>OZ010585.1:122768962-122771462 GCA_963932145.1 Acanthosepion lycidas
TATGCATGTGTGTTTGTCTATCTTCATATATATATATATATATATATATATATATATATATATATATATATATATTCACCACTATTTTATAAAAATGCCATTAATCCCTGGTTATTTTAAATCTAAAATAAAAGAAAAAATCATTAATACTCGTTTATTTAAAATATAAAGAAAATAAATCCTGTCTATTTCAAATACTGTATATATATTTTTATTTTATAAAAAAACAAACAAAAAAAAACCCTCATAATCACCATATAGTATATGGATTGCTCCAGCATTGCATTAACCACATATTTTTTATTAAAATTTAACTTATGTAACAGTCAGTCTCTACTCAGCACCTGAAGATTGCGTTGTGCATGAAACTCCGAGTTGTGCTACCGCTGAGGAATAATATTCATATTTATTAATATATATATATTGTTATACATGCACATAATGATTGTGCGTGTGCATAATTATATATATATATATATATATAGATATATATATATATATATATATATATATATATATATATATATATATATATATAGATAGATAGATAGATAGATAGATAGATAGATAGATATGGATATGAACATAGATAGATAAAAAGTGTAAGATAATCCGCTAAAATATATTGTTGTTTATTTTTATGATTTTCAAAAGCAAAACAATGGCTCACTTCATTGCTGGTCGCACGCCCTAGAAACGTTTTGAAATACCACTGAAGTCATTGTTTGCAGCTGGAACGGATCTGCGACACTACAGTGCCGTTGTAATTGAGATATAATATGGCTTGTTATAAATATGCGCACTTATAAACAGTGATAGAGAATAGCTAGAACGATGGGGGTGCTGAACAATGTCAGCTCGCATCCGCTTCCCAAAATTAGTATTTCGATAACTAAACATCAGTACACCGATTTTGGGACACGGGTTGTTTCGAAGACTTTTCAGCACCCCATTCAACATATTTATCAAGACTCATGCGTACATAAAAACACACGTAAACACATCTATCTATCTATCTATCTATCTATCTATCTATCTATCTATCTATCTATCTATATATATATATATATATATATATATATATATATATATAATCGTAATTTGGAAAATTGGTCATTAAAATTAATCGACACAAAATGCTTTGTGTCTTTAATATTTTCCTCAATAAATATTTGCTGCTTAAATACACAGAAAAAATATGTGTGTGTGTGTCTGTGTGTGTGTGTGTGTGCTCACCTCAAGATTAAATTAGTAAAAATACAGTGGTGAGGTAATTATATATATATATATATATATATATATATATATATATATAATTATATTGTCATTTACGTATAAATAGTATTATTATTATTATTATTATTCATTCATCAGTTCTCTGGTCTATTGCCAGTATTTACACGGACACCATCAACTGAATCTTCAGGCCATTTTGACTCGACTATTTATATATGCCGGTCAATGTTACATTATGAGTAACGACCTCTTTTGTATTATCTCCACGGTTACTGGGTAAGAGGTAACGATTATTTTTCAGTTTATTCTATGGGGATATTAAGGAGGAATAATTGTCGATCTGAATACGGTTTTTGTAATTATTTTATAGTCTAGTTTTTATTAACTTTTTATTCGTTATTGATTTCTTAATTATTTGTTGTTAATTATTATTATTATTGCATATTTGTGTTTATGTTTGCATTTGTAGTTTGTTAATTTGCTTATTGTTTATTTATTTAGATTTTTGTGCATCTTATTTATTTCAATTTTTTATTTGAGGTTGGTTATCTTACCATTTTAGTTTAAAGTATTGGTTAAGTACGTTACACTTAATTCTACGTAGTTTATATTGCATATATATGCATGATGGAATATCCCATGGTATTCGCTCAACAACTATAGCAATATCCTAACAACAGAACCCAAAACTGCTGCAAAATTATAAAAAAGCAATTTTAATATCGTTAAAGCTAACATACGTAATTTTGGACAAAGCCGATTATCATTAAAAAAAAAAGAAAAGAATTTACAATACATAATCGATGACCAATCTAAATTTACCAAATTAAGTAAAAATCCACGACGGAGACACTAAAAAGATCCGTCCACAAACTGATAACATCAAACAATGGCGACGTTGGTTGCTTGAAAATCAACAAATTCATCGGCGTTTACCAAACAGGATAACCTAATATGGAAATATGAAATTACATAAAACCGGATATCTACTACGACTCATCATTTCTCTGATCTCATCACATATCCTGATCTATCAAAATTCTTTAACGATATCATTACTCCATATCTACATAGCAATTATAGCATCAAATCAACTCACAAATTACTTCAAATTCTAAAAACTATACAATCAAACCAAGGTATCTTAGCATCACTCGGCGTTGAAAATTTATTTACAAACGTCCCCGTCGATCAAACCATCGACATAATCCTTAACTCTATGTATAAAATAATTCCATTCCATCTTCATCTATCAAACCAAATA
>OZ010585.1:122776462-122861462 GCA_963932145.1 Acanthosepion lycidas
GGAGAGAGAGAGAGGGAGGGAGAGAAAGGGAGAGAAAGGGAGAGAAAGAGAGAATACAGTGCTAGACAGAAGACGAAGCAGCTGCTGTTTTGTTACAAAGTAAATAAATAAGTAAATGAAATTGTGTTCTATTGAGCATCTACTTAAGTTACGATTAAACTTGGCTCACCTCTTGGGGAATCGGTAGGAGATGTTGCTGGATTTTTCTTAATGACCTTCCTTCATTTTGTTTATCTTCTTTCTTTTTTAAGGAGGAGGTGAAACGTTCTGTCTAATCATTGTCTTGTCGGGGTTCATCTTTCAATTTTATGTTTGTTTGTTCATCAGCCCCCACCCGCTGATGTGAAGGTTTGTTTTTATAATTGCACTTTCCAGATATAAAGACAAGAACATAAAATAAGCATATATAAATAGTTTTACATACGCATATATAAACAGATTTACATTATGTATATATATATATATATTATATATATATATATAATGAAAATCAATCACTCAATCTATCTATCTATCTATCTATCTATCTATCTATCTATCTCTGTCTCTCTGCCTCTGTCTCTCTTTCTCTCTCTCTCTCTCTCTCTCTCTCTCTCTCTATATATATATATATATATATATATATAAAAGGTAAATCTATTTACACTCGGTGGGTGAAAAAAACTGGATAGCACAATTTTCAAGCAAATTGGCATCCGTGGAAAAAGATTTTGAAAAAAAAAAAAGAAAGTACAAGAGATCTCAGAACAGAGCGAAAGAAATCGTCCAGTACACCTTAAATTTCCGGTACAAAAAAAACAAAAAAAAACAGCGCTTAATAAGTTAAAACGAAGAGTGCTCAATACGCTAAGTAGAGCAAAGGTGAAATAAATAAATCCTAATGAAACAGGTGTTTCACCTCATGGGATCATCAGAGTGAACTGGCTGATGATCCCATGTGGTGAAACCTAGGTAGGCAGTACCTGACTCATTAGGATTTATATATATATATATATATATATATATATATATATATATATATATATATATATATATATATATATATATATATAACTTGCCTATATTATTTAACGAAACATTCATTAATGAAATAATGCTGCCTATATATATATATATTAAATACATTTTTTTTTTATGTTTAACGTTATAGATACAAGTATTTAAGTAAATGCTCTGTTTATAATAAACAGTATTAAATAACATTTACCGGCCTGAATGTCCGAGAATATGTTCTATGAAAATTTCTCGGACATTCAGGCCGGTAAATGTTATTTAATACTGTTTATTATAAACAGAGCATTTACTTAAATACTTGTATCTATAACGTTAAACATAAAAAAAAAAAAATGTCTTTAATAAATAAATTGTCGGACTTTGTCCATTTCGTAATATATATATATATATATATATATATATATATATATATATATATATATATATATATAGTTGTGTCATTATATATTGTATTTATTATTATATATTATTAAAATTATATTAAATTTATTTAAAATTAAATATTAAATTTAAATAAATAATATAATAAATAATAAAATAAAATTATATTAAATCTATTATTATATATTATATATATATATTATATATAATTATATATACATATATATAGAAAAATATATATTTATGTGTGTGTGTCTGTGTGTGTGTATGCACATATATAGGATTAATGTGAGTCAAAGTTTGTCACTTAGCTGATCGATGTTACCTTCAGCGCAAGGAAAGTAATGGATTTTTATTTGTATTCGTCTACCGGCCTGAATGTTTGAGAAATCTTATGAAAGAAAAAAATAACGAGTTTCGCTCTAAAGGCACAATTCCAGCTTTGCCTGACCGACTGGTCTTCTGTAGCCATTTTCTTTTTGAATTTTCCACAAACGGCTGCATATGATATTAAATTACTGAAAGAAAACGCTCAATATCAGCTATAAACATGATCACAACATACTAACCGTAATTGAGAAATATATATATATATATATATATATATATATATATATATATATATATATATATATATATATAACATTCCAATCACCATAGTTATACATATTCAGTTTAAAAAAAAAATCTTTGATATCCTAATAGAATAGCAGAAACGTTCAGATATATAAAACATCTGGATAGTTTTGCCCCATTTTTTGTCCAGAAAAGAAAACACTTATACGAAACAAGATAAATTGAATAAAAAGCTTCATTGCAGTAACTTGACATTTGCCTTTAATGAAACATGTATAAAATAGGGATTACTGCTGAAATGCTCAATTTACATCACCCGGCAGCCAACAATAACTGTAAAAGCTGCAGATTATCGGTGATTTTTATGGAACATGTATAAAAGAGAGATTCCTGCCGGAATACACAATTTTGTTTCATTATTGATATACATCTTACAACGAAATAATGACGGATAAAAAATCCATTTAAAATCATTTACACATATGGAAATTGAACAATTATAATTAATTTATCGAGTCTATAATAATCCTCAACAGAATGCAGAAAGCACTGCACGGCCGTTTCGTCCTGTTTTGGCGACTTATCTGCAATGCCCACCCACTATCGAGAATCGAACCCGGAACGCTACGATATAACATAAGTATCATACCCACTAGACCAAAGGTTCTCGGTGGCCTATGCGGAACAGACTAGACTCGATATAGCGTCAAATTACGTCGTGTGATTCATCCAAGTCATCCACAGACTGTGCCTCCTGAGTCAAGTCCTTCATCCCCAAGCCCCGCTCCATCCGGAGAATTAGAAGCCGGTTCAAGCAGTGAATATATATATATATATATATATATATATATATATATATATATATATATATATATATATATAGTAATCAGGAGGATTTAAAGAATCATAATTAATACGCGTTGCTGATGAGTCCCCAAAATAGGACGAAACAGCTGTCCAGTGCTTTCTGTTGAGGTTTCTTCTAGACTGAGGGTTTAGATATTTCTGATCGGGTTTCATGCCACGGACGATATTCATAGGAAAGTCTCGATCTGATGAGGCTACTTTTTAGCTCTTTTTAAATCGAATTTTCCCCCACCCAAGGAAGCAAAGCGACTAAGACACAAAGGACTTACTGGGTGTGGAAATATTAGGAAACAGAAACATTACTAAAGAGCGAAAAGAAAAGAAGCGTAAACATGAGGACAGCAGATAGCGATTGACATTGCATTTGTGAAAATCAAAGTTGACTGAAAACATGAAGCTGAAAGAAAATTCCACATGAGAGCAGTGCGTGAAAATAAACTATTAGCAGAAAACTTACGGTTACGTTTATCCAATTCAATTATAATCTGATAAAACCTCGTCGCCAATCTAGTACTGCGCTTAAATTCATAAAGTCTAGGTACCATAGCGAAGAGCTCATCCGAACGAATTTAATATATTTAGCACCGGATAGATACAATATTTCGAAAAGTGTTGACTGGCGCTACATAATCACAAAAATCTACCAGATAGCAGAAATTACATCACCTGAGGATTTTTAATAGATACAAAAAATAAAACGGGTACCACGTGTAACTCGTAGAGAAAGCAATGACATAATCAAGATATTGACGTTCCACACTACTTCAAACAAAAGGTTAGGAAGGAAACCCCCATCAATAGTGGAAAGAGTTCTTTAGGATTGGGCTTCTGGGTCCATCTAAAATCTTCCCATTTTCTCTCACTCTTTTGCGTCTTAGTGACAGAACAATCGTTCTCTGCTATATAGGAGGATTGAGGGCGCTTCGGCGTGGTGCAATAGTTAGCAAGCTGGTCACGCGAAAGCATTTATGACTGGATAATGAGTTTGATCCTCACTGAATGCCCTATGCTTTCGGCCTTTTGCCACAGCTAAGCTAGTCTTAGAAAATCAATATATAGGAAGATTGTGAAGAAGAGAAAGGACAATAAAAGAACAGATAACTTGACATTTGTCTTTAATGAAAAATGTATAAAATAGGGATTGCTGCTGAATACACAATTTACATAACCCGGCAGCCAATAATAAATGTAACAGCAAGACAGCTGATGGTGATGGACGTTGCATTTAAAATTTTGGAGATTTTTGCTGGCATTGAGGCAAGCAACTAGAAGAGAGTTTCACCAGGCGAGAAGTGCGAGAAAAGGGATTATTAGAATCGAACTTATGGTTACATTTAGTTATTTCAGCAATAAAACGATGCGACCTATTTCCTACTCTTCCTCCCTAGGCCCATCAATTCCTTGAAGTAATTTAAGTTCGCTGTTTATTGCTGTCTCGTGGTTCCGTTTTGTTTTTCTCTGGGGTAACATATGAGTCAAAAACACATGAATACACGTAACATGGAAAGTGAGATGTCATGGACATGCCAATCCTTTTTGACACTAAAATCAAATTTAACACATCTGACTCAAGCCACCCAAGATAATGACATTTTCCCTAAGACCTTCAGTTCTCCTACCATTAGAAGCATTTCTACACGTAATTCTTGAAAAAAAATCTATCTTTTATTTTGAACGCAGCTTGTACCAACCAGATATTCATTGACAGTCTCAGTGTTTATACATGAATTTTCAGAAAGAGAATTGTGAAGAGCAAAACAAAACATAAACGGTTATTCCTTCCATATATATATATATATATATATATATATATATATATATATATATATATATATATATATATATATATATATATATATATATATATATATATATGTACCGGATGTAAGAGCAGAATTGTCCAATTGTTAGATCAAGCTTCCAACCGTTGTATCTTAGAAATGATTAAAGATATTTTACTGCAATTCTCCGAGGTTTTTAGAACACTATTGGACTCTACTTTCAACAATAAGAATGTAGAATTACTCTCCAAGCTGAACAGAAGAATTGTGATGAAAGCGTTTGAAAAGGGTTTGACATGTTGGCCTTCTTCACAAGCTCCGGGGCTATGGTATTACAGGGATTGTTGATGTTCCCATATGCCACCTTTTTGAGATTTCTATTTCAAGGTCCTTTTATTTCGACAGCTTTTTGAATATCTTCAAAGATACATTGCAGTCTGCAGGGACTGCCATATCAATAAGAAGGCACTTTTTTTTGTTTGTGGTCTTTAATAACAATATCTGGGCGGTTGGCTTTGATTGTTTGATTATTATTATTATTATTATTATTATTATTATTATTATTATTATTATTATTTCCATTGATTTTTGTTGTATACAAATTTCTTTCCAGGTCGCAATCAGAGACCTAAGGTCAGAAATGGCTTCATGACATTTTCTACAGATCATTTTTGCAAAAAAACAAACAAACAAATAAATAAATAAATAAATAAATAAAGTAAGAGTATACTCATTTTATATGAAGGTTCTGTGAAACTCACTGCATCTTCTTGTGCTAACGTTTGCGGCTGGCATGAAGGGGTATGATCATATTGAACAAATGCAAAGGCAGCTGCCAAGGAAAGTCGGTTTAATATGTCTTTCTCGCCAGTGTCTATCTTACACATTTATAAATCTAACATTCGACCGCGTATCGAGCATTGCCAGTGCTTCTGTTTTATATCTAGAGATTCTTAACAAAATCCTCAAAAAACTCGTCAACTCGGCTTCAGTCACTTTCCCAGCGCCGTAACATACCTTCCCTATGCTTTGTCTATAAATATGTTCAATGAAATTGAGCTGATAGTCTTTGCTCGTTGGTAACTCGACTTCACGCATCACTAATTTGGCAGTTAGGTCTCATCCTTCCACTGTTGAAATTGCTAGTTGTAACCGTAATATCTATGCTAATAGATTCTTCTCCTGCGTGTGGAATTCTCTTCCGGGGTCCTGCTTTCTTGTAAACTATGATCTACCAATGATTTACTGCAATGTAAATCGTCATCTTCAGTCTCCTTGATTACTGTCTATTTATTTATTTTTCTTTCGACACCTTGGATCCTTTGCTTGATGTGAAATGATTAGAAAAGTTTTAAACAAGTTCAGATACTTTTTTAATCGTTTTATCCTAAGCAAGGTGATAAAGCCACTAAGACTCAAGGGGGGTCACAAAGAGTGAAAGAGAATGAGAAGATTTTACTGAACAGTTGAGGAAAAAGACAATAAAGGAACAGGATTCAGGAAGATAAGAGATAGTGATTGACGATGCGTTTAAATTTCGAAGGTTGTAGTTGACAGAGAAGCAAGAAATCAGAAGGGAGTTTCACGGGGGACAAATGCAAGAAAGGAAACTATTAGACTAGAACTGACGGTTGTATTCAACACAAATATTTCTAACAGTGGAGATATGTGTCATATACTCACCACAATATGTACTCCAGAGATTGGTGTATCAACCAATTGACGGTAACTATCTTTCCTTTTTTTATTTTGAGTTACTGCCAACAAGTCTCGAATTGTTTTATAGCTAACTTCCCACATTCGAACAGTGACATCTGGCTCTCTATCTGGCTTTATAATTAATTCTGACTTAGAATCATTATGCAAAGAGGTGTTTCTAAAATTTATCTCAGCAACATTCAGTCGTCAGTCTGCATATTGTGCAATGAAAATCAGAAAATAAGGGATAGTTATTGGTCAGGAATTAATGTAAGGGTAAATGACAGAGCAAAGTTTAAGTGTGCATATAAGTTTGTGTGCAAGTATAAGTACGGCTTTACATCAGTTTGTCAGTGTGAATATTTACCTACTCCGACATATTTAGTTGTAGCTATATTAAAACACAGATCGGTCGATAAGATGTCCGTGTTTCAAATCTTATCATTCAATCTTTCTTCAAGCAGTTTAATTTTACTTACTGCATGCTCTGCCAGTCACATTTTATTACAAATTCCATTATATATATATATATATATATATATATATATATATATATATATATATATATATATATATATATATATATATATATATATATATATATGTCACTTTTATTTTATTTTTTATTTATGTTCTTTTAATTTTATTTCTTCTTATTTCGGGTTGTATCTGCTCTCTTTTCTTATCCTCTATTTTAATTATGAATCGTTCAAGCAGAGAGATATTAATTCATTCTGTCATGCGAGTATACAAGGTCTAAGGGAAATGCTGGGTCTGCGGATAATGAAACGGCTGTCCACGTAAGAATGTGTGAAAGTGGAATCGACAATTCGGGTTCAAATTCCGGACAATTCTGCTGTGTTCACTTCGCATTAACGCCCCGGCAAAGGTAATAATCTATTTATTCCCCCCCTCAAACTCCAAGGTATGGGTTAAATAGTAGAGAAGACTCTTCTCTTCTAAAAGAAGTACAATGCGAAATTCAGCATCATGCTGAAGACAACGAGAAAACAATTACACTTCATTTTCTACATGCCGCATCTCTTCCGGGCATTTTCACCTTTAGCTTTTTTTCCCACTTTGCTAAAGCTTCCGCCCCCGTTCAGCCATCCAGTCACACAAGGTCGTCAGGTTCCCCTATCTCTCTTTCCCTTAATGTCCCCCGTGAGGATTACTTTTTTTTAAAGCCATTATTATGTTTCCAAGAGATTTCAGCTGTCTTTTCCTGATTTTGAGTATTAGTGTTCTCTGTGTTGCCATTTTTTAAAATCTTCCTTGTTAGTATATATTCCCATCCAAAGAATTCTCAGTATCCTTCTGTAGAGCCACATTTCTGCTGAATCTAGTCTTTCTTCATCCTTGGGGAAATTATCCGACATTCACTGCTATATAAGAGGAGGGATAACACATAGCAATTCAGCTCTTTTCTTTGTTTCTAACGAAATGTTTCCGTATCTCAGCATCATATTTAGCTTTTGAAATGCCTCTTTTGCTAGTCCAAAATGCGTGTTCGGATCTCTGTGTCACATTTCCTGCCCTCAGTTAAATCACTTCCCAGATATTTAAACTTTTGCATCTACTTGATGTTGACGTCTCCAATTCGTAAATGGCATCTTGGGATTTTTTCTCTTGCGAAAGTCTTCTTGCAGTTGATGGTTGACCATTTTTCTCGTTTTCTTCTCAACTCATCATCATCATCATCATCATCATCATCATCATCATCATCATCCGACCTCCTTATGGTTCGTCGGAACTCCAGTTACATACCCTTTCCACACTTTTCGGCCCTGTCTTGCTCTCCCCAGATCCAAAATGTCTAACCCTGAGTTTCGAGGTACGGTGTCTGGGAAAGTTAATTTTCGTGAGAAGACACTGCCAGAAGGATGCCAGAAGAGTAAAGATGAGACGATTTCCCAGTCCGCTCGACGGCAGTGGTCGGTAAAAACTGTAATCATTTTTATTTGAGCTTAAGAGACATTGGTCACAGTTCATCGTGAATTGTTTTAAGCGTTGCCTGAGATATCCAAGTAGATTTGTATATGTTCTATCCAGTCGCCTTTCAAGACGAACATATAATATCCAAGTTTCTGATCAATATAATAGAACTGGTCCAGTCAATGTTCGAAAGGTTTGCACTTTCAAGGAGGACATAAGGTTCGAGCGCGAAACCTTGTGAAGTTTGTTACACGCATCCCATGTAAGAGCTTTGTGGATGTTTAAGTCTTTTTGGGAATCTATTGTGTGAGATCCAAGATATTTGAAGTCCTCAACTCTTTTGATGGATGTATTATTGAGCGACTTCAACTCAGATGGTCCAGGGGAGGTTGTGATATATTCTGTCTTAGATTTTAATACAGATCTACCAGGTTCGCTGCTTGCAGCAAGGATTCTGCATCCATGATACATTGAGAAATTAATGCAAGATCATCGTCAAATTTAAGGTCAGTCAGGTATTGTGGAGGGTACCTACTGCGTTAACTAAAGGAACCTGTCTCGACATCAGGCGATACAATGGTGGCAGTGGTGTTTCCATATAGAGCTCTAATTGCCTCAACAATACTGACTCTCACGTCGAGAAGGTTCTGTAGTTTTCTTTTCGAGTTGGCCATCAACATAGTGTCACCTGCGTATCTTATATCTTTAAGATTACGCTACGCGTGCCGATAATAAGTCCTGGGTAGGTCTCCAGTCACCTTCGGATCTAGAAGTTGAATAAATCTGGGGAGAAGATGCACCCTTGTTTCACGATTCTTTTACATAGCTATTCAATTTATTTTTGTCCGTATGCAGGCGGTTTGAGTAACTCTCCCCAAAACTAATGGCGGTCACGCTTGTTGTGTCAAATAATTTTCTGTTTGCTCAAAGACAGTTTTGTGTTCCTCCATAGGAAAAATGTTATTTTCCTCCATGATAACGTATGGCCGCATCATCTTCTTCTTCTTGTCGTATCCTTTCATGGCTCTCCACAACATCCTATCCTTTGTAGTCGAATATGTTTTTTCTACTCCCTGTTCTGCTAACGAGTTACACAAGTTCATTAGGTGGTTTATTCCATGCTTTCTTTTGTCCATGTTGCCTATATATATATATATCCAGTCAGTGTCACGTCCTGGGAATAACGATAAATTACATCCGGGAACAGGGCCTCTGACCGGGAGGTTCCGAGGAGCATGGAATCACCTCTTAATTGCTGTTGCTCCCAGGTCCAACCTAGACTAGTAGCACCTGTTAGGGTCCCAGCTATGATCCAATACTGGATCATCGAACTGAGGCCAAAACATGAAAATATAAAAATAGACTAGAAAAAATTACCATTTCGTCACTGATACGCCATTAAACAGTCAGTTTCAGATTCTTTCCTCATTATGATTTTTTAAGCATTTTATCTCAGGCAAGGCGGGAGTGCCACTAGCACGCAAGGGGTTACAGAGATTAGGGCACAAGAGCAAACAAGCCTTGTTTGAGGAAAGGATAAAGGGAAGGACGGGGAACAAGACCAAGACATCAGAAGATGTCGATTGTCATTACATTTGAATATTTGAAGATTGTAGCTATCAGGGAAGCAAGCAATAAGAAGGGAGTTCCACAGACGGCAAGTGCGAGATAAGAAGCGGTTGGAGTAGAAGAGATGGCAACATTTAACCGTTTCGACAGTAAAAGGGTGGGACCAAGACGTCAACCTAGTAGCACGCTTAAATTCATGCAGTTTGTGAATCAGCGAAAGTAGCTTGTCGTAGCAGTTGCCGATAAAATACTTGTAGAAAAGGAAGAGAGAAGCCACGGTACGTCTGTGAGAAAGAGATTGTAGACGAGACGCCAGGTCAGATGGTCTGGTGCCACCCGCTGTTCGTGTGGAAGTCCTCGACAAAATCCAGAGACGGATATACCCTAGAAATTTCAGATCGAACCTGAATTCTTTTTTCTTCGATCAGGAAAACCCCTTTTAGAGCCACCAAAATGTGTCTCTACAAGTTAGGACAGCGGAAACAGTTTGGCAGTTTGAATTACCTATTTAAGGAAAGCACGTTTCTCGTTGGGACTTCAATGGATTTATAACTGATAACTTCAATTTCGCACTCGAAACGATTACAATCTTACGCACGATACCCACGTATGTATATCTTTATAGTTCACACTTCCCACGATGGAGAAAAATTTACATAACAAGATAGAGTTTTTATATATATATATGTATATATATATATATATATATATATATATATATATATATATATATATATATATATATATATATATATATATATATTTAGATTACGGGATTTAAACCATTTTATTAGTGCGGTCTGCTGAGGCAGTAGTGTAGTAATATTTTATATTAAAAAGAACTATTTGGACTATTATATATATATATATATATATATATATATAAAGTTGAGTAGATAAGTTGGTCGATAAAAATACAAACGAAAGGGTACCGATGAAATCACTACGAAAAGCATTTATTAATATTAACCAGCACACACACACACGCATATATATATATATATATATATATATATATATATATATATATATATATATGCAGAGAGATAGATAGATAGATATTATATATATATATATATATATATATATATATATATATATATATATATATATATATATATATAACGAGAGAGAGATAAACTGCTTCTGGTGTTGATTATCTTTTGTCTTTTGGCTTCCAGTTTCAATCAAGATCATTTTGTATTCCTATCATAAAATTTATCTTGACGGTTTTTCATTGTATCATCGACACGCAACAACGTCTTCAAAATAAAAACAAAACAAAAAAAAACAAGACAATAAAGACACAGAACAAAAGTATGCTTTCTTTTTCATAAATATTTTCCATATCGCCATCATAAACAATACTATTATCGTTGGTCATGCTGGTTCGGGCTGATAACGAAGTTCCTCTTCTCTGACTACACATAAAGATATACATATCTATACGCAGGTTTACGAACTCATTTTTCTTTCACAATGATATTCGCCCTGTACAAGACCCAAGAACCACTCCAGGTAGATGGTTACAGAGTAAGACACAATGTATGCGTATATATGACAGTTAACCATAGATTTGAACACGCTAAGATTGTAAGGATGAAAGAAGCCGTTTGTGGAAAGAAGCTGCTCTAGTTGAATTTATATCTCGCCAATGGAATATGAAGAGAATGACGGTGGTTCACTACAATGGCGGGTTTTATTCGTGAAGGTTATAACTGGTTGAATTAAGGAATGTAGTTCATCTGAGCACTTTCCATGGAATTACCAATAAAACAGTGAGAGGCATGCGACATTTTGTCTGTGGGAAAGGGGTTGCAGAGTGGAAAGTAATTCATTATCCACAAAGACGCTGATACGCTTTTGGGCTCTTACGACATTTAAAAGTGATGACTGGGCAGCTTCTATCCACACATTGCAACAGTACTTAATTTCCGACCTGATCTGGTACTTGTAAAGGTAGAGGATAGCAAGAGAAGTCAAATACTAGATTAGTACAAGAATCGACCATTTTTCGTCTTTAGCGATAGGTCGTACACCCTTGTGTAAATTAATTGATGCAAAACTAATAACTCCGTTATTATTTACATTTTCTACGTATTTTTTTCCAATGAAACATGACCAGTGCACATGTTAGTACTTTGTATGTCCATTCCACGAAGTCGTCCCCTGCAGTTTGACCACAAATTCTTGACTGGATTTAAATTAGAAGAATTTCCGGGCCAGTCTATAGTATTTGGATTTGTTCACTGGTAAGGCTTGACAGTGTGTTCGTGCAGTGTTACAATTTTCGTACGCTTCCTTGGAGTAACGTTCATCGCAGAAAATGACAGTAGTACAACTAATCGACAGTCGAGACAATAGTGTTGAGGCCCGATAAAAATCCGATGCAATCACGGATGACGCAATATTTTTTAAGGCCAAACAAATTTCACTCTGAAAATAGATCCATATTAGTGCACGCCACTGCAAATGACCTAATCCGAAGAAAAAATAGAAATCGATGACACCCTGTCACTCCAGTAGGTCTAAAACTGAACGTCTAGTGAAAGAAAGGAAAGTAAAGCACTTGCTTCAATTAATTTGCACAAGGGTGTATATACGAGCTCTACTGAGTTGGGTTAAGTCTTCAATAGACGCTCAGGTCTTTCCTGAAGAAACATCCATTCATCGTGATTGGTGATAATTCAGGGCCCGGAGGGCGATCATACAGTGCCACTAATTTGTTTTTCGAGGCATTAAATGTGACCAGCCAGTTTTTCTCGCACTGATCTGTAAGAGCTCGCTCAGAGGAGAGATCAGCTGCCAATCTCTGGTGCGCTCATCTCACAAAATCTTATTGTTAGATTCATAGTTTCTTCTTTCATGTACCGTGTCCATTCAGAACGAGTGTAATCATGGCTCTCTACAACTTCTTTTTTTAACTCTAAATAATGTTTATCTCCTTTCTATCATTACTAGTCTCTGTTTTTCCATCCATTTGCACAAGCTCGTTGGGTTTTTTACTCTCGATGATTCCCTCTTGTCTTCCTTATATCCTGTGAGTGTCAAAGTCTCCAAGCACTCTTTCCCAGAAATGTCAACTATATCTCCTAATTACACATTTCCTTTTTTTGCGTCTTCCTTCAAGGATCCTCATTGTTCACATACTCCGTCTGTGATATACTCAGCATCTATTCGTAGAATATCTCTGTTGCCTCAAGTCGCTCCTTCATCTGAGGAAATTGTCCAGCATTCACTGCCGTATGGGAGGATTGATATTACATAGGTGTTCAGCGGTCTTTTCTTCTTTTTTCTACCGTATTTTCCGGTTTCTTCGAACTTTGCTTAGCTTGTGGTATGCATTTTAAACAGCTATTTCATTTACATTTGTGGCTAGACTGTCTTCAACGTTTAACATGTGTAGTAGTGAGTTATGGTTTAACATACAGCCACACGAAGGTTAGTCATATACAATGAATCATTCAAACCCGTTTTCTTAATTTTGCTGATTCTAAGTATAAGTATTTTGTCTTTTTTTTTTTTTTTTCTTCTTGGGGTCAATTAAATGACAGAAAAAACGTCCCCACTGGCAATATTCTCCGTTCATGGTATTAACAGGATCCTTATGTTTAACCATATTTCTTTTGTCCCAAGTATCCTCTTGATCTGTGACAAAATTCTCTAGCATTCACTGTCATTTAGGATAATTTATATTATATAACAATTCATCAAACTTTTCTTTAATTCTCTATTCTAATACGACATTGAGTTTATCTATTTTAACAATCATTGTGTATCACAGTTTTAACATTCTCATAGGTTGGCAAAGATTAATTATCAAGCCGAAAATTAATTCTGGTTATTAAAACACAAACAAATCAGCCACATTTTACCAGGAGATTAAGTCCAATTATTGACTACAAGACACAACTGAAGCAGTCGAAATTAGCGATGAGAATGCAAGCATACATACCAATATTTCTTGCGTTATTTAATATTGAATTTTTCAACAAATGCCCCGACGGCATGAATTTAAGCTTACTGCTAGATTGACAACTAGTCCTCACCGTTTTACTGTGGAACTAACTAAATGCAATCGCCATTTTTATTATAACAATTTCAATTCTCGCATTTCTCACCTGTGGAACTCTCTTTCAAATTCTTGTTTCCCTGCAGGCAAAAATTTTCAAAAAGTTAAAATACAACGTCAATGTCCATCTTCTGTCTTCCTCAACCATGTTCCTTTATTGCCCTCCCCTCAGTTCTCCACACTAGATTCTTTACTTTTTCTTCCTCTTCCTGTAATCCCTTTCGTCCTAGCGACTTTATCGTCTTACATAACAAGAAAAAAAAAGTCATAGGGAGAAAATTACAATGACTCACTAGAGAGGTAGGCATCACCAAATTAGCAGGCGATAACTAATAACTGACCTCCATCAAACATGGCACGTGGAACTAGAACAGTCTACCCCACTGAATGAAATAAAGGGTTCAGTTCGAAATTCCAACTACCTAAAGAAGGCGGAGCGTACAACGGCCGAAACGTTGTGATAAATATGGCGACAAAGATGAGGACAATAGTCCGAATAATGTACATAATACCTCATCTCAGAAATATAGACGGACTGTAAATATGTGTGTATAGTACAATCATTTTTTTTGCATGAATAATGATTTGCTGATAAAAGTCTTACTATTTAACCCATAACTGGGGGACAGAATGCGGATTTGTACCTTTTCGCAAGGTTATTTGCACGTAAGTGAATGCAACGCACGCGACTGGAATTCGAACTAGTTTCTGAACCGTTATCCATTCCGAGCCTTTATCCATTGTACCACACGAGCAGCGGATTATCCGACCCACAACAGGCACTGTAGGTTATACGAATTCAAAAATCCCCTCCAGTAAGGGGAAGCGACAAGAAATATCCTATCTGTCTATGCAAATAAAGCTTTAAGTGCTGGATAAGCCAACAACTGTTTGGCTGGTATCGCTCGGGGAATTTTTCGCTCGTTCTGGACGACAAGGCTCTGCCAATTTTAGTTTTCTGAGAACCGTAGATGAGGAAAATGTTAAACAAGCTGCACTAGAATCATTAAAACATTTCAATACAATTCGCACTTCGGTCATAAAACATCTTTATAAACTCGAAAACGTGTCAACACTTAATACCTAGCTGCCTCATCATCCGACAGTTTTTTTTTCCTTAATAAAAAAGATCATCCGTTTAGAATAGAAGATCTGCTAAAACTTTCTCTTTCTCCAATTCTGAAAACTGATATCCATATATTTTCTAATCAATTCACCTCAAGCAACAAAATAAAGCTACTATGACGCAAGTGCGTTGCTGGGTGCTAGAGAATATGGTAAAGAAAAAACATTATTAAGAAGAGAGAACAATAAAAGAACAGGAGTCAGTCTATATTTCTGAAATGAGGTATTATGTACATTATTTACATTATTCGGACTATTGTCCTCATCTCTGTCACCATATTTATTACAACGTTTCGGCCGTTGTACGCCCCGGCCTTCTTCAGGGGGAAATTAACAGGAGAGAACTGATAACTGACATCCATCAAACATGGCACGTGGAACTAGAACAGTCTACCCCAGTGAACAAAATAAAGGGTTCAGTTCGACATTCCAACCACCTGAATAAGGCTGAAGTGTACAATGGCCGAAACGTGATAAATATGGCAACAATGATGAGGAAAATAGTCCGAATAATGTAAATAATGTAAAAGAAAAGATAATGATTGACATTGCGTTTAAATTTTTAAAGATTACTGGAAAGGAAGAAGCCGGGAGAATGTTCGACAAGCGAAAAATGCGAGATTATATTTAGCAGTTTTAAATACTATTATTATTACCTTTAATTATATCAATGTAATAATAATATTCAACCAAAACCAATTAAGTAATAAACTTAATAAAAAAACATTATAAAATAACTACAAGTAACCTCATTCGGATCCCAGATTATTTCAACTCAATAGTCACTAGAATAATTTGAGACAACCAAATAACTGTCAGGATAATGTGACGTCTCCCCGGTGTCGCTGCGCCAAATGTGACGTCTGCCTAGCCGCATCCGTCGTGCTATCCTGTCCTGTGACGACCAACTGGCTTGGTATTGGTCGCGGCACCAAATGTGACGTTCTAACCTTTTGGTGATTCGGATTGGAATCTAGTTAGATTCGGTATCAGCCTTGTCGTTCCCAGCTCGCCTCCAACGTCTGGTTACCGAAGTAACTGTTTTGATTTCCAGTCTAACCTACCCACGTTGTGAATTGATCTTAGGCAGACGAAATCAATCAGTCGCCGGGCAGTGATGCAAGCCGAGTTCGATCAAGGGTAATACCGCACAAGTATATGTAAAAGAAAAAAAATAATAACTCGAAAAGTTAAAATGTGTTAAAAAAAGGATAACAATATTTTATATCTGGTTGCTGAATACAGGACTGCGTCTTCTTCCCAACCCGCTATATGGATTCGTGACACTTTGTGTTTGTTAGGCGAGTCTTAACATCTTAAGTTGTTTGTTCTTTAAGAAACTGGTTCTTGGTGTATCTTCAGGTGATATTCGTAAAACTTGTTTTGGTGGTGTGAGTCTAAGTCGTTCTTCAAAAATAAATTGTTCTTGGTTAGAAATTGAGTCGTGATTTACGTGGAATCTTTCGGCCAGGTTTCTGCGGGGCGGGTGCAACTCCAACTGCGAACTTGAACTCGAACTCGAACTCGAACTGGTTTTCACTCGCTGCGACTCTACTTATATGGACGCTGACCAAAACCTGGGTGGGCTTGTCGGGGTTTGAGGTTCCTTGATAATTCTAAACCGACAATTCACTTCTTTGTTTTCGGTCAGGGAAATTTTATTATTTTCCATTTTTGGAAGTCTTTCGTCTTCCCACCTACTTCTGTTCTCATATTGGTATATCACCACGCTCTCAGAGGGTGTCAACGGGTTTTCCCTCTTTCTCACAGTGGCATCTCACACCTATCCCTTCAGGGTGGCGCAACAGGCCTCCCCTCCTTCTTCACATGATTACCTCCGCCTAACGCTCATTCAACCATTCAGCCAATGGGCGCTCAGCAGCGTGGGTGTGGCCAGACTAGCCTCGGTTTAAAAAATCTTGCTCAAAGAAAAAAAAAAAATTATCTTCCTTTTTCTTTTTTCTTTTTCTTTTTCTTTTCTTTCTCTTTCTTTCCTTCTGCCCGACCACAAACCCTTGGACTTTTATCTTAGCAAAATGTCACTTGGACTTTATCACCCGGGGCCTTCGCCAAACAAGTGGGTGGTCAATTGGACGTATTTGCATTCTTGGTGTCAATTACTGATCCGATAAAATAGTTTCGCTATCATAGCCAGCCCTGATAATAACTAGATGCTCCTCTCAATGATATTCTGCATATAGACAAAGGCTTAATCTTTCCTTCATGGTGGTCAGCGGACATTTTTGTTTTTCTCGGACAGTGCGTACTTAATTAATTTTTATTTTTATCTCTTTAGAATTTTGCGGGAGATCGCTTGTCCAACTTGAAAATTTCTTTACCATTGCCATGGGCAGATTGGATATATCTTACTCGCCGCCCCGTAACATAAATCAGATTAAATTCTGTGTTTTAATTTCTCAACAATCGAAATAAAAATCTTACCAGTTTTCCTTGTCAGAAAAATAACAACGCTTAGTGTCCTTTTCGTGATGGCTTCTTATCATCTAAATTTAATTCTACCTTTCTTTTTTCTTCTTTCTTTCTAGCATCGTAAATAGTGTCACGTAATACAACAGAGCTTATTACCCAAAATGCACCAAGACACAAAATACGTGGCCTGATGATTGCGTTGAAGGATGAAGCAGACTGTCACCGTTTGGTGTTGACTTAAGTGTGCAATTTCATATTTACATACCCTCGATCTCTGATATTAAGAACTTTTATCCATAAATATAGCATACGTTAAAATTATATATATATATATATATATATATATATATATATATATATATATATATATATAATGGGTGTAACAGCAAAAATTGTGCAAATCGTGTAACAGCAAAATTGACCTATTGTTAGATTAAGATTGAACCGTTAGAAATGATTAAAGATATATTACTGGAATTCCCCGATGTTTTTAGAACACTACTGGACTCTACTAAACAATAAGAATGTATGCCTACTCACCAAGCCTAACAGAAGAATCGTGATGAAATCGTTCATAAACGAAAAGGACATGGCTATAATTAATTAATTATAGGTAAGGATCGGATGTACATGAAGGATTGAAATAAACTTCAAATATATATATATATATATATATATATATATATATATATATATATAGGTAACTACACTCGTCTCGGAAAACCTTCGGTTTCTTGATTTGCTAATGGTCAAATCAATCTCGAAAGAAAAAAAAGGTTTTAAAAGAAGAAAGAGCTATGAACATGAACGTCTGTCGAAAATAATCCTACAGCATACAGGTCCAAAGCCCAAAGAAAAAAAAAACGATACGAGTAATCAACTAACTTAAAACTGCTCAATACAAAAGTAGAGCAGACCTAGTCAAACCTGGAGAGCCAGACAAACCTACCAAGGTTTCACCTAAGCGGATCGTCAGGGAAAGCTGGTGATCCGCTTAGGTGAAACCTCGGTAGGTTTGACTATATATATATATATATATATATATATATATTGAGAGAGAGAGAGAGAGAGAGAAAGAGAGAGAGAGTCAGTGAGTAAGACAGATAGACAAACAGAGAAAGAAATATATATATTATTATTTCAGGATTATTTTCAAATTTCAAGATGGGCTTCGCCCTCTCCAACCTTTTAACTTTCTGTCCTGGAGTAACAAGGTGCCTCACACTTTTCACGTACAATTTCATTTTCAAGTCTTTTTTCACTATTCTTTGGACTGTCATAGCTGAAACTTCTCTCTCACGTGCCAAACGTCTTATGGATTGAGTTGGATTGTTTCTAATTAATGTCTGTAGCTCTAAGTTTGAATTATGATCCATTGTACAGTTGATCCAATTTTCCTCTCTACTTTTCCATTTTGTAAACTAATTCATCGTTCTCTGTTCTTGAATGAACTTTGAATGTTGGTGCTATTACTGAAAGCCTAAATGATTTTTCCCCTCAACATTGCTCATATATATATATATATATATATATATATATATATATATATATATATATATATATATATATATATGGTGCATCAAAAACGGGTTCACAAACTTTGAAAGCGAGTTTATATGTGTCCGGAAATCTTTCATTTTTGAGTTATTAAATTTACATTTTACAGTGGACTCTGTTTAATGTACAATTCAAGATACAATCGAAAAATACTTTTAGAAACAATGGGGTCATGTTCCTGACACCAAAACCAGGTAAAATCTCTACATAAACATATCATATATATATAAAAAACATCGTTATATCTCAGCACAACAACACAACAAAATTTCAAAATATCCTCCGCTTGCTTCTAGACACGCATACACCCGTCGGATCATTGACTGGCAGAAACTTTCAAATACTCCCACACGGTGTCGAATGGCTTTGCAGGGTCCTGTTTTGAAACGTCTCTGTATTATTAATGTTTACTGCATTTGTTTACAGTTGTTTGAGGAGGCCCATATTTAAAATTTCAAAGGATTGGTATCGGGGGAAAGTATAGGCCATAAAACCAGCCCTCCCCTACCTATCCATTTTCATGATAGATGTCAGCCAGTGCATCACGAACAGTGTGACTAAAATGTGCTGAAGCTCCATCATGCATGAACCAGATACGTCTTTGTATTAGCAGGTGTACATCCTCGAGCAGATCTGGAAGTGTGTTGGAAATAAAGTCCCTGGAGACATCACTTGTAAGACGTGCTGGGAGAACATATTAACCTACCAAATAGTTACCTATTCCATCCCAGATATTAATCGTAAACTGATGCTAGTGTCTAGCTAGTATTGTACCATGGAGATTCCGATCCGCCCACAAATATTGTTTGGTTGGTTCCTCATCCGTAAAAAAGACGAAAGAGACAAACAACGGATCGGCAGTTTATGCAATAAACGATCAGCAAAATTCCTTCCGTGGTGAGTGATCAGAGAGCGAAAGTCCCTGCACATGTTGCAAATGATACGGATACAGCTGGTCTTGAAGTACTTTCCATGCGGTACTATGACATGTACGAGATGCTAGGACCACTTGACGTAAACGTATAAATGGATCGTCTTTGACAGCCTGTAGGATGTGTTCTTCGTGGTCAGGCGTACGAGCGGATATGTTTTTTTTTGTTTTTTTTTCAATCCATAATTTATTGAGCCACCAATCCTGTCTCAGCAATGCGGCGATAAACAACAGCAAAAGATTGGATGACTCAGCTGACTTCGGTTTGGAGACGCAAACTGATACAACCGTGCAGCCTTGCGCCCATTATCATTCGCTCGGCCGTATGAAAAAGCCATATCTGCCTGCTCATGATATACATATCCTGCCATTGTTAAACGGAACATTTCTCAGTTAACACACTACTACTACTACACACGTTAAACGTTGAAGACAGACTTGCCACAAATGTACACGAATTATAAATGTAACCTTATGTACATGGTAACACAACGACAACTACCGTAAACACACTTTAAACTTAATAAACCGAAAACGCAGTATTATCGGACATATGTTGATATGGACTTTTGTTCTTGTTTTAGTGTGAGGAACCCGCTCCCAAAGTTTGTAGAAGCATTTCGATACACCATATATAGGATAAGAGACAAATAGGAAACGTTCGGAAATTAACCATGTTTCACATTTATTTAAGCTTCATCAAAAAAGTAATTATGAGGTAGAAAAGAAAAATTTGGTATTTCTATTTTTGTGCTTGTTTTTCATTGTTTAAGCAGACCTCACTTGTGTCTGTCCTGTCAAGCAGCGTTATAAATATAAGTAAAACTTGTCAGATTTATAAACGTTTCCTATCTTACGACTCTGCCGGCTCCAATCCTTATTTGATCGATAGTTTTTATATATATATATACATATATATATATATATATATATACATATATATATATATATACGTCGAATGTGTGTATTTATAAGCAGTAATTTGAACTTTGCTAAACAGGAAGTACTCTGTGACTGAATCAGTTAATAGGACGTCAAACAAAATAAGGTTATCCATATGGTATACAGGTTCTATTCCTGTGGGAAGACGCTTTTTTTTCTACGAGATTTCTCGAATATTCTAGCTGGTAAGTGTGATTAATATATTAATACTGTTTAATTAAAACAGAACGTTTACACAAATAAGTTGCATCCATAAAAATAGCGTATGAACAGAAAAATATATATTCTCAACTATCATATATATAGTGATTTTACAAGCGTATGTTAGATGTGGCACAAGGCCGAAAGTAGGGGTCACTCAGTGAGGATCGAACTCACTAGTCAGTCGTAATAGTTCTAGCGAGACAAGCTTGCTAACTATTACACCGCCTCGAGGTGCGCAAATGATTTTCCAAGAGTAGCTTAAATGTGGCACAAGTCCGAAAGTAGGGGTCACTCTGTGAGGATTGAACTCACTAGTCAGTCGTAATAGTTCTAGCGAGACAAGCTTGCTAACTATTACACCGCCTCGAGGTGCGCAAATGATTTTCCAAGCGTAGCTTAGATGTGGCACAAGGCCGAAAAAAGGGGTCACTCAGTGATGATCGAAATCACTCGTCAGTCGTAATAGTTCTAGCGAGACAAGCTTGATAACTATTACACCGCCTCGAGGTGCCCAAATGATTTTCCAAGCGTAGCTTAGATGTGGCACAAGGCCGAAAGTAGGGGTCACTCAGTGAGGATCGAACTCATTAGTCAGTCGTATTAGTTCTAGCGAGACAAGCTTGCTACCTATTACAACGCCTCGAGTTGCCTAAATGATTTTCCAAGCGTAGCTTAGATGTGGCACAAGGACGAAAGTAGGGGTCACTCACTGATGATCGAACTCACTAGTCAGTCGTAATAGTTCTAGCGAGACAAGTTTGCTAACCATTACACCGCCTCGAGGTGCCCAAATGATTTTCAAGCGTAGCATACATGTGGCTCAAGTCCGAAAGTAGGGGTCACTCAGTGAGGATCGAAATCACTAGTCAGTCGTAATAGTTCTAGCGAGACAAGCTTGCTAACTATTACACCGCCTCGAGGTGCGCAAATGATTTCAGATCGAACCTGAATTCTTTTTTCTTCGATCAGGAAAACCCCTTTTAGAGCCACCAAAATGTGTCTCTACAAGTTAGGACACCGGAAACAGTTTGGCAGTTTGAATTACCTATTTAAGGAAAGCACGTTTCTCGTTGGGACTTCAATGGATTTATAACTGATAACTTCAATTTCGGACTCGAAACGATTACAATCTTACGCACGATACCCACGTATGTATATCTTTATAGTTCACACTTCCCACGATGGAGAAAAATTTACATAACAAGATAGAGTTTTTATATATATATATATATTTAGATTACGGGATTTAAACCATTTTATTAGTGCGGTCTGCTGAGGCAGTAGTGTAGTAATATTTTATATTAAAAAGAACTATTTGGACTATTATATATATATATATATATATATATATATATATATATATATATATATATATATATATATATATAAAGTTGAGTAGATAAGTTGGTCGATAAAAATACAAACGAAAGGGTACCGATGAAATCACTACGAAAAGCATTTATTAATATTAACCAGCACACACACACACATTCACACACACACGCATATATATATATATATATATATATATATATATATATATATATATATATGCAGATAGATAGATAGATAGATATTATATATATATATATATATATATATATATATATATATATATATATATAAAACGAGAGAGAGATAAACTACTTCTGGTGTTGATTATCTTTTGTCTTTTGGCTTCCAGTTTCAATCAAGATCATTTTGTATTCCTATCATAAAATTTATCTTGACGGTTTTTCATTGTATCATCGACACGCAACAACGTCTTCAAAATAAAAACAAAACAAAAAAAAAACAAGACAATAAAGACACAGAACAAAAGTATGCTTTCTTTTTCATAAATATTTTCCATATCGCCATCATAAACAATACTATTATCGTTGGTCATGCTGGTTCGGGCTGATAACGAAGTTCCTCTTCTCTGACTACACATAAAGATATACATATCTATACGCAGGTTTACGATCTCATTTTTCTTTCACAATGATATTCGCCCTGTACAAGACCCAAGAACTACTCCAGGTAGATGGTTACAGAGTAAGACACAATGTATGCGTATATATGACAGTTAACCATAGATTTGAACACGCTAAGATTGTAAGGATGAAAGAAGCCGTTTGTGGAAAGAAGCTGCTCTAGTTGAATTTATATCTCGCCAATGGAATATGAAGAGAATGACGGTGGTTCACTACAATGGCGGGTTTTATTCGTGAAGGTTATAACTGGTTGAATTAAGGAATGTAGTTCATCTGAGCACTTTCCATGGAATTACCAATAAAACAGTGAGAGGCATGCGACATTTTGTCTGTGGGAAAGGGGTTGCAGAGTGGAAAGTAATTCATTATCCACAAAGACGCTGATACGCTTTTGGGCTCTTACGACATTTAAAAGTGATGACTGGGCAGCTTCTATCCACACATTGCAACAGTACTTAATTTCCGACCTGATCTGGTACTTGTAATGGTAGAGGATAGCAAGAGAAGTCAAATACTAGATTAGTACAAGAATCGACCATTTTTCGTCTTTAGCGATAGGTCGTACACCCTTGTGTAAATTAATTGATGCAAAACTAATAACTCCGTTATTATTTACATTTTCTACGTATTTTTTTCCAATGAAACATGACCAGTGCACATGTTAGTACTTTGTATGTCCATTCCACGAAGTCGTCCCCTGCAGTTTGACCACAAATTCTTGACTGGATTTAAATTAGAAGAATTTCCGGGCCAGTCTATAGTATTTGGATTTGTTCACTGGTAAGGCTTGACAGTGTGTTCGTGCAGTGTTAGAATTTTCGTACGCTTCCTTGGAGTAACGTCCATCGCAGAAAATGACAGTAGTACAACTAATCGACAGTCGAGACAATAGTGTTGAGGCCCGATAAAAATCCGATGCAATCACGGATGACGCAATATTTTTTAAGGCCAAACAAATTTCACTCTGAAAATAGATCCATATTAGTGCACGCCACTGCAAATGACCTAATCCGAAGAAAAAATAGAAATCGATGACACCCTGTCACTCCAGTAGGTCTAAAACTGAACGTATAGTGAAAGAAAGGAAAGTAAAGCACTTGCTTCAATTAATTTGCACAAGTGTATATACGAGCTCTACTGAGTTGGGTTAAGTCTTCAATAGACGCTCAGGTCTTTCCTGAAGAAACATCCATTCATCGTGATTGGTGATAATTCAGGGCTCGGAGGGCGATCATGCAGTGCCACTAATTTGTTTTTCGAGGCATTAAATGTGACCAGCCAGTTTTTCTCGCACTGATCTGTAAGAGCTCGCTCAGAGGAGAGATCAGCTGCCAATCTCTGGTGCGCTCATCTCACAAAATCTTATTGTTAGATTCATAGTTTCTTCTTTCATGTACCGTGTCCATTCAGAACGAGTGTAATCATGGCTCTCTACAACTTCTTTTTTTAACTCTAAATAATGTTTATCTCCTTTCTATCATTGCTAGTCTCTGTTTTTCCATCCATTTGCACAAGCTCGTTGGGTTTTTTACTCTCGATGATTCCCTCTTGTCTTCCTTATATCCTGTGAGTGTCAAAGTCTCCAAGCACTCTTTCCCAGAAATGTCAACTATATCTCCTAATTACACATTTCCTTTTTTTGCGTCTTCCTTCAAGGATCCTCATTGTTCACATACTCCGTCTGTGATATACTCAGCATCTATTCGTAGAATATCTCTGTTGCCTCAAGTCGCTCCTTCATCTGAGGAAATTGTCCAGCATTCACTGCCGTATGGGAGGATTGATATTACATAGGTGTTCAGCGGTCTTTTCTTCTTTTTTCTACCGTATTTTCCGGTTTCTTCGAACTTTGCTTAGCTTGTGGTATGCATTTTAAACAGCTATTTCATTTACATTTGTGGCTAGACTGTCTTCAACGTTTAACATGTGTAGTAGTGAGTTATGGTTTAACATACAGCCACACGAAGGTTAGTCATATACAATGAATCATTCAAACCCGTTTTCTTAATTTTGTTGATTCTAAGTATAAGTATTTTGTCTTTTTTTTTTTTTCTTCTTGGGGTCAATTAAATGACAGAAAAAACGTCCCCACTGGCAATATTCTCCGTTCATGGTATTAACAGGATCCTTATGTTTAACCATATTTCTTTTGTCCCAAGTAACCTCTTGATCTGTGAGAAAATTCTCTAGCATTCACTGTCATTTAGGATAATTTATATTATATAACAATTCATCAAACTTTTCTTTAATTCTCTATTCTAATACGACATTGAGTTTATCTATTTTAACAATCATTGTGTATCACAGTTTTAACATTCTCATAGGTTGGCAAAGATTAATTATCAAGCCGAAAATTAATTCTGGTTATTAAAACACAAACAAATCAGCCACATTTTACCAGGAGATTAAGTCCAATTATTGACTACAAGACACAACTGAAGCAGTCGAAATTAGCGATGAGAATGCAAGCATACATACCAATATTTCTTGCGTTATTTAATATTGAATTTTTCAACAAATGCCCCGACGGCATGAATTTAAGCTTACTGCTAGATTGACAACTAATCCTCACCGTTTTACTGTGGAACTAACTAAATGCAATCGCCATTTTTATTATAACAATTTCAATTCTCGCATTTCTCACCTGTGGAACTCTCTTTCAAATTCTTGTTTCCCTGCAGGCAAAAATTTTCAAAAAGTTAAAATACAACGTCAATGTCCATCTTCTGTCTTCCTCAACCATGTTCCTTTATTGCCCTCCCCTCAGTTCTCCACACTAGATTCTTTACTTTTTCTTCCTCTTCCTGTAATCCCTTTCGTCCTAGCGACTTTATCGTCTTACATAACAAGAAAAAAAAAGTCATAGGGAGAAAATTACAATGACTCACTAGAGAGGTAGGCATCACCAAATTAGCAGGCGATAACTAATAACTGACCTCCATCAAACATGGCACGTGGAACTAGAACAGTCTACCCCACTGAATGAAATAAAGGGTTCAGTTCGAAATTCCAACTACCTAAAGAAGGCGGAGCGTACAACGGCCGAAACGTTGTGATAAATATGGCGACAAAGATGAGGACAATAGTCCGAATAATGTACATAATACCTCATCTCAGAAATATAGACGGACTGTAAATATGTGTGTATAGTACAATCATTTTTTTTGCATGAATAATGATTTGCTGATAAAAGTCTTACTATTTAACCCATAACTGGGGGACAGAATGCGGATTTGTACCTTTTCGCAAGGTTATTTGCACGTAAGTGAATGCAACGCACGCGACTGGAATTCGAACTAGTTTCTGAACCGTTATCCATTCCGAGCCTTTATCCATTGTACCACACGAGCAGCGGATTATCCGACCCACAACAGGCACTGTAGGTTATACGAATTCAAAAATCCCCTCCAGTAAGGGGAAGCGACAAGAAATATCCTATCTGTCTATGCAAATAAAGCTTTAAGTGCTGGATAAGCCAACAACTGTTTGGCTGGTATCGCTCGGGGAATTTTTCGCTCGTTCTGGACGACAAGGCTCTGCCAATTTTAGTTTTCTGAGAACCGTAGATGAGGAAAATGTTAAACAAGCTGCACTAGAATCATTAAAACATTTCAATACAATTCGCACTTCGGTCATAAAACATCTTTATAAACTCGAAAACGTGTCAACACTTAATACCTAGCTGCCTCATCATCCGACAGTTTTTTTTTCCTTAATAAAAAAGATCATCCGTTTAGAATAGAAGATCTGCTAAAACTTTCTCTTTCTCCAATTCTGAAAACTGATATCCATATATTTTCTAATCAATTCACCTCAAGCAACAAAATAAAGCTACTATGACGCAAGTGCGTTGCTGGGTGCTAGAGAATATGGTAAAGAAAAAACATTATTAAGAAGAGAGAACAATAAAAGAACAGGAGTCAGTCTATATTTCTGAAATGAGGTATTATGTACATTATTTACATTATTCGGACTATTGTCCTCATCTCTGTCACCATATTTATTACAACGTTTCGGCCGTTGTACGCCCCGGCCTTCTTCAGGGGGAAATTAACAGGAGAGAACTGATAACTGACATCCATCAAACATGGCACGTGGAACTAGAACAGTCTACCCCAGTGAACAAAATAAAGGGTTCAGTTCGACATTCCAACCACCTGAATAAGGCTGAAGTGTACAATGGCCGAAACGTGATAAATATGGCAACAATGATGAGGAAAATAGTCCGAATAATGTAAATAATGTAAAAGAAAAGATAATGATTGACATTGCGTTTAAATTTTTAAAGATTACTGGAAAGGAAGAAGCCGGGAGAATGTTCGACAAGCGAAAAATGCGAGATTATATTTAGCAGTTTTAAATACTATTATTATTACCTTTAATTATATCAATGTAATAATAATAATCAACCAAAACCAATTAAGTAATAAACTTAATAAAAAAACATTATAAAATAACTACAAGTAACCTCATTCGGATCCCAGATTATTTCAACTCAATAGTCACTAGAATAATTTGAGACAACCAAATAACTGTCAGGATAATGTGACGTCCCCCCGGTGTCGCTGCGCCAAATGTGACGTCTGCCTAGCTGCATCCGTCGTGCTATCCTGTCCTGTGACGACCAACTGGCTTGGTATTGGTCGCGGCACCAAATGTGACGTTCTAACCTTTTGGTGATTCGGATTGGAATCTAGTTAGATTCGGTATCAGCCTTGTCGTTCCCAGCTCGCCTCCAACGTCTGGTTACCGAAGTAACTGTTTTGATTTCCAGTCTAACCTACCCACGTTGTGAATTGATCTTAGGCAGACGAAATCAATCAGTCGCCGGGCAGTGATGCAAGCTGAGTTCGATCAAGGGTAATACCGCACAAGTATATGTAAAAGAAAAAAAATAATAACTCGAAAAGTTCAAATGTGTTAAAAAAAGGATAACAATATTTTATATCTGGTTGCTGAATACAGGACTGCGTCTTCTTCCCAACCCGCTATATGGATTCGTGACACTTTGTGTTTGTTAGGCGAGTCTTAACATCTTAAGTTGTTTGTTCTTTAAGAAACTGGTTCTTGGTGTATCTTCAGGTGATATTCGTAAAACTTGTTTTGGTGGCGTGAGTCTAAGTCGTTCTTCAAAAATAAATTGTTCTTGGTTAGAAATTGAGTCGTGATTTACGTGGAATCTTTCGGCCAGGTTTCTGCGGGGCGGGTGCAACTCCAACTGCGAACTTGAACTCGAACTCGAACTGGTTTTCACTCGCTGCGACTCTACTTATATGGACGCTGACCAAAACCTGGGTGGGCTTGTCGGGGTTTGAGGTTCCTTGATAATTCTAAACCGACAATTCACTTCTTTGTTTTCGGTCAGGGAAATTTTATTATTTTCCATTTTTGGAAGTCTTTCGTCTTCCCACCTACTTCTGTTCTCATATTGGTATATCACCACGCTCTCAGAGGGTGTCAACGGGTTTTCCCTCTTTCTCACAGTGGCATCTCACACCTATCCCTTCAGGGTGGCGCAACAGGCCTCCCCTCCTTCTTCACATGATTACCTCCGCCTAACGCTCATTCAACCATTCAGCCAATGGGCGCTCAGCAGCGTGGGTGTGGCCAGACTAGCCTCTGTTTAAAAAATCTTGCTCAAAGAAAAAAAAAATTATCTTCCTTTTTCTTTTTTCTTTTTCTTTTTCTTTTCTTTCTCTTTCTTTCCTTCTGCCCGACCACAAACCCTTGGACTTTTATCTTAGCCAAATGTCACTTGGACTTTATCACCCGGGGCCTTCGCCAAACAAGTGGGTGGTCAATTGGACGTATTTGCATTCTTGGTGTCAATTACTGATCCGATAAAATAGTTTCGCTATCATAGCCAGCCCTGATAATAACTAGATGCTCCTCTCAATGATATTCTGCATATAGACAAAGGCGTAATCTTTCCTTCATGGTGGTCAGCGGACATTTTTGTTTTTCTCGGACAGTGCGTCCTTAATTAATTTTTATTTTTATCTCTTTAGAATTCTGCGGGAGATCGCTTGTCCAACTTGAAAATTTCTTTACCATTGCCATGGACAGATTGGATATATCTTACTCGCCGCCCCGTAACATAAATCAGATTAAATTCTGTGTTTTAATTTCTCAACAATCGAAATAAAAATCTTACCAATTTTCCTTGTCAGAAAAATAACAACGCTTAGTGTCCTTTTCGTGATGGCTTCTTATCATCTAAATTTAATTCTGCCTTTCTTTTTTCTTCTTTCTTTCTAGCATCGTAAATAGTGTCACGTAATACAACAGAGCTTATTACCCAAAATGCACCATTGACCAACATATATAAATAGTCGAGCCAAGACACAAAATACGTGGCCTGATGATTGCGTTGAAGCATGAAGCAGACTGTCACCGTTTGGTGTTGACTTAAGTGTGCAATTTCATATTTACATACCCTTGATCTCTGATATTAAGAACTTTTATCCATAAATATAGCATACGTTAAAATTATATATATATATATATATATATATATATATATATATATATATATATATATATATAATGGGTGTAACAGCAAAAATTGTGCAAATCGTGTAACAGCAAAATTGACCTATTGTTAGATTAAGATTGAACCATTAGAAATGATTAAAGATATATTACTGGAATTCCCCGATGTTTTTAGAACACTACTGGACTCTACTAAACAATAAGAATGTATGCCTACTCACCAAGCCTAACAGAAGAATCGTGATGAAATCGTTCATAAACGAAAAGGACATGGCTATAATTAATTAATTATAGGTAAGGATCGGATGTACATGAAGGATTGAAATAAACTTCAAATATATATATATATATATATATATATATATATATATATATATATATAGGTAACTACACTCGTCTCGGAAAACCTTCGGTTTCTTGATTTGCTAATGGTCAAATCAATCTCGAAAGAAAAAAAAGGTTTTAAAAGAAGAAAGAGCTATGAACATGAACGTCTGTCGAAAATAATCCTACAGCATACAGGTCCAAAGCCCAAAGAAAAAAAAAACGATACGAGTAATCAACTAACTTAAAACTGCTCAATACAAAAGTAGAGCAGACCTAGTCAAACCTGGAGAGCCAGACAAACCTACCAAGGTTTCACCTAAGCGGATCGTCAGGGAAAGCTGGTGATCCGCTTAGGTGAAACCTCGGTAGGTTTGACTATATATATATATATATATATATATATATATATTGAGAGAGAGAGAGAGAGAAAGAGAGAGAGAGAGAGAGAGTCAGTGAGTAAGACAGATAGACAAACAGAGAAAGAAATATATATATTATTATTTCAGGATTATTTTCAAATTTCAAGATGGGCTTCGCCCTCTCCACCCTTTTAACTTTCTGTCCTGGAGTAACAAGGTGCCTCACACTTTTCACGTACAATTTCATTTTCAAGTCTTTTTTCACTATTCTTTGGACTGTCATAGCTGAAACTTCTCTCTCACGTGCCAAACGTCTTATGGATTGAGTTGGATTGTTTCTAATTAATGTCTGTAGCTCTAAGTTTGAATTATGATCCATTGTACAGTTGATCCAATTTTCCTCTCTACTTTTCCATTTTGTAAACTAATTCATCGTTCTCTGTTCTTGAATGAACTTTGAATGTTGGTGCTATTACTGAAAGCTTAAATGATTTTTCCCCTCAACATTGCTCATATATATATATATATATATATATATATATATATATATATATATATATATATATATATATGGTGCATCAAAAACGGGTTCACAAACTTTGAAAGCGAGTTTATATGTGTCCGTAAATCTTTCATTTTTGAGTTATTAAATTTACATTTTACAGTGGACTCTGTTTAATGTACAATTCAAGATACAATCGAAAAATACTTTTAGAAACAATGGGGTCATGTTCCTGACACCAAAACAAGGTAAAATCTCTACATAAACATATCATATATATATAAAAAACATCGTTATATCTCAGCACAACAACACAACAAAATTTCAAAATATCCTCCGCTTGCTTCTAGACATGCATACACCCGTCGGATCATTGACTGGCAGAAACTTTCAAATACTCCCACACGGTGTCGAATGGCTTTGCAGGGTCCTGTTTTGAAGCGTCTCTGTATTATTAATGTTTACTGCATTTGTTTACAGTTGTTTGAGGAGGCCCATAGTTAAAATTTCAAAATATTGGTATCGGGGGAAAGTATAGGCCATAAAACCAGCCCTCCCCTACCTATCCATTTTCATGATAGATGTCAGCCAGTGCATCACGAACAGTGTGACTAAAATGTGCTGAAGCTCCATCATGCATGAACCAGATACGTCTTTGTATTAGCAGGTGTACATACTCGAGCAGATCTGGAAGTGTGTTCGAAATAAAGTCCCTGGAGACATCACTTGTAAGACGTGCTGGGAGAACATATTAACCTACCAAATAGTTACCTATTCCATCCCAGATATTAATCCTAAACTGATGCTAGTGTCTAGCTAGTATTGTACCATGGAGATTCCGATCCGCCCACAAATATTGTTTGGTTGGTTCCTCATCCGTAAAAAAGACGAAAGAGACAAACAACGGATCGGCAGTTTATGCAATAAACGATCAGCAAAATTCCTTCCGTGGTGAGTGATCAGAGAGCGAAAGTCCCTGCACATGTTGCAAATGATACGGATACAGCTGGTCTTGAAGTACTTTCCATGCGGTACTATGACATGTACGAGATGCTAGGACCACTTGACGTAAACGTATAAATGGATCGTCTTTGACAGCCTGTAGGATGTGTTCTTCGTGGTCAGGCGTACGAGCGGATATGTTTTTTTTGTTTTTTTTTCAATCCATAATTTATTGAGCCACCAATCCTGTCTCAGCAATGCGGCGATAAACAACAGCAAAAGATTGGATGACTCAGCTGACTTCGGTTTGGAGACGCAAACTGATACAACCGTGCAGCCTCGCGCCCATTATCATTCGCTCGGCCGTATGAAAAGGCCATATCTGCCTGCTCATGATATACATATCCTGCCATTGTTAAACGGAACATTTCTCAGTTAACACACTACTACTACTACACACGTTAAACGTTGAAGACAGACTTGCCACAAATGTACACGAATTATAAATGTAACCTTATGTACATGGTAACACAACGACAACTACCGTAAACACACTTTAAACTTAATAACCCGAAAACGCAGTATTATCGGACATATGTTGATATGGACTTTTGTTCTTGTTTTAGTGTGAGGAACCCGCTCCCAAAGTTTGTAGAAGCATTTCGATACACCATATATAGGATAAGAGACAAATAGGAAACGTTCGGAAATTAACCATGTTTCACATTTATTTAAGCTTCATCAAAAAAGTAATTATGAGGTAGAAAAGAAAAATTTGGTATTTCTATTTTTGTGCTTGTTTTTCATTGTTTAAGCAGACCTCACTTGTGTCTGTCCTGTCAAGCAGCGTTATAAATATAAGTAAAACTTGTCAGATTTATAAACGTTTCCTATCTTACGACTCTGCCGGCTCCAATCCTTATTTGATCGATAGTTTTTATATATATATATATATATATATATATATATATATATATATATATATATATATATATATATACATATATATATATATATATATATATATATATATATATATATATATATACATATATATATATATATATATATATATATATATATATATATATATATATATTTATACCCAAGTTTATGATTGGTGCATGCGTATGTGTGTGTGTATGTATGTGTGTGTGTGCATATATATATATATGTATATGAGGTGGACATCGTAGTTACCGATGGGTGTTGACTTTGATGTCCGATTTTATATTTACATACACTATTTTAATATATTAAATAATATTAATTTTAATCATTTTTATCTTTGTATATTTACTCGCTTAAGTTAGATTTCAATAGGTTGTTAACATTCATGCAATGACATTTTCTGTCTTAAATATTTATCCGTTGTGGTATCCGACTGTCTGGGTCAATGTCTGTGAATGTGTGTGCATGTATTTATATGTATGTGTATGGAAAGTGCATTCACTTTTAATTGTGTATGTATGTACGTGTGTGTTGGTTTCCCTTCTCCCACTTCCCCCACTTTCCCCCACTTTTTTTCATGACAGACCGTGAAGATGTTCTCTGTCTTGTCTCTTTTTGTGTGTGTATATGTCTTGGTGCTTATATATTAGAATCTGACTGCGTTTGTTTTACGCGTGAGTTTAGGACCCCATTCACACACCATGAGGATTAAAATGTATACATTGTAAAAAGACCGGATATTAAATATAGCTAAAGTAACTTCAATGAAGAAATACATTGAATAACATATATATTTCTATTTTATAGTTGTAAACTTAATAGCGAATAAATTTTAAATTTTGATTTTGTAATTAGCAGTTTTAAATTTGAATATTAAATTTTATCATATAATTTAGTAATTATTCGTTGGAATAAATTCTTTTTTAATACTACCCATATTTTAAACATCTGAATAGATTTTTTTTTCATGACTTCGTTATCAAGCGTTTTGAATTTTCCTATACTTGTGTTTTGATTGGTCCATCTAGCGTTTTCCCCTTGCGAAGGATTGTTAATTAATTTGAAACTTTTAAAACCATTTATTTTACATTCAACGTCATCACTTGATAAGACACCGAGTGTGTTGAAACAAAATGGCTACTTTTGTAGTGATTTTATAACATATTTATGTTATAAATTTTTTTTAAAATAAATAATTATATATGTATAAAAAAAAATAAATAAAAAAATTAAGTAATTTAACGTGTGTAGAAGAAACCTAAACAGAATGCACTGGACGGCCGTTTCTTCCTACATTTGGGACTCATCAGCTGTGCGCATTCACTACCGAAAATTGAAACCCGGACAGTTACGTTGTCAGGGCAACGTCATACCAACGGGCCTCAGTGACGAAGAGGTAGCGAATCAAACTCGATATACTTTTCTTCTAGACTCGATGAATTACTTAATTATAATTATCTCAAATCTAATAATTTCTGTCACATATATATATATATATATATATATATATATATATATATATATATATATATATATATATATATATATATATATATCATTCCAGGTTCATTTTCCAACTTATTCAAGATGATCTTTGTCCTTTGTTACACTTTAATTTTCTGTCCTGGAGTAACATTTATTCGAAAATTATCACATAATATGTTATAAAATTCCAACAAATTAGCCATTTTGTTTCAACATTTCTGGTGTCTTATCAAATGATGGTGTTGAATGTAGAATAAAGAGTTTAAAAATGTTCAAATTGACCAGACAGCCTTCCAATCAACACCATCCCTTGATAAGACACGAGAAGTATTGAAATAAAATGACTATTAGTGTAGGGATTTTATAGCATATTTATGTTATAATTTTCGAATAAATTATATTTGCTCTACTCAGTATTGAGAATTCTTTTAAGAATAGTATTTTTGAGTTATTGGAATTTATTTCGTATATACCAATCCAATACTTGTATGTATGTATGTATATATATATATATATATATATATATATATATATATATATATATATATATATATATATATATATATAATGGATTAAATCCGACAAATATTTTAATAAATTGTCTGTTTATAAGTTATTTTTAGTGATACAGCTTACTTGAGTAAATGCTCTATTTTAACTAAACAGTATAAAAACATTTACCGACCAGAATATTCGAGAAATCTCGTAGAAAATATGCGTCTTCCCAAAGGAATTGAACCGTTATCCTATATTGAAATCCTCATTTGGCTTGTTGTGTTGTTAACCTATTCCGCCTCCGAGGACTTCTGGTTTAGCAAAGTTCAAATTACTGCTTATAAACATACATCTTCCACGATCTTTCTCGATAATTCCTTTTTGCTCTGAAACGTAACCTAACGAAAACAATAACATATTAGATGAAATGGTTTAAATCCGACAAATATTTTAATATATTTTCTGTTCATACGTTATTTTTATGGACAGAACTAAATTGAGTAAATGCTCTGTTTTAATTAAGCAGATTTAATTACATTTACCGACTTTAATATTGGGGAAATCTCGTAGAAAATATGCGTCCTTCGACAAGAATCAAACATGCGGTCCATATGAAAACCGTCACTCGCCTGAGATGCTGTTGAGTATTTCTCAAATATTCAGGCCGGTAAATATAATCAACATTGTTTAATTAAAAACAGAACATTTATTCAAATAAGTTGTATCGATATAAATAACGTCTGAACAGAAGGTATATTAAAATGCTTGTTGGACTTAATGCATTACTTATATGTTGTCACTATTTACGTTAGGATGCGTTTCAGAGCAGAAATAAATTATCGAGGAAAGTCGTCGAATGTGTGTATTTATAAGCAGTAATTTGAACTTTGCTAAACAGGAAGTACTCTGTGACTGAATCAGTTAATAGGACGTCAAACAAAATAAGGTTATCCATATGGTATACAGGTTCTATTCCTGTGGGAAGACGCTTTTTTTTCTACGAGATTTCTCGAATATTCTAGCTGGTAAGTGTGATTAATATATTAATACTGTTTAATTAAAACAGAACGTTTACACAAATAAGTTGCATCCATAAAAATAGCGTATGAACAGAAAAATATATATTCTCAACTATCATATATATAGTGATTTTACAAGCGTATGTTAGATATGGCACAAGGCCGAAAGTAGGGGTCACTGAGTGAGGATCGAACTCACTAGTCAGTCGTAATAGTTCTAGCGAGACAAGCTTGCTAACTATTACACCGCCTCGAGGTGCGCAAATGATTTTCCAAGAGTAGCTTAAATGTGGCACAAGTCCGAAAGTAGGGGTCACTCTGTGAGGATTGAACTCACTAGTCAGTCGTAATAGTTCTAGCGAGACAAGCTTGCTAACTATTACACCGCCTCGAGGTGCGCAAATGATTTTCCAAGCGTAGCTTAGATGTGGCACAAGGCCGAAAAAAGGGGTCACTCAGTGATGATCGAAATCACTCGTCAGTCGTAATAGTTCTAGCGAGACAAGCTTGATAACTATTACACCGCCTCGAGGTGCCCAAATGATTTTCCAAGCGTAGCTTAGATGTGGCACAAGGCCGAAAGTAGGGGTCACTCAGTGAGGATCGAACTCATTAGTCAGTCGTATTAGTTCTAGCGAGACAAGCTTGCTACCTATTACAACGCCTCGAGTTGCCTAAATGATTTTCCAAGCGTAGCTTAGATGTGGCACAAGGACGAAAGTAGGGGTCACTCACTGATGATCGAACTCACTAGTCAGTCGTAATAGTTCTAGCGAGACAAGTTTGCTAACCATTACACCGCCTCGAGGTGCCCAAATGATTTTCAAGCGTAGCATACATGTGGCTCAAGTCCGAAAGTAGGGGTCACTCAGTGAGGATCGAAATCACTAGTCAGTCGTAATAGTTCTAGCGAGACAAGCTTGCTAACTATTACACCGCCTCGAGGTGCGCAAATGATTTTCCAAGCGTAGCTTAGATGTGGCACAAGGCCGAAAGTAGGGGTCACTCAGTGATGATGAAATCACTCGTCAGTCGTAATAGTTCTAGCGAGACAAGCTTGCTAACTATTACACCGCCTCGAGGTGCCCAAATAATTTTCCAAGCGTAGCTTAGATGTGGCACAAGGCCGAAAGTAGGGGTCACTCAGTGAGGATCGAACTCATTAGTCAGTCGTATTAGTTCTAGCGAGACAAGTTTGCTACCTATTACAACGCCTCGAGTTGCCTAAATGATTTTCCAAGGGTAGCTTAGATGTGGCACAAGGACGAAAGTAGGGGTCACTCACTGATGATCGAACTCAGTAGTCAGTCGTAATAGTTCTAGCGAGACAAGATTGCTAACCATTACACCGCCTCGAGGTGCCGAAATGATTTTCAAGCGTAGCATACATGTGGCTCAAGTCCGAAAGTAGGGGTCACTCAGTGAGGATCGAACTCACTAGTCAGTCGTAATAGTTCTAGCGAGACAAGATTGCTAACCATTGCACCGCCTCGAGGTGCCCAAATGATTTTCCAAGCGTAACTTAGATTTGGCACAAGGCCGAAAGTCGGGGTCACTGTGAGTATCGAACTCACTAGTCGGTCTTAATTATTCCTACGAGACAAGATCGCTAACTATTACACCACCTCGAGGTGTCCCTACTATTTTATATATATATATATATATATGTGTGTGTGTGTGTGTGTGTGTGTGTGTGTGTGTGTATGTGTGTGTGTGTGTGTGTGTGTGTGTGTGTATTCGCGCTGTTTTGTTCAAATAGCCATACACAGTTTTGTATTTGTTAGATGTAAACATGGTAATACATGATTATGAATGTACACGTACATTCGTGCGTGGGAAGTGTATATCGTAATCTTCCACGTCTTCCTTTTTCTTTTTTTTTTTTTTTTTGCAAGGTCAAGACACCCTGGTGGCAATGTAGTCAAATTCACAGGGTGTCTCACTTTCAATCTCAGATTTGAAAAAATATAATACACTGATTTCAGGATGATATCTAAACTTGTCGGCTGACAAGAAGTTTCTATCAGAAAGCCTATCCTAGCCTAGCCTAGTGTGACGTATCCCAGCGCGAGTCGAAGGCCGTCGGGGTAGGGTTTACGCGTTGTATTGTTGAATGCTTTTCTTGTGCACCATGCTCGGTAGTTTTTTCTGCCCCCCGCACTCGCCACTTCCCCCGTATGATTACTTTTCTTCTTACAATAAAGCGTAAGTTTTATCTGTCCTTGAGATAAGCAAAACAAGATTGAGTTTTTTATTTTTTAATGCGATCGTTAATAGCAAATTTTAAAGCCTTAAATCTAGATTGTTGCAACTTCATATGTAATAAAGGAAAACTGTATTTAATATTTTTGAAATGCGTGTCATGGAAACGTGTAAGAAAACCAAAATGAAATAGTGTATCTCACGCTTTAATCAAAGTAGATAACTGGGTCGGGTGATAAAGCAAGTTTACGACATCCTGTCAGAGATGCGAAGACACGGCAAACTAGTCTCTTTGGAAATGGTAACCGTTAGTTAAGCTTGATATACTTGCGAAGAATCTTAGAATAATATGGAAACTATACTACGTATGAAGTGGAAAGAATATATTGAATCAATTGCTAACTATGCAACTAGGAAAGCTGATTCACTTTGTCGAGCAAGACATTTTTTTCCTCTTCAGAATCTATATTACATATTGATAAGCTTACCATTCATCTTTGCTTTGAATATTGCTGTCACATCTGTTCTTATGCTCCTGCTATATATTTAGACATCCTTGATAAAATTCAAAGACGAATCTGAAATGTTATTCGTCCTGACCTGGCATCTCGGTTTTTGTAACTTTCGCACTGACGTAAAGTCGCTTCCCTGTATCTTTTCTACAAATACTTTCATGGTAATTTTTCAAATGAACTTTCCACTACGGTATTTAGATTTTATGCATTGAAGCGCAGAACTTGCTGGCAGCAGCATTTTTAAAATTTTATAGAAGAAATAGCTAGATGTAACCGTAAGTTCTATGTTAACAGTTTCTTCTATTGCACTTTTTCGTCTTCTTAAATCCTGTTCTTTTATTGTCCTCGCACTTTAATGATGTTTTCTTCTTTTTTGTATAATTTGAGGGTTTTGAAATTCTTTATCAATATTATTATTATTATTATTATTATTATTATTATTATTATTATTATTATTATTATTTTAAGTAATTTATTTAATCGCAGTACTACAGACGCGGTAAGGTCTCATCAATTTATAGTTGAAATCATTAGATATGACCTAAGTTCTATGTCAACATTTTTTCCATCGCACTTCTCGATTGTGGAACATTCTTCCGGCTCCTTCCTTCACTGTCAAATTTGATTTTCAAAAATTTAAATGCAATATCATGCCGACAATATTTTTAGGATAGATTCATATGAATAGAATATGTATTCTTTGGTTTAGATTACCTTGGTTTATTTTCTTTTACGGCATATCAACCTCAGTGGGTTATTTAATGCCGACAACATTTTTAGGATAGATTTGTATGAATAGAATATGTATTCTTTGGTTTAGATTGGCTTGGTTTATTTTCTTTTACGGCATATCAACCCATTGAGCTTGATATGCCGTAAAAGAAAATAAACCAAACCAATCTAAACCAATGAATACATATTCTATTCATACAAATCTATCCTAAAAATGTTGTCGGCATTAAAAAACCCATTGAGGTTGATATGCCGTTAAAGAAAATAAATCAAACCAAACCAAAATGCAAATTACAAATCTAGGATACTAAAATCGAACAAGTACAGAAGTATTTGGGAAATGTTATCACAGAGGACGGAAAGTGCGACACTGAGATCCGAAGAAGGATAAAACTGAGAAATCCTTACCGAGGAGAAAGGATGATGAAAAAAATATGATTCAAGGTGACAGATGATGATGATTGATGCTGCATGAAACTTTTTTGTAGATAACAGTTGCTAAGAAAACAGAAGGAGCTCCATAGATAGGAAATGCCATAGAAGAAACAGAATAGCACTTTAGCAAATTCAACAGCAAAATTTTGAGCTCTAATTTCCAATATAGTAGTAAGTTTAAATTCATTAAGTAGCAAAAGAGGAATGCTCGCCAAAATATTTGACGTGAAAATCTTTGTAGTAGAGGCAAAAGAAAGCAACGGTACGGTAGTGGGAACGTGACTGAATCTGCGATGCTAGGTCCTGACTAATGGGCTCTGTTTTATGACAAACATGCGTTCTATTTTCTTACAATTGATACTTAGTCCTTTCTTCTCGCTTTCCTTTACTTGGCTTCTACCTCTTGTTGACAACCATACATTCTGTCTTCTTACAATTGATGCTTAGTCCTTTCTTCTTGCTTTCCTTTACTTGGCCTCTTCCTACTGCTGGCAACCATACATTCTGTCTTCTTACAATTGATGCTTAGTCCTTTCTTCTTGCTTTCCTTTACTTGGCCTCTTCCTACTGCTGGCAACCATACATTCTGTCTTCTTACAATTGATGCTTAGTCCTTTCTTCTTGCTTTCCTTTACTTGGCCTCTTCCTACTGCTGGCAACCATACATTCTGTCTTCTTACAATTGATGCTTAGTACTCTCTTCTTGCTTTCCTTTACTTGGCCTCTTCCTACTGCTGGCAACCATACATTCTGTCTTCTTACAATTGATGCTTAGTCCTTTCTTCTTGCTTTCCTTTACTTGGCCTCTTCCTACTGCTGGCAACCATACATTCTGTCTTCTTACAATTGATGCTTAGTACTCTCTTCTTGCTTTCCTTTACTTGGCCTCTTCCTACTGCTGACACCCATACATTCTGTCTTCTTAAATTGATGCAGAGTCTCATTTGGATTTTGTTTAACATCTCATAATACAATGCAGAATCACCAGATCAAATTTGACAACAGAAATTCAATGCACAGAAGAATTGTAAATTTACAAATGGGCAAAACCGATTCGGATGAGTAAAATTGTCGAGCGCGACACAGTGTATCGGTTTTCTCAGCTGCTGACCTAGCAATTGACTTGATATAATCGTTCTCTGACTTTATTCTTCACAAGACCTATATTCTATCAAGTGCCCAAAATTTCAGTGTACATCTGCGTATATTTGAAGTAGTGACTTCCGTTTCCTTTGGAACTCTGACTTACATTCAACCAAATCATAAATGAATGGATGATTTTAATATAGGGTGACCCTAAAAAAACGAGAATTTTTGAAGTGCGTATTGCCAGACATGAGCAAGTGGCAACACTGCGAGACAGTGTCCTTGAGCAAGTAAACATTTCGCCATTTAGAATTCAAGATGAAATTCACAGTATCCCAGCTGAGATGTTGCAGCAGTCAATGAGGAATCTCAACAGCAGATTTCAAGAATGCATTCGTAGAGGAGGACGCCATCTACAGGACGTAATTTTTTAAAAATGAAAATTCCATCATTGTTTCTTAAATGGCATATTTTAAGGTTTCAATTAAAATATTTTTCTTCTATCACTCTTGGTTTTATTGGATTGTTAAAAAGTTCCCATTTTTGGGGTCACCCTGTATTTTCTTTCCATCTTTCCATCTTCCATTAGAAGGGTATCTGATAAAATGTCTAGCATCATTGTTTTGGAAAATGCAGATTAGTAATTCATCATCGAATCCACACTCTATGATTGCTTCTTATGAAAATTAGTATAGATTTCTTTTCTCCCGTTGAAGTGTTTCTGCTTGTTTTTGTTTTGGTTTGTTTTATTTTTTTTTGTTTTTTTCGTGTAAATCTCGATTGACTGAGCCGATTTTTACCAGGTTTTAACGATGCAAAAATGAGTTGGTTCCTTTAACCTGATTCTTCATAAGAGCCAAATCAAGTCGAAAATGAAGCACTGCTGCCATATATAGCCGAGAGCAATCTTTACTCATTTTCCCAGTTTTGATAGAATTCAAAACGTTCTACGCATTAATGATTTATTTTCAACTCTACAACTCCTTTCTCGCAGAAGAAAAATTGCAAGTCAATCGCCATCTTTTATCCCCTTCAACCCCTGTTCCTATTTTGTCCATTCGTCACTTCTCCACACTAAATGTCTTCTCATTCTCTTTCACTCCCTGTTATCTGTTATATACGAATAAAGTGTTGGTGCCGACACTTGAGTTTGAACATAGATCGCCAGTAAGCAAACACAGGCGATCCCATTATTGAATTACGTAGAGCACGTGGCGCATATATGGGAGGTAACGTGTGTCTAATTGATCTGCATTTTTATTCTATCCTCTATTAATATATGGTTCGCTATTCTCTCTATTCACTATGCTATTCCTCTATACTGATCAGTCAGTTATGTGCCATGCGTGATACACGCTTAGGCGATCATGTATATATGACTGACGAGGCAGATTTTTTTCCCGTAGTAGATTGATATTTCTTTCTGTGGTAGACTAGTTGCCATCCAAGGCAACAGAACCCAGTCTGTCCTGCTATTTACCCATAGCTGTGGGGAGAAGAGGAGGGTTCATACTTTCCCAAAGTTATTAGCACGTAAGTGAATGTAATGATTTCGACTGGAATTTGAACTCGGCTCTCCGATTCTTCAATCCAAGCCGCTATCCATTACTCCACTGATTACTATTCGAGCGAGTATTATCGAGCAAGTATTATTAGTGTGAGTGCTATTCGAATGCATCTGACATCCGTATTATTTAACGGTGTACTATAGTTGTATCGGCGATTACAATGTCTCTACTACAACGAGCATTACGAGACATTCGTTGACATCACAAAAGTGGGAATGATTGTTCGTTGACATCACAAAATAACCCCTTTCGTCCTAATATCATTATCATCTTGATTAGGGTGAATGGATTAAAAAAAAACACTAATTAGAAACATTTTTAAAATTTGTAACAAGAAAGACTTAAACTGAATCTTTTACACTTGATTTATTACAGCAAAATTATTATTTATTTTTTCTTAAAGTGACATTTCTAATTTCTCGATCTACCCTGTCGTTTTGGAATACACTGAGTGCAACACTACCTCCATTAGAAAACGGGCCTTTTACAAAAATACACACAGGTGCAATAAATAAAGGGCCATATTTACATATTTCTGAATAAAGCATGTACATACAGACTCAAATATAAATGACCAATATTAACATAACCCGGGACTAAATAAATGTTTGTAGTTTCAATATTAAACGACTAATGCTTACCTATCTTCGAACCTATAAAATGCTTATAGATTCAAATATAAACGTGAAATTATATATACCTATCCCCGAATCTAGTAAATGCCTACAATCTCAGATATGGGAAAATGACATATAATTGTATTTATATATCAGAACAATTTTAGGAAAATCTATGACAAAGTGGGGGGAAAAAAAACTTTCGTATGAAATTTCAGCATCTCCTCTCTTCTTGATGCGTATGTGTAATCACATCAACGTAAAGATCAATTAGGAAATCCTAATAGACGATACATGTCACAAGACAAAAAAAAATTCATTTTACCTTATATTTTTCTAAGACTTAAATATAAACGACTAATATTTACTTTCTCCGAGCCCAGTAAATATACACAGATTCAACTATAAATGACCAATATTAACCTATCATCTGACCAAATAAATACTTGTAATTTCAAAGGATGTGTCCCCTCATCTAACTTGTTCAACCATGTAGTGGATTGATTCGGAGAATACTAGAATTTCTACCAGGATTAATTAATGGCTGGCACAATCTTAACAACATAAAGTATGCAACTGATACAGTGTTGATAGCAAACACGGAAAGAAAACTACAAAACCTCCTACAGAAAGTAGTGAAGGAAAGCGAGAAGAAAAGAAGAAAAGATTAAACATCAATTGCAGGAAGACAGAATGCATGGTTGTTAACAAAACGATGAAACCAAAGTGCGAAGTGCAAATCAAAAAAGGGCGGAAAATTAAATATCTAAGAAGTGTTTTAACAGAGGACGGAAAGTGTGACACTGAAATCCGAAGGCATTTGGGATAGACAAGGAAGCATTCTTAAAACTAAACAAGGAAGATCAGCCAGCATGTCAAACATGTGAAATGACATACACTATTGGCAGATTGCAACATCTATCAGAGAGATAAAATTTAAATTTTCATTATTGCATTATTCCAAAATTTTAACGCATCAGCAGATAGCTATTAATATCAAAAAGAATCTGCAGTATTATCTGTCCTGACCTGGCATCACAGCTTTGCTCACTTTCCCACCGACATAAATTTGCTTTCACGTGCCTCTACTATAAATATTTTCGTGGTATTTTTTCTGTTTAACTCTCCTCTATGGTACCTAGATTTAATTAATTTAAGCGAAGGTATGAATCCTCTTTTTCTCCCCCTCCCAGCTATGGGTAAATCGCAGAACAGATCGAGTTGTATAGCCTTGGATAACAACTGGTCTAACGCAGAAAGAAATGGCAACCTACTACGGGAAAAAATCTGTCTCGTCAGTCATTTATCGAAAGATTCATGATCGCTTAAGCATGTATCACGCGCGGCACCTGACTAGATTAGCGGAAAGGTTTCATCATTTTACTGTTGAAATGGTTAGATGTAACCGTAAGTTCTATGCTAACAGTTTCTTCTTTCGCACTTCTCGCTTGCGGAACTATATTCTAGCTTTTTGTTAGACAGTCAACTAGGATTTTCAAAAATTTAAATACAATATCAATCGTTATCTTGCGTCTTCTTAATTTCTATTCTTTATTTCTTCTTAATAACGTTTATTTTTCTCATATTTTCTAACATTCAGTAATCTCTTGCATCTTAATTGCTTCATTGATTACTTTGGGCAAAATGAAAAAAATAAAATAGATATATTTTTTTAAAGTCTTACAACACTAAGTTACCTAACAAGAATTAAAGAGCCGATTTCTCTGTGTTTCCCAATTTACATATACTTTTTCCGGACTTGAACCCTGAAGGCTTGAAGACAAAATGTACAGTTATCAGCAAAAGGATAAGCTCAAAGGGCGAATTTCAAATAAAAAAAAGGTGGGAACTTAAATATCTAGGAAGTGTTTTAACAGAGAACGGAAAGTGCGACACTGAAATCCGAAGGCGTATTGGGATAGCCAAGGAATCATTCTTAAAGCTAAACAAGGAAGATCAGCCAGCATGTCAAGCATGTGAAACAACATACACTATTGACAGATCGTAATATCTATTAGAGTGACGAAATTTAAATTTTTAGTATTGCATTATTCCAAAATTTTAACACATCAGCAGATATTAATGTCAACAACTGACCATAAATAGTTATTAATTAAAACAATTAGTAATTAATTTATAATATTATCCATAACTACATGTACAGGAATGTCGTTTTTGATAAAAGTTAAAAAAATAAACTTAAATACGTAAAAAATGCTTATATTATCGAAAATTCCTTTTTCTGGAATATAGCTATTTGTACTATATTGTTATATACCATACCTACGAACACTAATGGGTGTGTCTTACTCCTCATAAATAGGTTGGATACAATTGTAAGTCGGGGTAACATGCTGTCAGCGTGGGAAGCTCTTGCCGTATCGAACTCCCAGCCTTTGGGCAGAGAGGAACCCGGACGAGGCTATGCCACAAAGCAGAGTCTCGTCCGAGTAGGTAGACAGATACCCGATGCGCGGGGTCTACGGGCAATTTTAATAGCTACAAGTTCTCTTCTTGGATAGCCTTGGATAGCAACTGGTCTACCGCAGAAAGTATTGGCAACCTAGTAAAACTGACCTCCTACAAAATGAGTTCTTAACATTAGCATATCTCGCTTATAATTGCATCGCGGCTTCTACGCACATTAGCAAAACCGACCAGTACTTATCTATAGACAAGTATAACAGATACAGATTTCGTTCCGAACTTTTTCTTCCATGTGACGTAGGCCTTCTGGATGCAGCCTAATTATAGCTCTCCGCAATTTCCTATCATTTGAAACTCTTAATGAATTTTATTTGTTTGCTATATCTCCTGAACCCTACTTCGCCATCTATTTACTCAATCTCACCAAGTAGGTTATGCCTTGTTTTCCTTTGTCTCTCTTGTCTTCAATCTGTCCTGTGAGTATCAGATTTTCCAAAATTTCTTTCCTCATTATGTTCCCTGGAGATTTCAACTGTCTTTTCCTGATGTTAAGTACACACGCCCTTTTTGTTTCTATTTTCTCTAAAACTTCGTCGTTGCTCACATGTTCGTTCCATGGTATCCTCAGCATCCTTCTGTATAACCAGAGTTTTAGTTGCTTCAATTCTCTCCTTCATCTTTGAGGAGATTGTCCGCTGCCATATAAGAGGACTGATATTATGTAACAGTTCAGTACTTTGTTTCTAACGAAATTATTCTAACAATCGTAAAATTCACTAACCCAACACAACACCCCCAGAACTGTTTATCTTCTCAGCAAACAACCGTACGAAATAACTCGTCTTACGAGTATTTCATTAAGTAACAGAATTCTTAAAAAAAAAAAAAAACTAGAATAATGACAAAGCATAGTTGCAGTATATGTTGTATAGGGAAAGTGAGTAAAAACCTTTGAAGCATGTTGTAGCAATTTTTGACTGGTCACCAGAGATACAATGCAATATGACATTATCCTGATGTAATATTGCGTATTTCTTGTTCTATCGTGCAATTCACACTCCTTCCTCCGTCTTTAAACAGGACTAGAGTTTTATCCCTTGTTTCCTGTTTATAAATAGGTTTCTGGTCCGTTCACTTAAAGTTTTCTTATTTTCTTTCACCCCTAGGAACCCCTTACCTCTTAGGGACATTATCGCCTTGCTTTTGGCGAAATTATAATATATATATATATATATATATATATATATATATATATATAATAATCTATGAAAGTGCTCATAGTAGAAGACACTTTTCAAATGTCTCCACCTTCTTTGGATAAAGGATTAATTTTCGCAAGGTTAGTAAAAGTTCACTTTTACATTGTTGTAAAGTATCCACTTTTCATCATCGGACAAGATTTTTTAAAAAACGAAACGTTTTCATGTCGTCTTAGTAGCGACTGATCAACCAAAACGCGGTTGAAATCAACAAATGTATTGACATGATAAACGTGCTTTCAAATTTTAGTATATGTTTATGGACCTCCAGTCGGTTGTGAACTGAGGCAGGAATTGGCTGATTAACTTTAACGCCTCAAAAACAAAACTGCTCTCTATTACTCACCAAAGAGAACCATCTCTGCCCCTCCCTCATTAGAATGTCTGACGCTCAACTTCTCGAAAGCTCCTCTTTGCGACTACTCGGCCTCACATTGATTGCTGACTTGAGATAGAACAAATACATTGAGAAAATAGCTTCGTCCACCGCAAAGAAAGTTGGCTCCCTGTACCGCGTCAGGAAAATTTTCTCGCCGGAGTTGATCCTTCAAATCTACAAATCAACCATTCGCCATTGCATGGAGTATTGCTGCCATATATGGTCTGGTGCCCCTTATGTTTGTCTCAAGGTTCTTGATAAGATACAGAGACGGATATGCAACGTAACTGGCCCTGATCTGGCATCTCGTCTGCAGTCGCTCTCTCACAGACGTGCCGTCGTCTCCCTCTGTCTTTTTCACAAATACTTTCATGGTAACTGATCCGATGAGCTGCTTTCGCTGGTTCCTAGACTTCCTGAATTTAAGCGTTCTACTAGGCTGGCATCTCGCTCACACCCTTTCACTGTCGAAACTGTTAAATGTAGCCGTCTCTTCTACTCCAATAGCTTCATGTCTCGCACCTCTTATATGTGGAACTCCCTCCCCTCTTCATGTTTCCCTAATAGCTATAATCTCCAACTATTCAAATGTAATGTCAATCGACGTCTCCAGATGCCCTGATCTATCCCCTATCCTTCTCTTCATCCTTTCCTCTATCACTGCTATTTGCTCTCGCTCCAACTCTCTGTAACCTCTTGCGTGCTAGTGGCTTCCGGCCTTGCTTGGAGTGAAACGCTTAAAAAAATGTTGGAGATCTTCAATAACTTATAAAGTTATTCCGGGTTTATTTCTATCATTTCCTCATATCTCGAGGAACCGTTGTCCTTCCTTGATCCATGCTTTGTAACTACAGAGGCTCTTGGGTAACAATCTTTCTTTGCCCTTTCGTAGAGTCAGTCAGAAGTCTAGGAGCACACTTTCTACAAACCTTTGAGGAATCACAACACGGCACTAAACTTCACGCACTACATGGCTCACCTGACGGTTTTTAATGCTTTTTAATAATGATTATACTTTCCTCAATACTGAGCACATCAGTTTCTCTTGGCCTCATCCTCTATTGTCAATAGCAGTTAACCTGCCAATACGAAGCCATTAGTTCGTCCTTTCGTTTTTGAATACTCGTGAATTCTACTGATCCATCAGGAATACAGAAAATGCAACCATTCCATAAACATTTTCTGTTTGTGAATGTTTGCAACATTTTCCCCTTTCAAAAAAAAGAAACAAAAAAAATATTCTATAAGACCCTGTATTCTTTTAAATGGTTTATTGTTTTAAGAATATATTTAATAATTTTATTTTATTTCTCGTAATATTGCTTCAGAATTATTTAGTAATCAGTTTGTTTTTTTAATTTATATTTAAAATTTTCATTTTTTTTTAATAGCTTGACTAATTATTTCACTTATATTTTCTAACTAATTGATAAGCATTTATCTTTTATGTTAATGTTTGATGTTTCTTTTTTCTTACTCTTCCTTATATGTTTTCTTACTATTTTTGCTATATTTTTATTTTTTTCAATTTATTTCTTTTAGTTATTTCAATATAAAATTATAATAATCGGTTTTTCAATTGAAAATCAAAATTAGGTTTTTTAATATTAAAATATATTATAATTAATATAATAAAATACTTTAATACATTTTAGGTATTTTAAATTAAAATTATCTCTAATTTTCAATTTGTATTTCGTTTTTTACTAGATAGAGATTTGAAAATATAACTGCCCTCTTTTAATTTCTTCTTGTCTTTTTGTATTTCCGTTGTTTAAATTCTTTTTCTTTTCTTTTTTCTTTTTTCTTTTTCCTTTCTCTTTTCTACTTGTTGTTTGTTTTAAAATTTCTTACACTTGCAATATATGTTATTTTTTTATGCATTGGTGTTGAAAATCTCTGCAAGTTAGATTTCTTCTTGCGGAGTGAAATGGCCATTCAAATGAGGTCATTTTGAATTCCTTTCGATGTAATTTATTTATATATGCTCTGTTATAATAAATACATTGAGCTCTGGATCAGTTTGAATATTTTATATTATTAGGATTCAATTGGATTATATATCAAAGGATTTTACGGAGTAGTGGATAGCTTCTCGGATTGAGGAATCGGAGAGACGAGTTCGAATTCCATTCGAATCCATTACATTCACTTACGCGCTAATGTCATTGGGAAAGGTATTAATCTTCTTCTTCTCCCTCCAGCTATGAGTAAACAGCAGGACAGACTGGGTCTATAGCCTTGGATGGCAACTGTTCTAGGGAAAGGACAACTCTGAATGCAAAATCTGCGGAGGGTCGTTTGGGGACCTTGTGGCACGTAAGGCACCAGGTCTCTGTATTCGGCCCTTCAAAAAGTGTGGATGGTCCTGCACAAAGCCTTCACCACTATAATGAAATGTGCTGGTTTCTGGGCTATCGATTCCTAAGAACTGAGCTGCTCGACCCTTATACATCGAATACGACGGGAGAGTCTACGATATATATATATATATATATATATATATATATAATTTAAAAGTTATTTTTAGTAGATAATCGTTTTGTTTCCATTAGGATATGAAACAGAACAGATATATCTGTTGCGAGAAAATCTGTTCTTTCGGGCACTATTCAACTTTGCTTGGTCGTTTTCAGAGCACACCGTATCTAAAAACGTTTTCCCATTGGTAAACGCATGTTTGAGTGCTTCCGGGGAGAGAATATTTTTCACAAATGATATTTCTCAAATATTCAGGCCAACAGACGAAATTGTATAAATTATACTGTTTAAGAAATTAACGGAGCGTCTAATCAAATACGAATACCCACTAAAAATAACGCTTAAGTAATACAAATCTGTTAATAAATACATTGAGCTCTCTCTGTGAATAAGTTTGAATATTTTATCTTATGAGGATTCAATATGTATATGTAGAAGGTATATCTGAGAGAACACATTCTCAAAATGGCTGATGCTAACCTTCCGAACTATAATGAATCCATTGCTATGTCAACTGCTAAGAAAGCTAGTTCACTGTGTCGTACGAGACGATTTTTCTCTCCAGAATCTATATTACATATCTATACGTCTGCCATTCGTCCATGCTTTGAATATTGCTGGAACATATGATCCGGTGCTTCTGCTATATATTTAGAGATTTTTGATAAAATCCGAAGAAGAATCAGCAATATAATGGGTCCTGATCTGGCATCTCGGCTTCAGTCATTTTCCTAACGCCGTAAAATTGCATGCCTTTGTTTTTCATAGTAATTGTTCGGATGAATTCTTCTGTATGGCACCAAGACTTTGTGAATTATACGAACACAAGAACAATTAAATAAAAAAAAAAAACTTAACTTCAGTTTCTAGTCAGTCGTTTTTAATGAATCTAGTATAGAAGGGCGATTGATGCCGAAATGCACAATTACATATATATATATATATATTATATATATATATATATATATATATATATATATATATATATATAAAGACATTTTTATGTTTATACATTCTTTTTTGTAGATACAAATATTTAAGTAAATGTTCTGTTTATAATAAACAGTATTAACAACATTTACCGGCCTGAATGTCCGAGAAATTGTCATAGAAAATATGCGTCCTCCGACAGGAATCGAACCTGTATCTTATACGGAACCGTCATATAGCCTGACGTGCTTTTACCGATTTCGCTATAGAGGAGCGTTCGGTTAGCAAGGTCGATAATACTGTTTTTAAACTGCAATTTTCCATGATTTTCTCACGTAATTTCATATCTGCTCGATGCGTATCCAGACGTAAACAAATGACGTCACACATGGAAATGCACAAAGTCCAACACATGAAATGGACAAAGTCCGACAATTATTTCAAGACCTTTTTATGTTCATACCTTCATTTATATAGATACAAATATTTAAGTAAATGTTCTGTTTATAATAAACAGTATTAAACAACATTTACCGGCCTGAATGTCCGAGAAATTTTCATAGAAAATTAAATGTTATTAATACTGTTTATTATAAACAGAACATTTACTTAAATATTTGTATCTATAAAAAAGAATGTATAAACATAAAAATGTCTTAAAATAATTGTCGTATTTGTCCATTTCATAATGTGATATATATATATATATATATATATATATATATATATATATATATATATTCATACGCATATTTTCTTTTGGAGTAGTTTACATTTAATTTAATTTTCCTCAAGAATACTTTAAAGGGCGACTTCTCACTCCTTACTAATCATTGTCCTCTGATCTGTATTCTTGTAAAATCTGGGAAGTTAGCAAATACCAATATACTGCCTCAGTTGCAACCTATCTCGCTCTCTCTCTCTCTCTCTCTCTCGATCTGTATATATATATGTGTGTGTGTTTGTGTGTGTGTGTTTGTGTGTGTATTCCTATCCTCCTTACCATCATATGTTACACCCACCACTCGATTCGAGATTTTTTTCTTTAGTTAATACGATACCCCACCCCGGTTGGGCACCCACCTCCAATAACTTTTCTATCAACACCCCCTCTCATTCCTTTCACCATCCACCTTAACGTTCTTTATTATTCCTCACCCACCACCTTCTTCCTGTTCGCGTCTTTATCTCCACGGCCACCCGAACCCGTTGTTATCCGACGCATTTGTTGGCTGCCAGCGATCGCGAAAACTGATACCCGTTATATTGCATGTAAGTTGAGCTCTGCAGCATCTCGCAGAGTTACAAACAACGGCAAGAAAGCGTTATTTTGTTGCTCTTGATAAAGAAATAAAGGCGACGATGACGAGAGGCCAACACACATGTTGCTGGCTATGTTCTTTCCGATTGTCTCGAAGTCGCCATTTTGATGAAATGCATGCATGTGTCTCCGTTTGTCAACATGGGTTTATGTGTATGCATTTGTTTATGTGTATATGTGTGCATTTGAGAACATAAGGCGGTGTGGCAGTGCAAATGTGTGTGTGTGTGTGTGTGTTGTTTATTATTTGTCAATGTTTTCGACTTGTTCAGCAAGTGGGTGAAAAAAAAAAGCCCCTACATACTCTCGATACGTACAAAGAGATAGATAGATAGATAGATAGATAGATAGATAGATAGATAGATACTGAGACAGACATGAACAAACCAAAACGGCTCGTTCGAATGATACATATGAAGAGAATGTCATAGATAATTTCGATACCTACAAACTGAGATAGAGAAAGAGACAGACAGAGTGAGAGAGAGCCGGACAGAAAAACATGAGCAAACATCGATGATTCAAAAAACAATGAACAGAATAATATAGATATATAGACATAGATAGATAGATAGATAGATAGATAGATAGATAGATAGATAGATAGATAGATAGATAGATAGAAAAGTTACAACAAAGTCAAATCAACAAAAAGAAAGAAAACGCAAATACATTTATTTCTTAAAAGATTAACTCTCTTGTCTACGTCGGAATGTATTTGCTTTATATATCATTGTTATGTTAGGATATAGATTTATCGATGTTACTAATATAATTCTTTAAAATTAAAATAATAACCCTGTAATCCCAGTATAATAAATAATTGTGCTAACATTGCGATAGGCAGATAAGTTTATGAAAATTTAAATTACGTAACGGTCAGTCTATACTCAGCTCCTGAAGTCTGAGTTGTGCATGAAACACCGCGTCGTGCTATCGGTCAGGGATCATGTATATATTTATTAATATATACTTAATAACTCCATTTTATTACATCGAACCGAACATATATATATATATATATATATATATATATATAACGTAATGTTCTTAGTCTATCGAAGAGATGAATTCGTTAAATTTACTTATGAGTAAATAACCTTGGGGAAGGTATGAATGCGTTACCTCACCCAGCTGTGGGTTAAATGGTTGAAATTATATCCGATAAAATAATTGTTATTCTCAAAAAGACTTTCAATGCTATATTTATTCGTAAAAAAATTATTGACAACCCCGAATATCTATCTATCTATCTATCTATCTATCTATCTATCTATCTATCTATCTTTAAATGACCTACAAATTGTCGATAAGCCGTAAAAAACAAATAAATCAATCAACTAATCAGTCTTAATCTATCTCATTTTATTATTTTTATCTATCTTTTTGTGATCTATCTATCTATCTATCTATCTATCTATCTATCTATCTATCTATATCTCGCTCTCTCTCTCTATCTATCTATCTATCTCTGTCTCTTTTTCTCTATCTATCTATCTATCTATCTATCTATCTATCTATCTATCTATCTCTCTCTATCTATCTATCTATCTATCTATCTATCTATCTATCTATCTAAGCTTGTTACTATCTATCTAAGATTGTTACTATCTATCTATCTGTTTGTTGCGGCATCATTTAATCTACCCCGAAATTCAGGTTTTATTTCTTTCCCCGTGAAGTCTACCAAGAAAGTGATGCAGATTTGATAGGTCACGTGTGAATTGGCCAAATTCTCATCCACTCACACTTGACCCCATTATTCTTCCTGCCTCGTTTTCAACACATTTCCCTCTCTCGCTTATTCACTTTTTCTCTCGCCTTTCTTTACTCTCCTCTCGTTCTCTCTCTACCCCCCTTTTTTGTCGATTGCCTCTCCACATGCACCCGTACACATTGATATGCACTGATGGGCTTCTTTTCTCTCAATTCTTTTTTTCTTTATGCTGCTAACCTATATTTCATGTTATATTGTAAACTATTGTTAACAGTTTTTCTTTTCTCTTTTTTTTTCTTGTTTAATTGTCAATCTCTTCATTTCCATCTCTTCTAGCTTGCATTCCTTTTACCACGTATTATCAGCTTTTCTGTCTTTCTCTATGACTTTTCCTTCTTTCCTTAATTTCTATCTTTATTTCTCTATTCTTTATTTCTTTGCTTTTTTTCTTGTTAGCATTTTATCACACCGCTATCTGTGATCAGAATACACACACGCACATATAGTGAAAGAGAGAGAGAGAGAAGAAAGAAAAGAAAGCAGACATCCGGAGGGGATAAAATGCTAACAAGAAAAAAAGCAAAGAAATAAAGAATTAGAGAAATAAAGAAAGAAATTAAGGAAAGAAGGAAAAGTCATAGAGAAAGACAGAAAAGAGAACGAAAGGAAAGAAGCTTGAAGAGATGGAAATGAAGAAACTCTGACCAAAATAAAGGGGAAGAAAAAAAAAGAGAAAAGTATAAAGAATATGGAAAAGAAATAAACGAAAAAAAGAAAGAAAAGAGAAGGAAAGAAAGAAAGTAAAAAAAAAAAAAAGAAATGCACAAATATAAAAAAAGACAAAAAAAAACAAGAAAGAAAGAATTTGCAAAAGAGAGAAAGAGAAAGAGAAAAGGAGGTAGAATAAGAGAGTGTCGAAACAAACTTATGATTCGGTTCCTATGTTTCTTGGAGATGTACCAATGCATGTCACAATAGGATGAAGAATGTACAAATGTAAAGCAAATACAAACTATGAATACTTGTGGGTATAAATTCGTATATAGAAATAAATGTATCATTATTTCAGCCTTTTTAACAAGTGTTCAAAAACTATATATATATATATATATATATATATATATATATATATATATATATATATATATATATATATATATGTATGTATTCTCGGACCGACTAAAAATGCCATCCAAAATAATAGAAAATAAAATGTGTTTGATAATTTGTTCACATTGTTGGGGGAAATGGGTCAGATCAGAAATTTTTCACCACCCCTCCGAAAACACACATATACATACACACACACACATATATATATGTATATATTACACAGCTCGTTTTCTTCCTCTAATCACACACACACGCACACACAGACATACACACATATATATATTGTCATCCACTGTTTCGATGTATCACATCTCTTCAGTGTTGCTGGGCATCCGATTGCTTAAAGCCGGAATCGAAACCCGACCGATTTAACATCAGTCAGAGATCCTACCCCTATCGTCGTACGGCTGAGAGAATGGGAAATTTTTATGTTTTTTTTTTTCTATACGAAATACGCCAGTGACCCGGTGAACTCAATTCGTACTTCAAGAGTAAGGCATTAATAGCAGTAGGAACCGCTGTTTATATATATATATATATATATATATATATATATATATATATATATATATATATATATATATATATATATTCGAAGAAACATCGTTTTCTTCATCTCTTTCCACACACACACACATATATATATATATGGGTGTTTGTGTGGAAGGGAAGAAAGAAAATGAAGTACGTGATTTAGCACTATGTAGAAATGTGTCTTAATGCCAGTCAATGAATTTGTTTTAACATAAGTACGTGGATTGCTAAGAAAAAAGGATCTCTCTCTCTCTCTCTCTCTCTCTCTCTCTCTCAATATATATATATATATATATTGCGCTCTCCAGTAGGAGATCGAAACTTTGTCCCTCGGGACTGAGGGGTCTACTGATTAACCCAGGACGCCTTACTGACTTGGCCACGGCGAATATTCGATCAGGCGAGGATATATTTCGTGTTTTCAAAATAAATTTCTCTAGTCATAGATTTCTTTAAGTTTTTTTTTATATCTGCACATAGTTTTGTAAGCAAACGTAGAATTTTAGAATGTATTTTTTTTATTTATACGACATATTCTTGTCACTTTAAACGCTATTATTCACCAAGAATAACAATTAAATTCATACAAATCTGTCGGATTAATAAAAAAATCCATTGTAATATACATATATATATATATCTGTGTGTGTGTGTGTGTCATTCAACACCTGACAATAAATAAGCATATAAATTCCAGGTATAATCTTAGAGAAAAGAGAAATTTCTTCAGCCATTTTGGGGCTTTTCACGAAGAAAAAAAGTCCGACCACAAAGGGCGGATTCTTCCACCCGGGTATTACCTTACCCTGGTGGGATGTCTAGGGCCAATCTCTGGTATCTGAGGCCTCACCAAAATGAAATTCTGAAGGAGTTTTGTTTTTTTTATTTGTTAAGCATTTCACCCTATGCAAGACAGTAAAGCCACTATGATACAAGGCTTTACCGAGTGTGAAAGAATAAGAAGAAGAAGAAAAAAAAAGAACGATAGAAGGAAAGTAATCAAGGAGACAGTAAATAACAATTGACAACGTATTGAAATTTTTGATGGTCAAAGTTGCTCAGAAAACATGGAACCGGAAGAGAGTTAGTTCGACAATCGAGAAAAAACAAAAACAAAAAAAACAAAAAAACTGCTAACATGTGAATTTGTTGTCTTCTAAAGCGCGGGACATTTTGAACTCGGAATTCTGTCATATTCCGATCTATTGAATGTGCGGATAAATTCCGTTCAGAGTGTGGAGCGCCCTCCCGGGCAACAATATCCCAATTTTATTTAAACTGAAAACGCTAGGGTTAATCACGAGTAAAAGTGGGGGTGGGGACCAAAACGGAAGTACCGATAGAGCTGGACTATTTTTATCCAACAGATTCAATGTACGCGCGCATATCCCACTTTAAACTTGGCCTTGTGCCAAATTCTTTTCGGGTGGACGCACGAATAAATAAATAAGTTCCATTAGCCAAGAATATAAACTTTTATAACTGAGTTGTCAATGATAAAGGTAACCTTTCAAACAACGACACGAGATAATCCAAAATATTCGAACGAAGATTTTAAGTCGGTACACGTCTTTAAAGTTGGTATGCCTGCTTATTTTTTAATGTTTTATAACTGTGAAGTTAATATCAACTGGCCTAGATCGAGAAATTCTAAAGAAAAATGTCACTCCTGACAGAAGTCTTGTGACCTAGCGTTTATTCGGCTTGTTTTGCACGAGAAACGAAACTAAGAAAAATTATTTTCAGAAGATATCCCGCACTTTCTTTTAACACTGCACTATGTCATTATGCACACCCATATATATATATATATATATATATATATATATATATATATATATATATATGTGTGTGTGTGTGTGTGTGTGTGTGTGTGTGTGTGTGTGTTCAGATGATATTCCCCACTTTCTTTTAACACCACACAATCTCATGGGCACTCACACACGCACGCACACAGACACACACGCGCACGCGCATATATATATATATATATATATATATATATATATATATATATATATATATATATAATAAAAAGGCTTAAACACTAATATTCCATGGTCATAATTTATTCCATTGGAATCGTAAATACGATCCAAATCATCAGACCTACAAATTCAAAAAGAAAACAGAAAAACAACTCCGGAAATAAAAACAGAATTTAGAGAGAGTGTAAGTATCTCTGTCCTGGACATTGAGTTCTACCTGGATTCTATCCTCTTGGAATTTTTTATTCAAAAAATATACATGTATGTCTATGCACCTATGTATATATATTTATATATTTTGCATATGTATGTGTATATTTACCACTAATATTATCTATCTATCTATCTATCTATCTATCTATATATATATATATATATATATATATATCAATCGTTGTCTTCTGTCTTTAACAATCAGTAACGCCTTGTGTCTTAGTGGATTTATTGCCTTGCTTTGAATAAGATAATTAAAAATATACATAAATGATTTGGTTGATTTATTTTCTACGGTTTATCAACAGTTTGCAGGTTATTTAAAGCCTTTCGTTGGGGGTGTGCTATAATAATGGTTTAATGATAGAAATTTTTACTAATAACATACTTTTCCCATGGGTATTTGCGCGTAAGTGGCTATAACGAACCCACCTGGAATTGGGACCCGGATCTCCGATTAAAAATCCCTAGCCATTTTCCATTTCACCACCCGCACATCCAAACTTACACCAGCTAGTATTTCCCACTCGGTCTAGTCGATAGGACCAGAAAGAAACAAATAATATGGATCTTTTGGATGAGCTCTCTATATATTTGATCCCGATAGGCGACAGCTTATACGCAAACTGCAAAAAACGTGATACAACTTAAACAGGCAGTCGTTCTCGGTAGAATTTTGATTATATATATATATAATATATATATATATATATATATATATATATATATATATATCTTTCTATATATATATATGTATCTTTCTGTATATATATATAAATCTCCCTTTATACATATATATATATATATATATATATATATATATATATATATTTAAATCTCTCTATCTATCTATCTATCTATCTATCTATCTATCTATCTATCTATATATATATATATATATATATATATATCGAGAGAGAATGTAATATATATATGGTAGAAAATATGTGTATCTGTTATGCGTTTAAATATATTTTGTGTATGTCTGTGTGAGTATATGATTTGGTATGTGGATGCTGGCATATTCTTGAGTATACACTAGTAAGTAAGTAAGCAAGTGAAGTAAGGGGTATATGTGAGTGGTGATAACAGGGGTGGGGAAGTAGCTGTGCAAAGAGAATATGCTTTCTCAGACTTGTCAGTTTCACAGCGATTTAGGTCCCCCGCTATAAGCCATCTCTGACCCAAACACAATCGGCGATATTTTTTATCCCCTTTTTAGCAATGCAGGTAAAATATTAACATCTTTTTTTCATCTTCTCTTTTTTTACTCTCTCGCTCTCTCTTTCTCTCTCTCTCTCTCTTTGTAAATCTCGTCGTATGCCGGACTAGGTTTGGTCGTCGTCTTGCCGGTCATCTACGAAACTAACTACAAAAAAAAAAAAAGAAAAAGAAAAAGAAAAAGAATTATCTGATTATTTATCTATTAACTTTTTTTTTCATTTGATTTATCTCTTTCAGCTTACAGTAAGTTTATATTTTTCCGTTTAAAAAAAAAATACCCATCAGTTAATTAAGCAGAAGCTGCACGCGTTTTCCTCCTTTTCATATCATAATCTCTGCCCATCTCTGTTTGGAAAATTATGAAGGAAAAAAAAAAAATGAATGAATGATTTCAAGGATTTCGACAGAGATTAAACAAGAACCATGTACAGAAAATCGCTACTTGACATAAGCATCAATTACGACAAGAGAGTCACGTGACTACTTTTCCTGTTGTCACATGTTCAAGAAGAATTGATGTGATACAATTTATGCTTCCCGACCCCCATCTGTTTGTGTTTCTTTTTTACTTTCTTTCTTTTTTTTTTTTCTTTTTTTTTTATTTCGATTTGAATTTAGGAATATATTCAAACGACATTATATCTTCCCGATTTGTTGGGATTTCATTTTTAAAAACGAAGATAAACATATGATCTGCTCATCATTTGCTCAAACGTAATTGCTCATTTTCATTGCGTTTATCTTTATTTTATTTTATTTTATTATTTTAAGAAAGAATTGCTTAATATGAAATCAATCTTTCGCATATTGATTGTAAATTGTATGTTACTGAAAATCAATCTTTAACACATTCTTTTTTTTTTTACTTTTTTTTTCAAAACGTTGTTACTATTACTAATGCAGTCGAAACTTCGATTCTTTAAAATAAAATAAAATAATTTTTAAATAATAATTTCTGTAATATACGTATTTTTTTTTTACTTTTTGCAATTCCTGTTGCTTTTTTTTTCTGCTTTTCGTTTGTTGGGAACGTCTGCTCACTACGCGTTTTATTTATCAACAAAATATTTCTATTGTTGACGTTTCCTTTTTCCTTCTTTCTCGCCAATAATTCCCTCAAATTTCTTCACATTTTTCATAATCGGCGAAAAAAAGCGTAAGACAAAACAACATTTAAGCTATCTATGTTATTTTAATTGGAGTAAATATTACTTAGTGAATAAGACGATTCGTTTATTGATGATATCATGTTGCATTTAATGTTACTTGAATTTATTGTGAGAATTATTGTCGTTAACAAAATGAACATCGGACTATAAATTAACAAATCACTGCAAAATGCTATTTCGCAGAGATTATCAAAAATTCCCGACAGGAGAAATTAATAATGATTTACATATATATATATATATATATATATATATATATATATATATATATATATATATATATATATATATATATATAATCATTATTGATTTTACACAGACAGACATATTTACCTGCTGTCTGGTGTTTCAAATAATCTTACACTGTCGAAATAAATTATTAGTAAAATAATATTCTATCTATCTATCTATCTATCTATCTATCTATCTATCTATCTATCTATCTATATATATATATATATATTAAGATATATATTAAGATATTTAAGATATATATATATGTATGTATTTATATATATCTTAAATATATGTATATAAATATATCATACGCACTATACAAGCTCCTATCTATCTATCTATCTATATATATATATATATATATATATATATATATATATATATATATATATATATATATATATATATATATATCATTCTGATTTTATAAATCTATCTTATCTTATTCTTAATTGATTTCTCCTCCACCCTCTCCATAGCTCAAACTTTCATCTATTTCAAACTCTATCAATCTATGTATTTCCCTTTTTATCTATGTGAGTCTGTCTATATCTCCCTATCCATCGCTAAAATATCAAATCTCATATATATATATATATATATATATATATATATATATATATATATATATATATATATATATATATATATAGGCACAGAGAGAGAGAGAACGAAAGAGCGATTTAAAAACGAAGCGAAAATAATATAGTTCATAAAGACAATACCAGTAATATAAATATATTTTATCGTAATCAGCACCATAACAATCTCAAACAGGATGAATTTGTTTTAAGAAATATTATGGAAAAATATACAACTCCATTTAAAAAACTAAAATTTTCGAATTGTTTATCTAACAAAAAAATAAAAGCATCTATTGTCTTTAGCTTTAATTTCTATATAGGTCAGACTCTCCATACCTATCAATATCGGCCGGTTAATATCTATCTATCTATCTATCTATCTATCTATCTATCTATCTATCTATCTATCTATGTGGCTTGCTAGCTAGCTATTTTGCCTATTCATTCATTATCTATCTATCTATCTAGCTAGCTAAACCCATGCATATATATATATATATATATATATATATATATATATATATATATATATATCTGTTCATACCTATATATCAATCACATCTTGCTATTTTAATATATATATATACATATATTTATACTTATATATTCATATATAAATATGTATATATATTTGTATATATATATATATATATATATGTGTGTGTGTGTGTGTGTGTTTATATATATACACGCAAATATATACATATATGTATGTGTGTGTAAACATAAAGTTACTCCGATGTAAACGAAAATGTCGAAACATGTCACACGAAGATTTTCTAAACTTTGCCATGCATTGTTCCTTATATATATATATACATGTGTGTGTGTGTGTGTGTGTATTTGTGTGTATGAAAACAATCTTTATACAAATAAGTTTACCAATTCCTATCGATATCTGGTTTTTCATATACATCCATTTGTGTATCTATGAGAATATTGAATTATAATACAATATATATATATATATATATATATGTGTGTGTGTGTTTTAGTGTACGTGTATCTATATATATATATGTATAAAGAGGTACAGAGAAAAAGACAGAGAGAGGTAAAGAAATCACGAAAATGTAGGTATTTTCATCTGCCTACTATATATATATATATGTATTTATACCCGTGTATATGAATGTGTGTATTAAATCAATTCTATACAAATTAATATGCTATGGGTTCAGTTTTATATCTGTCATTTTGTTCACACACAGACATACACACACGTTCTTATGTATTTATGTAAGCATGTTTTGTTGAATTATCTGGACATATGCTTTTTTTATTTTATTTTAATCCTCTCGAATTCTCTGATTAACTTCTTAATGTTGATATTAATTTCATTAAAGAAGGTGCCGTAGTTTTTTCATATCTTTTATTTTCTCAAGTACTTGAATGAGATTGAATGTTCTTGGCAAAATAAAGGAAACATTTATATTTTTTCCACATGTATTCCTCTGTCACATTTATTAGTAGTTAACAAATGATTTTCAATCAGTAACTTATCAGTTTTTAGATACTACCAAAATTAATGCGTTTTTTTCATATGAATGCAATATATATATATATATATATATATATATATATATATATATATATATATATATATATATATATATATATATATATATATATAAAATAAAAATACCTCTTGTTTTTAAAATTTTACTAAAAGTCAGTGAGGAATTACCCGATTTAAAGGAAATTCTCTAAATTAATATATGAATTATATAAGCAATATGTTATTTTATTAGAAAATCTGTTAGAAATATTTTTGGGGTAATCTCAGTTACTCTCTTACTATTTCTATAGATCATAAATGCATTTAAAATTGTGGCTAATGGAAAAATTCTCTTATACTGGTATACCAAAACCCACGAAGGTTTTATTTCAGTGAAAAACATTTTGCAATCTCAAATCAGAAAATTTAGTCTTGAATTCTTACAAAAATTATTCAATAAAATTCAAAAAGATCATTTTTGTCGAGAGTTGATGCTTTTATAATTTAATAAAACATTATTTTCATTCAGATTTGACGGGGTGGGGGGAAATCTGCAATGAATATTTCATTTTGGAAGAATTACATTAATTTTTCAGCGCGATTTTGAAATTCTTAAGTTTGTAAATGACAAAAGTGATTATTTTTATTAAATAAAGATGTATTTAAAAAATCAAATAATGTAAAGGTTTATACCATTTTCGCATCAAATAATTTAAAAATAATTTTATCTTATTTATTATTTTTATAAATCTTTGATTCTCTTTGTGCATGAGAGACAAAACGGAATAATTCAACAATTCTGAATTAAGATTAAAATAATTATATCTGATGTCTGAATGTATCTACGTTATTTTATGACATTATTAGCTGAAAGAAAGCAAAGACAATAGATGAATAGTGTGATTCAATAGGACTTTATCAAGTTTACAATTTTTTCTTTTATAACAACACTTTCTTTTGTTTAACAAATAATAATTGAATTATAAATATTACGACATCAAATAAGTTACAAAAATATTAGAATAAATGCCAAATCATTTTAAACAAATAAAAGAATATTAAATACGATAAATAAAAATTATTATTTCATTTTGTTATTTTAAAAATATTTCCATATTCCTATTAATATAAAAAAATAATATCATAAATTACATAAATAAATAATTTTATTTACAGATAAATTAACTTCCTTGGTTAGAGAACGTTAAAACTTATTGTTGTTAAACATAAACGTAACCAGTTTCTGTATTTTGGCAGTTATGGGTTTCCGTATTTAATTAAATTTCAAACAGTTGTTTCTTTTAAATTAGTGGTTATGGGGGTTGGCGTATATTGTCTGATCTATGAAATTGTTGACACTTAGAAAATTAGATTGTCTTCAAAAGTGCTTACCTTTGAACACAGCAAGGTTTATTTCAACTGCCGTTATATTCTAAGCGTACAGTAAGTAGATTTTGTGAATTAATGAATAATTTTACTCATTTTCTTTTAAAATAATAGCTATGATAAATCTTTGATTTTTAATATGTTTTTAAAGTGTTTTAAAACTTCTGTCGTCATTTTTCAATGAAAATGGTGGATCGATGACAAATTAACCGTAAGAACATTTTTAAAAATGTCTTAAAGCTATCTTTTTCATAGATTAGCTTCAGGATATTATCCCTCAAATAGAACAAAGTTCTTACTGAAAACGGGGTATTTAAATCATTTTAAATGCATTTTAATCTTTTTTTTTTCTCAAATTTTCGCGGTACTTATCAATTTTTAATGGTTACCAAAATATATCCACTTTGATAATTTTATTACATACCTATATAGAGGGCCTGTGCAATTGTCTTGTGGGCCTCGACAGAATCTATTATACGGAGCCCTCCATTCTACTACATCTCAAATTTCATAAGGTATTATTCATATAAATTAAAAATTTTATTGTAACCTAATTATGTACAATAATGGATCAAATGCAAGTAGGTGAACAATTCAGCTAGAAAAATTGAAAATAAATACAATGTATCTAAATAAAAATTAGAGACATATCATAATAGATCATTACATATTAAATAAATCAACAATGTTTTGTGGCAATATTTAACCACAACTTGACATTTTTCTTGTTAAGTAGTTGAATAATTTTAACACCTTCAACATCATGGATAAATAATATTGAATTTTATATAGTCTTTTTTTTTTCGAGGCTTAAAGTGAGCAAAAAATAATTCATAGTTTTGAACAAAAAAAAAAAATGATCTCAGAATTAAGTCAAGATCCGCGAAACGTTTTTAACCTTTAATACTTGTGCTAAGTTTAATTTGTAACGTATATAAAGGTAGGTGAATAAAAGCAAATGTTGATATGATAGCGAGTGTCGCAAATCGCTTGTTGGGACCCCCAATCAGGCTTGTACCCACCAGGCCCGGTCGGGAGTCGTACGCACCGGTCCTGTCATATATGTATGTACACAGCTAAATTCATTTACCTGCAGATCTTTGCAAAAATAATGTCGTCTTTTGACGTATTTTTAACGTCAAAAAACGACATTATTTTTGCACCAACCTAATAATATCTACCGAAATACGTATCTATTATTTTCTGTTTATCAATGATTTTTTATGGGCAGGTAACAACAACGTAAATGAAACTGAAATTTGATGGCTTTCTCTGAGCGGATAGTAAATGTTTAAACATTAATACTTTCCATAAAATCCTTAATAAGTATAGAAAATTATTTTAAGAAATTCGCTATCAATTGTTGGTTTCTATGTATCAACCATTCATATATTACCCGAAAATGGGACGGTGAGCCTTGTTATATAAGTCATTTCATTGCCTTTCATTTATAAACTATTATGAGAAATAAGATATATGATTATCTGCCCTTGGCTCTTCACGGATAGCTAATCAGCTTACAGTTACTGATTGGCGCGCTTCTCTACCTTTTTTTTTTTTATTAAAAACACTCACTTTTAGTAAGACCTACGAAATGAATACTTGCAGAATCAGCCAGTTCTACACCTTTATCACCACAGAGTCCGTAGATAGCGAAAACATCGACTCTTCTTCAGCAGATAAGTTTGGTCACAGGTACCATTAAGTTTTCAAGGACTTATTTGCAATATTGTTTAATAGAACTTGTATAAATCAGAGGTCAGTCGCGTTCTATTCTTTATTTATTACGTCTGCATCCAAACGTGGAAATCTTATATGGGGTCCATTACAATTCCCCATACTATTTCTATAAATAAGGATTCATTATCTATGGTCACAATCTTAACAATATGAGCTATGCAGATGACAAGGTGTTGATAACAGACACGGAAAAGAAACTACGGGGACTGCGACAGAAGGTAGTAAATGAAAGCGAGCTAAAAGGACTAAACATCAATTGTAAGAAGACAGAAATTATGGTTTGTCAGCAAGAGGAACAGCCGGAGATGCGAAGTACAAAAAGGAGACGCCAAAATTAAGAAAGAACAAAAATTTAAATATCTAGGCACTGTTTTAACAGAAGAATGAAAATGCGTCGTCAAAACTGGAATGGCGAAAAGCTAAGCAAAATATTAAGAAACAGGAAGATTTCGTTAGAAGCAAAGAAAAGAGAACTGAACTGTTACATAATATCGGTCCTCTTATATGGCAGTGAATGCTGAACAATATCCTTACAGAGGAAGAAGAAACATGACAACCAAAATGCTGTTCAACATAAAGATGCTGAGAATACCATTGACTGAATATATGACCAACGAGGAATATTTAAGGAAAATGAAAGCAAAAAAGACAATTAAAATAAAAAAAAAGGCCTAGAAAATTTAATACTCACAGGCAGTGTCTTCATGGACGGGTAACAACAACGCGATCGAAACTGAAGTTTGATGGGTTTCATTAATTTAGTTTGATTTGGTTTGTTTTGTTTTACGGCATATCAACCTCAACAGATTATTTAATGCCGACAGAATTTTTAATATTTAGTAATATTTTTTTCAAAAATGCATAGCTGGTAATATTTTTTTTTTCAAAAACGTATAGTTAGTAATAACGTATTGCTGGTAATAATTGTTCCTTCACATTTTTATTGCTGTTAATAATTTTTACAAAGTATTTCTGGTATTAAAACCTATTTTTACACTTCCATAATGTTTTGACCCAAGTTTCGGGGTTAAATATTTGCAGTTAGAATATTTGAATGCAGGTGCTACCACACCACGTCAGGGTGGACCTGGGAACACCAGCAATTAAGGGGTAGTTCCACGCTCTTCAAAACCTCCTGAAGAGAAGCCTTGCTGTTGGACGTAGTTTATCGTCTTACCTAGGACGCGGATGTAGTTTATCGTCATACCCAGGACGCGCACTGAATTGGTCGATTAACGGTTAAGTCATTAATACCCTGCATAAAATCATAGGTATAAAAAAAATACAAATTTGCAATTGGTTTCTATCTATCAAACATAAATACCATAATCCCCGAAAATGGGACCGTGAGCCTTAAGGTATTAGGCACATGATTAGCTTTTACAGTATGCGATGGATAAATTGTCGTCTAAAGTATGCAAAAATGAACTAACTCTGACATCTCATTTTAACAGATATATTTACCAAAATTATACAAAAATATCTTGAAATACAAAAGAGTAAATTTATTCAATAAAATCGCCATTGGCTTCAACCACGGCCTCCAGGCGATTCTGGAATCTCCTGCAACTCTTCTGGGCTGCTTCCTTGTTTAAACTGATGAATACTGCCATAATCCTTGCCTTCAGTTCATCTTTGGTGTTACAATGTCTCTGGCTGGTCTCTGGCTGGTCTCTCGCTCAACTGCGCCCCACACATAATAATCAAAGGGGTTTCAGGTGTGATGTGGTCGCAGAGATTGTGTTACAGCCATGACTGGGTTCTCCTGCTTGTAAGGCATGGTGCAGAGTCTTGTTGCCAGACATAGGATCTTCTAGTAACCACTCTGTTAGACCAGGACAACACTACCTGCTCAAGACACTTGATGTAAGCCTCCGTGCTAAGTCTGAGGCCATGTGAGATGATAAATGGAGGCATAATGTCGCCATCACACGTGATCACTCCAAATACCATGATGTTGATTGGATATATCATCCAAGTTTATTCGAATCCACTGTGAAATATTCGTATTGGAGCTTCCAATGCAAAGCAGTACAGTATACCGTTTCTAAATTTCTGGTGGAGTGAATTGCGCCATAGTGTTCTTTTTCTCACAGACGGTGTCCAACTGACCATATTATACTGTTCAGTCGATAAAACAAAAAATAAACAACGCGCATGCGCAAAATTAATAATTAAAATGATAAAATTTAACAAATCGTAACCTGTATTTATAAACTATTTCTCAAAGCGAGAATAAGGACTAAGCATAAATTGTGGGAAGCCAGAATCTATGGTTGTCTGCAAGAGGAACGGCCCAAGATGCGAACAGCGAATTGCAGACATCAGAATCCAGCAAACACAAAAATTGAAATATCTAGATTCTGTTTTTACTGAGAACGAAAAATGCAACGTTGAACTTCGAAGGTTCATTGGAATAGCGTAAGATGGCTTCCAAAAATTAAGCAAAATATTATGAAACAGGAAAATTTCGTTAGAAGCAAAGAAGAAAGTACCGGTCCTCGTGTATGACAGTGAATGCTGAACAATCCTATCACAGATGAAGAATAGACTTGATGCAAAAGAAATGAGGTTATACGGAAGGATCCTGAGCATATCATTGATTGAACACATCAGCAACAAGGAAGTTTTACGGAAAATGAAAGTAAAAAAAGAACAACTACATAGAATCAGAAAAATACAGTTGAAATTTCAAAGTCAAATAAAAAGAAGGAAGGTTTAGAAAATTTAACACTCACATGATATATTAAAGGCAAGAGAGAGGAAAAGCAGCGAATAAGCTACCTAATGAGCTTGTGTAAATGGATGGCAAAACAGAGATTAGGAATGGTAGCGAAAAGACAAACATTGCTAAGAGATACAAAAGGCAGAAAAGGAAGTTGTGGAGAACAGTGATCACCCACATCCTGAAGGGACACAGCACATAGAGGAAAAAAAATAATACTCTAGTATAGTTCTCTATGAATACCGAGAAACCGAAAAGTATTATTCTGTTTTGAAACTGAGTGATAAATTATGGCTAGACAGATATTAAACTCATATTTACGCCCCCATGGCGATAAGATCGAAGAGGAAAGACTAGACTGAAAGCGACAAAACCCCGAAGACCCCAACGGCGTAAAATATCTACACGCCCTCATCGGGCAAACCGGCGAAAGTAGGCAGCGCCAGTCGTGCAAGCGAAACCATGGTGGACCATTACAGACCAAGCATCCAACAGATTTGCCAGAACTGGCCTGTTTTAATCCCATTTGAGCTGCGAGTGGGGAACTTCTGGCCAAGCGTGTGATCTTCTTCGTCCCGCACAGTTGTCCACCCAAATTCAAATTCAAGTGAATGTCCTCGTCAAACTCTCTTCGATTCAGTCATCTCGGCCATTGCCACCAGTTGGGAGAGAAATGGAATAGGGAGACAGGATTATTTACATTATTTATTCGGACTGTTATCCTCATTTTCATTGCCACATTCAAGACGTTTCGGTCGTTGTACGCTCCGGCCTTCTTCGCATTATTAGAATTTCAAACTGAAACCTTTATTTCGCCCACCTGGGCAGATTGTTCTAGTTCCACGTGCCATGCCTTTTTTCAGTTATTTCCCTTTAGTAAGTCAACTCTCCAAGTTGTTCACCTCTGCTATGGCCAGGTATTGAAATCACAACTCTTTGGGTCAAGTCGTTGGATTACTTCAACCAAAGCTTTTATCCACTGGGCCATGTGTCCCCAAAACAATCTGCACTAGAAATAAAGGGTTCGGTTCGAAATTCAAATCACCTGAAGAAGACCGGAACGTACAACAGCCGAAACGCTATGAATATGGCAATGAAGATGCGGATAACAGTCCGAATAATGTAAATAATGTAAATAATCATAATACCTCATCTCAGAGATATAGACAGATAGGGAGTAAGTTTGACGATTCTGATGCTCAGATGCGAGTGGGTGTCAGCAATTTACGCTCAATCGCCTTTTTACTCCTTATTATCGAAATATTCATGCGTATAAACCGTCAGGTATTGAACTCACAACTCTTTGCGTCAAGTCACTGGATTACTTCAACCAACACTTCTATCCATTGGGTCATGTGCCCACAAAACAATCTACACTAGTGGACGAAATAAAGAGTACGGTTCGAAATTCAAACGTATATTACCTGAAGAAGACGGCAGCGTACAACGGCCGAAGCGCCGTGGATATGACAATAAAGATGAGAACAACCTCCGAACAATGTAAATAGTATGAATTCAAGGTGGTTTGATATCCGTGCCATCTTTTGGTGGAGTCTTTCCAACCGCCTCCACTGGTGTATCACAACTGGTCTATACCGACTTGATTTCTATCTACACTATTGCCATTGTTCGGACTGTTGTTCTCATCTTTGTTGGGATATTCACTACGATTCCACCGTTATACGCTCCGGCCTTCTTCAGGTGATTGAAATTTCGAACTGAAATCCTATATTCCGTCCAACTGCGTAGATTGTTCAAGTTCTGCATTTCATAACTTTTCCGGATGTCTCAGTTTAACTCAACTCGCCAAGTTTTTGTTCACCTGTGCTGTAGCCAGGAACTGAACTCACTACTGGTGGACAAAATAAAGGGTTCAGTTTAAAATTCCAATTACCTGAAGAATGACGGAGCGTATAACGTCCGAAACGTCGTGAATATGGCAACAAAAATGAGGACAACAGACCGGACAATTTGTAAAAAAATAACAATTCTTGTCTATATTTCCGAGATGAGGTACTATGTATATAATTTACATTATTCGGACTATTTTCCTCATCTTTGTCGCGATATTTATCACAACGTCTTCAGGTTGGAATGTCGAACTTCTGTTCTAGTTCCACGTGGATGTCATTTATCTCCTTTTAATGAAATTCTCCACTGCTTTAACCGTGTATTGAACTCACACTCTTTGGGTCCTGTCACTGGATCTAACCATTGGATCTTTATCCACTGTGCCATGTGTCCTTGAGGACATATGGTGTATGAATTTCTGGGTATTATAAACCTAATGTCTTCAGTAACCATTTTTACCAATGCTCATATTGCTGTTATCATTTCACGGTTTTACCAGAGTTCATATTGCAACTTTTTGTTGTTATTATCGCTTTTCTCTGACACTCCTTATTACAATTCCTTGTCTCAGAAATATAGACAGATAATTTCTGTCTGACCATGAAGATGAGGAGTTATTTTTATTTATATTATTTTCATGCTGACCATTGTCCTCATCTAAGTTGAGGACAATTCCCCTCATGTAAGTAATAATGGCTCTTCATTCGGGCAGAAATTACAAGCTTCTTTTCACTTAAAAAAAAACCATCACATCATTTATGTGTCTACATTTATTTTCATAATTTCCATCGATTTCTATCCTTTGGACTTTTTGAGGGTTTGTTTTATTATCGATTCATTTGGAAAAAAAAAATGAATTTCCATACTTTTAGTTTCTATGTGCCGCGTTCCGTCAGGCGATCACGGCTCTCCACAACCTTCTATTCCATGTCGCCCTTCGCAGCGTGTGTCTCTTTGCCAAACCTCCGCCTCAAGTTCCACCATTCATTTATACAGGCATATCGTCAGGCATGTTGCCCGCTAACTTCTATCTCTCTTGCCTTCCGTCCTGTGAGGTTTAAGTTTTCCAAGCCCTCCTTCTTCGTTATGTGTTCAAGAAATTTACACCTGTGTCTTTTTGATTCTGTGCATAAGTATTCTCTTTGTTTATATTTTCCTTAATACTTCCTTTGTTGCTTACTCGCTCCGGTATTCTTAGTATCCTTCTGTAGAAAAGCTAGATTTCTTTTTATCTCTGAGAAGTCTACCATTCACTAACACGCAAGAGGATTGATTTCCCATAAGAGTTTAGTATAATTTTCTTTTCTTTTTTAATGAAACTTTCCTGTGTCTTAGTACTTTGCTTAGCTTCTGGTTGGCATCTTTCGTAAATCCCATGAGCGTTCGCATTTCGGTGTCGTATTTTTCGTCCCCTATTTAAAACTCTTTCCAGATATCTAAACTTCTGTACTTGTTTGATGTTGATATCTCCAATTCTTAATTAACATCTTGCGCTTTTTGTCTTACTGACAACAATACATTCTGACTTCTATACTTTTAAGTAGTTATGTCAATATCCTTACAAATTACTGGCAAACAGGGCTGGTTGTTCAACCTGTGGCTTTCTTGTATGTGTCAGATCTTAATTCAGGGTTACTGACTTAAAATGTTGTGGCAAACAATTTTCAATATTTCCAGTGGGCCATTTTTGCTTAAATCTTGCAATTCCCTCTTGAGAAAAAGGAAATGAGGAAGGAACGGCCATACGGAAAAAGAAAAAACATGAAATGGGGAAGGAATGGCCATAGAGTTAAAATAATTCTCTTATTTGCCTGGAGAATAACATGCAACAAGCCCGTCGATCCTGACAAATTACGAAACCTGTTCGATAATCTTAGGCACAGATCGTCCCATGCCTACTAGAATCATCTACGGATTTGCAGGCTTTGTTCCGTTGGAGATCTGAGGATTTCTTTGTGACTAAATTTTCAGTCTATACAACACGCTTCAGACAGTGAAGTTAGAGGGTTACTTCCTGAGGTATGCATGTAAGAGGAGGAGGCAAGTACATATTATGAGGATATAAGATAGATAAAGGTTGATCCTAGACTTGAAGAAGTTAAGATTAAGGTGATCGGGGAAGCATCCTCTTGGGAGTTTGTTCCACATAGTAGTGGTTCTCGGGGGAAAAAAGTTGAGTCGAATTTTCTACTTACCTGTGGAATACGGGGTGGGGGATGAGGATGATTACGTCTTGCGTACGTGACCTGGTGGGTCTGCTGTAAAATTTTGAACTAGGGGAAAAAAAAGAAACGTATTTCCTCTGAACATTTACCATGGAAATAGCCATAGAGTAGTAATAGGCTTGCAAAGTTTCGTCCGTGGAAAATGGATTACAGGGCGGACTTCATCACCCACAAGGCTGTGTACATACTTTTGAACTATGTTAAGGCTGGAAAGGGATCGGGGTTATTACTGTTATTTCATTGTATTCTTAGCACGTTCCCTTTCTCTCTTTCCCTCCCCCTCATTCTCTCTCTCTATCTCCCTTTCTCTCTTTCTCGTTCTCTTCCCTCTCTCTTCTCTCTTTATCCTCTCTTTATCCTCTCTCTCCCTCTCCATCTCACTCCTTCTCTCTCTCCCACTCTCTATCATCTCTTTCCCTCTCTCTCATTCCCTCTCTCTCATTCCCTCTCTCTCCCTCTGTACCTCCCTCTACCTTTCCCTCCCTCACTCCTCCTCCCTCCCTCTCTCCCTCCCTCCCTCTCTCCCTCCCTCTCTCTCTCCTTCTCCATCCTCTCTCTCACCTCCTCTCTGCTCCTTTCTTGCCCCATCTCTCTCCCTTCACACTCTCTCCCTATATTCTACTCTCTCTCCCTTCATATCCTCTCACTTTCCCTCTCTCTCACTCCCCCCTCTATATCTCCCCCCCCTCTCTCTCTCCAAGTGTCTTCGTCTGAAAGGAAATTGTATAACCTTCATTGTCATAGAGAATTTTATTTTTTAATCTGTCAGGAAATTGTTCAATATTCAGTCTTATAAATGATAGAAAAGATATACGAACGAGTCAACAATATGACATCAAATACATAAAAAAAAATACAGATTGTTTTTCAGTAAGATGATAGTCTTCAAAACGACAGTTTTCAGTGCTGACACCCCAAATATAATAAACAGTAATGCTTAAAATGCCTACAGCAATAATAATGCATCCTACCATAAATAAATGCATTAATCATAATGAAACGGTTTGGAGAATTTTGATAAAAACAATATTCTTCTATGTGTTCCTTTAGGACGTTGGCGATCGTAGCTCTCCACAATTTCCTCTTCTTTTTAACTCTTTGTAAGTTCTTTGCTTTCATAAACCTTGTTCTACCATCCATTTACACAAGATCCTTCGGTAGGTTATGTGTTGTTTTCCTCTGTCCCTCTTGTCGTCAGTTTGTTTTGGGAATATCAAATTTTCCAATTATTATTATTTCTTCTTCTTCTTCTTCTTCTTCTTCTTCTTCTTCTTCTTCTTCTTCTTCTTCTTCGTACCATTCCCTTTCATCGCTCTCCACAATTTCATCTCCTTTGTAGGTCTTAATAAATGTTGCCTTTTTGCAATCTCCTCTAGACACTGTTGTGTCAAGCTCGTTAGGTAAGTTATCCTTTGTTTACATCCGTTTCCCTTTGCCTTCAGTCTGTCCTGTGAGTATCAAATTTCCCTAACCCGCTTTCCCCATTATGTGCCCTAGAGATGTCAACTGTCCCTTCTTGATGTTAAGTATAGGTGTCCATTTTGTTTCCATTTTCTGTAAAACTTGTTCACATCTTCAGCCAATGTTATTCTCGGAATTCTTCATATCTATGTTGCCTTTAGTTTTTATCTTCATCTATCAGGAGGTTGTCTTGTATTTACTGCCGCACAAAAGGATTGACATCATGTAACAGTTTAGTACTCTTTTCTTCTTGACATAATTGTTTACTGCTCTTTTCTTGTTGCTTACCCTCTCCAACCATGGAATTCTCAGCATCCTTCTGTAGAAAGACTTTTCTGTTGTCTCTAGCTTTCTTTTCATCGATAGTTCAGAATCCACCGTCATATAGAAGGACCGATATTACATAACAATTCAGTACTTTTTTTCTTTGTTTCTGTTGAGATTTGACTGTTTCTTAATACTTTACTTAGCTTTCGGAAGGCATCTTTCGCCATCCCAATGCTTCTTCGGATTTCGGTGTTGCACTTTCCGTTAATACGCTTCCAAGTTATTGTTGCATTTTTTTAATTTGTATGTTGGTCTGTTTGTTTTGCTATGAATCAAAACATTCTATCATCTTGCTTGTTTTGTCCTTTCTTCTCACTATTTTTCGCGGACACTATATTTGGACCCCGTGTCTGTAGACAAAGCTTCGACTATTCGTTTCGCTGTCCATTGATTTGAGCGCTTCTCTGCGATTCCTTTCATTTGCCTTCGTTCTTTTCTGCAGCAAGGAACTCGCTATTTTTGGTCGTAGTGGAAGGTTTCGTAACCTAACATTAAAGTTTTGAATTCTCTTTTATTTAAAATTTATTTGATCCGGTCCTAATTCTCAGCTTCTCTATTTCGCATTGGAAATAAAGAAAGACATGGATTTGTTAAATTAATGCACACTTTTACTCCAACGATTAAGTACTCGGAACAAGAAAGATAACTGCAGAATTCGTGACATTCACTTTAGTGCAAATACCTTGAAAAAGGCTTTGATCCATCGCTTCTGTCTCGAGCCGGATTCTTTTTCTCTCTTATTCCTTTTTGTCTTTTCTCTTTCTTTCATCTCTTGTCTTTTTTTCTCTCTCTTTCCTTTTTGAGAATTTTTGTCAACAATTCATTCTTTCTTCTTAAAGTTAACAGTTATTCCTTTCTTCTCGCTTTCCTATACTATCGAAGGACAACTCTTAATTGAAAACCACATGCAACCCTTGAGTAGTATATACTATCTTATAGCTGGCTGTATCTGAGAGTCCCTGACTACAAGGGCCAATCCCTGTTACAGGTGCCTGCTCGGACATATCTGTTTTTGTTCAAAGAGGCCACATGTACTTTACGCAACTATACTGAGCGCACTTTAGTTACAGTTTCTAGCATAGGCCGTATTGATCAAAAGCTTGAACAAGACCAACAAAACTGAAACCCTCGATCACGATGACTCATACAACCATCGATGGCTTTTACATAGTTCTGTTTACCCAATTTCACTCACAACGTATCGTTTTTTAGGTGCTTTTTAAAGGTGCCGCACGCTGAAATCGCCTTACCCCAGACCGATTACACCTTCCTGATAAATAGACCCGGGGTAAGGATGGTCGGAAAGCGTGACCATATACTGTACATCGCCAAGATCAGGAGTTACCAAACTTTTTTCACAGAGGGCCAGATAACTGGGAGAATGACGATCGCGGGTCGGATAACCATTTTGTTCAATACAATACACTGAATGCACAACAAAATAAAGACAACAAACAGAGTTATTTACTAAAAAACTTATCTAAGAAGGCGACAGTAGCAATAAAATATTTATATCACACCAAGTGCGCACATATTCGAATCTCACAAACTAAGCATCACAAAAGGTTAGTGATATTTGCGAAACTATCGTTTACCTTTTAATATATAATTAATATTTATTTTGGTATTGCTGCATCCAAACAAGAGAAATGCTTTCTAATATTCATCCGGCAACCTTGTTATATGTGCTGATTTTACACACTTTAGATTTTCTAATAGGTTCAGGCAAAATATATGACATAATTCGTTGAAGTCAGTCCTTTTTATAGACGGCACTCTTCAAATCGGTTTAAACACAGCAATGCAAGTTAAAACATAATTGCTGCAGCAGGACTTCGTAATTACTTTTCTTAGAAACTTCATTGCAGGCATTTACACAAAAAGCGCTCGGATATCAAAAGTTGCCAAATTTTTTTATTTCACTGATTTTCCTCAAACTTATATTGCTGTCAGATGCAAAAATCAGACTGGCCATTTTGGCATTTTACTTACAATTTTTTTACATAGTAATTTTAACAACATTCTATTGATAATATATAAACATATATAGTTTGGCTGATTTGTGGCACAGTGAAGTAGTTGGCCAGATGAACTGACATCGGGGGCCGGATCCGGCCCCCGGGCCTCAGTTTCGTAACCCCTGTATAAGGTCATTGAGTTAGAAATGATTATAATCTCGACGGTGATCACACCTTCGACTGTGTTGATGTTGTAGAACTGATAGAATATAATTATTTTATGCCGACTGTTATCGTGTCAGACTGTTTTTAAGAGCACTCTGCGGGTAGTATAACGGTTATCGGTGCGGAATGTGGAATCGGTGAATAGGGTTTAAATTTCGGGCTAGTTTGTTGCAATCATTTTTGCACAAATGCCTTTGGGAAAGGCATGAATTGGATTCGTTTGGTTTTGGGTTAAATAGCAGTGTAGATTGGGTTCTGTAGCCTTTGTAGCAAAGAGTACAGCTCTGAATACAAAGCCAAAACGAAGAGATTGCTTCTGTCTTGCTATCTTCCTCTAGACACAGCTGTGCAATGTGTATGGAGCACTCTACGACATTCATTCGTTATGGAATTCAGCACTTCTTAAATAAACTGGTTCACTGGTAAAAAAAATAGGAAAAAAGTCTTTCTTTTTTAAATAACTGTTGTTATCGATTTAGAATGTGGGGGTGCTGTTCATAATAGAAATGCAGTGTAAAATCGATCCTTGACTTTCACAAGTTGCGCAGATTCTTTGAAAGGGTCACATTTAAAACTGTGCTTTCTTCATTGAACTATGCGCACGATACTAAAATAAATTAAGTATGGCAGTTATTTAATATATTTTCCGTTTATACGTTATTTTTATAGATATAATTTATTTAAGTAAATATTCTGTTTTTTGTTTTTTTTAATGGTCGGTAAATGTAATTTATACTGTTTAATTAAAAAAAAATCTCTTACTTAAATAACATATCTATAAAAAGCATGTAAGCTAAATATATATATATATATATATATATATATATATATATATATATATCATGCACAAAGCAATATTTACCAGGTATTTTTGTTAAAATTTAAATTATGTAACTGTCAGTCTGTAATCAGCACCTGAAGACTGCGTTGTGCATGAAACTCCGAGTCGTGCTACCGGTGAAGAATAATATGTATATTTATTAATATATACTTAATAGCTTTGTTATATTACACCGAGTATGATTATATTAACACTACCATATATATACATACATACATACATATATATATATATATATATATATATATATATATATATATATATATATATGTCTGTTATATTTAATAATATATGTTTGAATAATGATCTTCTGCCCCAATACACTTATATGTATATATATATATATATATATATATATATATATATATATATATATATATATATATATATATATAACAGCCAACCAATGTCTATATATATACACACATTTTTAAGCAAAGATTTGTCATAAAAGGGAAAACAGATACGTTAAAGAACACTATTTCGCTCAGTTGTTGATATTAAGGTGTCTGGGTGGGGGTAAATGTTTAAATTTGCAAATTTAATAAAAGTATATAACTGTTTAATCTTCATTTCACATAATTTATTGATATAGGCCAATTTTTAAACTACGAAAAATAAAATAAATTAACAGTATACGGATATAAAGCACAATTTAAAATGTGACCTTTGTAAACAAAACTTTTCATTTTCCATAACTCTGTAAAAGTCGGTGGGCGATTTTATACTAAATTACTATTATGAACAGGGGATCTTTTAAATCGATAACTATTAAAATACTTCTTCAATTCTGACAAGTGTCGCCGCCTAAGAAAGATCTGCACAATACTCATCTCCAAGAATTATTTTCTTTTTTTACGAGTTGATACGTTTTATTATATAGTGTCCAGAATTCGTAGATAATTCGTGTTGCTCGAACTGATCTTTGTTTATTTTACAATTTTCTTGTTTGCACCAGAGTAAAAAACAGAAGAAACCTTCATTTTGCACACGGATTTTGCACATGAAAAGATAGTCGAATGGATCGAAATGCTATGGTAAATCCATCAAGAGAAGAATGAGATTAATAATCCGAGCAACTCTTGGAACGCATAGTCCTTTTTTTTTATTTACTGTATTATTTTTAATTTTTACTTGTTGGTTTTTCGTCCCAGCCATCTTCCGTTGCCTCGCCGGAGATAAAAATGAAAGTAATCATCCCTAAAACCCTTGTGCTTCATTATACAAGTTCGTTTTGGTAATTCTGCCGTTTGGACGACTTTGCAAGGTTCTTTGGTACTATTCCAGGTCCTTACTTTTACAAAATGTTACTTTTGTAACCAAGAAAGGGTTACTGAATGAGGAATAACCAAAACGGAGGTTGGAAATGAAATGGTAATCTTTATAACATCAACAAAATAAAATACTCACCAGCGGCGTGAAGTAGGTAAACCACTGCTAGTGGTGGACTACTTAGACAGCATATTACGATATTTACCTACCTACCCACGAGGTAGGATGCAGCACAAGGCCAAATTTAATGCGGGGAAATCCGATCCAGTGGACTCGAGCAAATATTGCCCGTATATCCCGCATATGCGAGATCGGGGTATCTGTCTACCTCCCCGGACGAGACTCTGCCCTTTGGCATAGCCATGTCCGGGTTCCTCTCTACCTTTGGGCAGAGAGTTCGACACGGCAAGAGCTATAAGCGTAGACAAAAGATTACCCCCACTTAGGATAGTGTCCAACGTATTTATGTGGATTGGAACATAGCCATCAGTGTTCATAGTTACGGTATATAACAATTGTCTCTTTCTTTTCCAAAGTTATAATTTCTTCCGGTTTTTCAGTGGCAAATTTAATTCCCTGATGAATTTCTAATTTCTGTCTGAATTTCAGGCATGAATAGCTGTCATTATTTACAATCGTACTAATATACTCGTCTTTGTTGTTATTTTCACAACGTTTCAGCCGATGTACCGTTCAGCCTTCTTCAGGTATCTATCCGTAATGATGGGGGAGGCTTGAGTCATTATTACTTAACAGTTTATTTATTGCAGTGTTTTTTGTCAGTTACTGCCAGTGTGTGTTTAAAGTGGACTCCGTCGCTCTGGGTCCGACACGTAGAACTTATCAACCTGTCATATCTATCTATCCAACATTCTCGTGCTTAATCTTGCAATATATAATACAGAGGTGAGGTTACATACTTCTGCATTCGGTGGCCAGGATTAACTCCAGGTCAACCTTGCACCTGGCTTTCTTTAATGGTCTTACGTGAATTTAGAGTGAATTGTCAATTTTGGCATAATGCTGGATGTTGTTCCGGGTAACCGTTCCCAAATTTCGAAAATATGCCTCTTTGCTTTATCTACAAGGGTAGATTTTCTTGTCCGTTTGTCCATGTCTAGGGTAGTTCAGGTTTAGACTCGGCAGAAATAGGGTGAGTAATAACTGAATAGTCCTAAAAAGGAGACAAATATCTAAATATGGACAGCGCAACATAAACAATATACCCTCCCCACCCAAAGAAACACACACACGCACCGTAGATTAAATAAAGATTTCGCTTCGAATTTTCCTGAAGGTTACTCGGGTCGACAGTATCCTTCAGAGTAACCGGGTACAGTGTTAACCTGATGGATGACCTTCTACCCAGGGATAGAGATCCGTGATTCAACCGATGTCAGCTACTGTCCCGACCCATCTTCGTCTGAGATGCGCACGATATATGCGACAGATAGGATATATAATTAACCACTTCCAGGAGGGTTTGACAACGCATGCGAAACTGTAGAGTCCACATTCGGGATGAGAATTACACACACACACACACACACACACACACACACACACACACACACACACACACACACACTTCGATGGTATTTGACGAAGTTCGGAGTGAATAAAATATAATGTTATGTAAGAGAGAACATGTTTTCATTAGCTGACATGACGATAATGTTAAACTATTTTCTTCGATTGCTTCTGGTTTGTGCTTTGGTTAGAAATATCGAATCACAATCGTTTGCACACAGACTGCCATTCCTACCTATTCAAGTCTAATTTTGTACCTCTTTCTGTGTTAATTTTTATCCTTCTTTTATCAAATGATTAAAGGTTTCATCTTCATGCCTACACAAGCGACATTTATTTTTCTGCAATATTTCGTCTACATTAATATGCACTTGTGTAATGCATTTGTTCTGAGCTTTTATTATTATTATTATTATTATTATTATTATTATTATTATTCTGTACAGCGTATGGTGTTGGTTACTAGCAATAAATTTATTTTCAGGTAACCACTTACCATTTAAGAAAATAAATTAGTCTTTTATTCTTTTAAATGACAGTCCGTATGCAATACTTTTTGAAGTATCATTGCTGCAAAACATGAATTTTGCAATATCTGCAACATTTATCCAGGTTTTTTGTACAACATCCCAGTGCTCTAATGATCAATGGTACTCTAATTACTTTCTTTGCTAGACCTTTCCAAATTTTCACAATTTCATATTTTAAATCATTGTAGGTGTGAAGCTCACCCATTTCTTTGCTTGCAATTCTCATATTAAATGGACAGGAGATATTTATCAGGTAGCAATTTTTTCTCTTCTTCTCCAGCAGGACTAAGTTTGTTTTATTACACCTGTATCGGGATATCCCACAGGATTTTCCCTTTACTATTCTCCAGCCCTTTCTTCTCCTTTTGGACATACGGTCATAAGATTTGCTATTATATTCAAATCAGTACAACTTCCAATCAAAAATGGCAGCCATTTCATCATGACTTCGTTTCTTAAACTCATTCTGAGCCATACACTTGCATTCTTATACAATATGACTGACAATCTTGTCTCTCTCTCTCCCCAAACACATTCTACATAACGCTGAAGTATTGACCTTATCAATATTCACATTATTATTATTATAAAAAATTGTTTTTAACCAGCATTTGTTTTTAATCAGATAATATACTATATCTGTTCAGATAATTTAACCCCTGTTCCGTTGTGATTCTTTTTCCTTATGTAATACGCATGATAAAAATTGAAGAAAGGTGCAGTCGAGACATTATGTTAAAAACAGTAAGCAAACAAAACATTTACACTTGTCCGAACAAATGTCTGTTAAAAACACTTCTCAAAGTTACAAACAATATTATAATGTTTTATTTCATTCTCCTAGGTTGAAACTATTAAACCAATGCTGATCTGATTAAATCAGAAGAAAAGGATTTGGAAATGACGCTTTTAAAAAGAAAACTTATTTTTTTAATATTTGTTTTTTGGCTGGCTCTTCCAAATTCTATCAGAAATGTTTTACGACTTTATATTTTTTTTTAATTCAAAAAAAATAAAGAAACAAATTTTACTTTATATAATTAGTCAGTTTGCTGAATGTTTATTTATTTAACGGCACATCAGCAACTTACGGATCATTTAACGCCGAAATTTCATTTTCTTCGAAGGATTAGTAATTTCTTTTACAAAAATGTATTGCTGGCAATATTTTTTTCCTAACAAAAATGTATTGTTGATAATACTTTTTTACTAACAAAAATGTATTGCTGGTAATGTTTTCTTTAGAAAAATGTATTTCTGGTAATATGCAATTTATTACAAAACTGTACTGCTGGTGATTTTTTTTCCTAACAAAAATGTGTTGCTGGTAATATTTTTTACTTACAAAATGTATTGTTGGTAATATATTTTCCCAACAAAAATGTATTTCTGGTAATATGTTTTTCCTAACAAAAATGTATTTCTGGCAATATTTTTTAACTTCTAAAAATGAATAGCTGGCAATATTTTTTTCCTAACAAAAATGTATTGCTGCTAATATTTCTTTTAACAAAAATGTATTGTTGGCAATATGTTTTTTCTAACAAAAATGTATTGTTGGCAATATGTTTTTTCTAACAAAAATGTATTGTTGGCAATATGTTATTTCTAACAAAAATGTTTTGTTGGCAATATTTTTCCTTACAAAATTGCATTGCTGCTGATATTTTTCCTAACAAAAATTTATTACTGGTAATATTTTTTTCCTAACAAAAATATATTCTTGGTAATATTTTTTGTCTTACAAAAGCGTGTTGTTGGTAATTTTTTACTATAAAAATGTATTGCTGGCAATTTTTTTTTTTACTGTAAAAATGTATTTTATACTTTCATTATTTTTTCCCGTTTGGGTGTTAGCTATTTATCCATAGCTGGGACCCTAACATGTGTTACCTCCCTAAGTCAGGCTGGACCGGGAAACAACAACAATTAAGAGGTGGTTCTACGCTCCTTAAAACCTCCAATCTCCCGCCTTGCTGCCGAGTGTAGTTTATCGTCATACCTGGGACGCTACTTTTAAATACCAGCGTTCTTACATTTGTGTTTCACCATACTAAGACTCTTTCGGCAACTTTTTTTTCTTTACTTTAAATAAGCTAGGTTAACTTGCATTATTAACAACAAAAACGTCAATTCAAAATTGAAAAACGCTTAGATTTCAAATGTAGTTGTTCGTTACTTGCAGCTCCGTTTCTGACCACCATGATTGGAAAAGAGAACGAAAATCGCTAAAAATTTATCTTTATTTTTATTTTTTACACCTCAATTCAAAGTATCATTAAGACCTACATTTCAAATAGACGGGTTGGCCCGAATCTAAAAATTTTAAAAGTTAACTTTTATTATTGAGTTGATTTGTGGACGAAAACGCTTGCAGCTAAAATTGACGGGAAAATTCTCAGAATATCTTATAAAACGGGTGGTTAGAATAAGGATGTCCTGGGTGGATTTTTGAAATAAATAAAAAAAGTGAATAAATAAATATTACTCCGTGACGGTCTATTTGAGAGTCAAAAGCAACTGATTGTCAGAGTCTTTCGATGAATCCTTCATTGGTCAATAAGTGTTACTTGGCGGCGCCCATCTCTTCTACAAATAACATTTGGTACGAGGTCGTATGATAAACTATAGCCAGCAGTACTCTGTTGGAATATTACTTTATTCAAGTAAAGTTAAAAACAGACTGCCTCAGTCCGAATTAAACTCCGTCCTCTGATTTACTTTTTAGTTTTTAGTTCAACTAATCAGCTCTTTCGTGCAAATATCCAATGGTTATTTTGAGAGCGTAGCTTAGATGTGGCACAAAGCCGAAAGTATGGGGCGCCCAGTGAGGATCGAGCTCACTAATCAGTCGTAATTGTTCTAGCAAGACAAGTTAGCTACCCATTACGTCACGTCGAAGTGCCCCGGGTTATTTTCTAAGCGTAGCTTACGTGTGGCACAAAGCCGAAAGTATGGGACATCTAGTGAGGATCGAACTCTCTTTTCAGTCGTAACTGATCTATCAAAACAAGCTCGCCAAACATTACACCACACTGAGAAGTCCGTACAAATACCTAATCTAAAAAATAACTTCAAATACCAGCGGCGGATAATAGGAAGATTCAAAAATCATTTCCGCTTTTTGTTTATCAACTTTGTTCTTCAAAATTCATTCTTATTTGCAATGACTTGTTGCACTTATACGATGCTTTATGTAAGCAAAATTCCACAGGATTTCTTGTGCTAAAGTTTTCGTCTAATTCTTGAATCTGGTTTTCTTGAGAGGAAGTTTTCCCTTTCAAAGTATTTTGCACAGACCAAAGGATGTAATAATCGGTTGGTGCAAGATCAGGTGAATATGGCTGGTGGGAGCAGAACAGACTAACCGAGTTCCAAAATTGTTTCCTTTAATCCACCGTGTACGCTCCCATTGCTATGCGATAAATATGATAAGTTAGTTTACGCCAAATTTATTCTTAAATGATGCATAAGATTAGTAGTTAAGAAAATATATTAACAATTACAACTGGCTATCAAAAAAACATAATTATGCTTCAAATTATTAGAATCAAAATCTAATTAATATTCATCAACATATACATATTTATGAGTTTATTTTTAATCGTCCATATTTCAAATTCAATCATTTGTGTATATAATTATAAGAATTGTAGTGATCTTGGTAAAAATATGTATTAAAAATTAATAAATTAATGCATGTATACTATATATATATATATATATATATATATATATGATATTTATTGAAGCATATCATTCATTACTTCTTTGGAAATTTCTTTCATTTCGTTCGGATACGAAACTAAACAGATATCAGTTTTCGATAGTCTGGAACGAGAATGATTTATGTTCGCAAAGAAGTGTTCGGTTCGGCCTTGCTTGAGAGGACGAAGTTCTTCGTTGCCGCGTCGGTCTACAGCACGTCGTATCTAACGATGTTTTCGCCTGCAAAGGTTGACACAGGTTCGAATCCTGCCTAAGGCGCTTCTTCTTTTTAATAGGATTTCTCAAATATTCAGGTGGGTAAACGAAAATAAATATGCTATTTAAAAAAAATCAACGGAGCGTCTACTCAAATATATATCCACTAAAAATAACGTTTAACGTATTAACATAAAAAAATATCTGTAAATAATTGTCCGAATTTGTCCATTTCATAATATGTGACGTCATTTGTTTACATTTGGATACGCATCGAGCAGATACGAGAGGAAATCCTGGAGAATTGTAATTTAAAAACAGTAAAATCGACCTTGCTAACCGAAACGCTCCTCTGTGGCTCAATCGGTAAAGCACGTCAGGGTATATGACGGTTGCTTATAGGATACAGGTTTGATTTGTGTCGGGGGACGCATATTTTCTATGAAAATTTCTCGGACATTCAGGCCGGTAAATGTCGTTAATACTGTTTATTATAAACAGAGCATTTACTTAAATATTTGTATCTATAAAAAGAACGTATAAACATAAAAAATGTCTTAATATATATATATATATATATATATATATATATATATATATATATATATATATATATGCGCGTAGTAATCCCTTTTTATACAAATTTCATTACAAACTGTTCAAGTATTCTACATATCAAAGCGCTTTCGACTATCTCATTTGCCATCACGAAGAATGCTTTTTGTTGTCATTTTTAACCGAATATGTGGGTTTTTATATATCTGTATCTGTAATGATAAGAATGTTTCCGCCCCCCTCCCCAAACACGACCAATACGTTAATGGTTGCGGAGTATGTTGCGGAAGTGGTTTTAGAGGTTTCCGAGTATCTTTAAACTGATCCTTATTAAGTTATGGTCTGAGAAATGTAACGTATGTCTTCTTGATAAGCATGTAGTGGTATGTGAAATATAATTAATCATAGATTTGGCTTGATTCGGAATGCACTTCCTAAAGAGGCATGTAATATTTGCACACACACTCACACACACATATATACACAGACACACACACAGGCACACACACATATATATTCATACATGTTTTATTAAATAATATAGACAAGTGTTGTTTATTTATTTTATGTAAATTCTTTTCATAACGTCAG
>OZ010585.1:122866462-122886462 GCA_963932145.1 Acanthosepion lycidas
TAGCGAAAAAAAAAATAATACAAACTACCACAACCGGAAATTGAACTCGATTCATATATTTCGTTTTCTAATCTCTAAACAATTACGTTACTCTCCACCTCCCGCTTATTAGCCGTAGGATTTATTTTGACAACGCTGTGACCTGTTGTACGATCTTTTCAGAGAAGAATGCCCTCCACCCTACCCCGTCAAAAAAGAAGAACAACAACAAAAATGTATCACTAAATTAGTTCTCTAGCAGATAATGCTACCTTCTGTGCTTGACGGTTACTATTTTATACTTTCTCATATAAATAAGACATTTTTAATACCACGTTCGAGACGTACAATCTTGTGCAAATTAATTGAAAGAAAAACGAATAATTCCGTTATTATTTACTTTTTTTCGTATTTTTCCAATGAAACATGACCCAGTGCACATGTTAGTACTTCGTATGTCCAGTCGACGAAATCTTTCCTTGCAGATTGACCACAGATTATCAATTGGATTTAAATCAGAACAGTTTCCGGATCAATCTATAGTACTGAGCTTTGCTCACTGGTAAGGCGTGCCACTGTGTTCCTGCGGTGTTACAATTTCCGTACGCTTTATTGGAGTAACGTCCATCGCAGACAATTGTCACAGGACAACTAATCGCAACAATAGTGGTTGGATGTGATAAAAATCTTATGCAATCACTAATGACGTAATATTTTTCAAGGCCAAACAAATTTCACCAGACACTCCGAAAATAAATTCATATTACTGCATACCACTGCAAATGACCTAATCTGAGGAAAAAATAGAAATCGATTACACCCTGTCACTCCAGTGGGTCTAAAACTGACCGTATGGTGAATGAAAGGAAACTGAAGCGGTTGCTTCAATTAATTTGCACAGGGGTGTTAGTCATCATGTCTCTCTTTGATTTCTCGAAATTTAACCTGAAAGATAAGGAAGTGCTTTCCCATTGTCTTCTCCACGGTTTTCCCAATCGGAAACTGGCTGCCATCTAAAGCTAGAAAGCCCTGTCTACTCTGCCATTTAGCCTATAGCTTGGGAGAGAAGAGACGGATCCATAACTTTCGCAAGGACATTTGCGGGAAAGGGAATGAAACAGACGCGGACGGAATATAAACTCAGTTCATATTAGATCTTCTCCTAGACTGGCTGCCAGCCAAAGCTAGAGAACCCAGACTACTCTGCAATGTACGTCATAGCGAGAGCGGGGTGGGGAGGTTGTAGAAATGGATGTAAGGCTTTTTCAAGAGAATTTGTGCAAGAGTGAACGCGAAAGACAAACCTGAAGTTTGAACACGGCTCTCCGATTCCACTTTCTGAGCCGATAATCGTTACGCTAAGGTACTTGTACTGAATGGTTAGAATTTCCAGATTATCTACCTTTAAAATCACTATATTACTGTTCAGCGCGGATACAGACCCCACAGTATATTTTTTCAGTTGTAAATCACCCGGATTGTCACTGCATTTTTTCTATTTTAATTGAATTGTTAAATCCAATAAATATGCTTATAACACAGGTATGGTCAGTTTGATCTTCTTCTTATGTGCCGTGTTCCTTCAGAACGTTGATGATAATGGCTCTCCACTATTCCCTCTCTTTTGTAAATCTAGAAAATTTTGTGCTTGTTATCTCTCCTAAACGCTATTCTGTCATCCATGATCGCTAAGCTTCCCTCTCTTTCTATATCATGACCGTCAGCATGTCCTATTAGTGTCAAATTTTCCACTGTCTCTTTCCTCATTATGTGCCCTAGAAATATCAACTGTCCCTTTCTGGAGTTAAGCATAAGTGCCCATTTTGTTCCCATTTAGTTTAGAATTTCCTCGTTGCTCATATGTTCCGTTCATTTTATTCTTAGCATCAGTTCGTAGAACCACATGTCTGTTGCCTCAAGTTTCTTCTTCAGTTTCTTCTTTGTCCAGCATTCACTGTCATAGAGGAGGACTGAGATTAAAGTAACAGTTCAGTACTCCTTCTTTTATTTCCAAAGAAAATTTCTTGTTTCTTAATACTTTGATTAAGTTTTGAAAGGCTTCTGGTTTGGTTTACGGTATATCAACCTCAATGGGTTATTTAATGCCAACAAGATTTTTATTGCTGGTAATATTTTTTCCTTCAAACATATCTTGCTGGTAGTATTTTTTTCTTCAAAAATGTATTGCTGACAATAATTTTTTATTCCAAAAATTCATTGCTGGTAATAATTTTTATCAAAAATGTATTGCTGATATTAAAACCTATTTTTACACTTTTATAATACTTTGACCCTGGTTTACAGGTTAACTATTTGCCCATAGCTGGGACCCTAACAGGTGTTACCACCCTGGGTCAGGATGGACCTGGGAACACCAGCAATTAAGAAGTGGTTCCACTCACCTCAAAACCTCCTGATTAGAGGCTTTGCTGTCGGATGTAGTTTATCGTCATACCCAGGACAACGAAAGGCTTCTTTCATTATCCCAGTGTGTTTTCAGACTTCAGTGTCGCACTTTTCGTCCTCTGTTAAAACATTTCCGATGTATTTACATTGTTATACTTGCTTGATTTTGGCATTTCGAATTTGTAAATTGCATGTTGGACTGTTCCATTTGTTGACAATCATACATCCTGCCTTTCTGCAACTGAGGGTTAGTCCTTTCTTCTTGCTTTTCTTCGCTATCTTCTGTAGGAATTCTTGTAGTTTCCTTTCTGTGTCTGCTCAACTTGTCATCTGCATATCTTACGTTGTTAAGATTGTTACCGCCAATAATAAATCCTGCTCGGATTTCTAATTCTTTTAGAATTGCAAAACTGTATAAGTTGAATAAGTCCGGTGAGGCAACACATCCTAGTCTTACTAGGTAAATATATATTCTATCGCTTTATTTTTAGTGGCTACCCATATTTGGATCGGTGCTGCGTTTATTTATTAAACAATATAAGCATTTATTTTTGTCTACCAGCCTGGATATTCGAGGAATCTTATTAAAGATAAAGATGCTTTCTCCGGCAGGATTCGAACCTTTGTCCTCCTTGGCAAGAGAAACCGTCGGTGGAAACGACGCGCACTAGACTGTCTAAGCCACTGAGTGTGTTGCCGAACAAGGAATTTCGAATAGTGCCTTATAAAGGCAAATCTTTCTCAGATCCTCGAAGTATTCATATCTGACCAGTTTAATAAAGAAACGGGCAGTCTACTCAAACATGGGTATCCATTAAAAATAACGTTTAAGGGATAAAATCTGTCGGATTAATAAATAATAAATCCATTACTACCTTATAAAATATAATATATGCATTATATAGATATATTTATACGTTATTTTTATAGATACGAAGTAAATGCTCTTTTTATAATAAACAGTATTAATAACATTTATTGTCCTGAATATCCGAGAAATTTCATAGAAAATATATTTCCTCAAACATGAATCAAACCTGTATCCTATACGGAACCGTTATATAGCCTGATGTGCCATACTATTTAGCTACAGAGAAAGCTTCTGGTTAGCAAGGTCGAATTACTGCTTTTAGGTTCTATGAAATTTCCCGGCCATTCAGGCCGGTAAATATTGTTAATACTGTTTATTATAAGCAGAGCATTTACTTATATATCTATAAAAATAATTCATAAACAATATATATATATATATATTAAAATAATTATCGAATTTAGTCCATTTCATATTATATAGATATACACAGGATTATATATTTATACACTTTAAACTGACAAGAAGAATTTCTTCTTTAGTAAATTTGAACTAGAATGCAAAACAGAATGATTAATACAGTCACCTCCACCTCTTAACGAGTTGGTGTCTAAGTGAGAACTTTTACCTGATCGCTTAATTCAGGCAAATTTGGTTGGCTCAACCAGCTTCAGATAAGCTTTAACATATTTTTCACCATTTGTAACATTTCTAAGTTATTCCTAAGTTTCTATACAGTTCAGTAGTGAACAGTAAATGTAATAAAGAAATCCGAAAAAAAAGTTCTATATTCTGTAAATTTATAGCTAAATTCTAGCCATCCAGTCAACCGTAACACCAAAATTTGACCCATCCAGGCAACGTCAATAGAAAAATTTAACCCATCCAGTTAACCAAAACCAAAAATTAGATTTATTACTTTTTACTGAACAGATGTACAGGAAAATACGTAATTTCTTTAGGTTTTTGCATACAAAACAACTTCGAATTTTTACCATTTCAAGAATAAATCCAAATAAAGTTGATATATTTTGCATTAGATACATTGAATGGAAGGTATAACCAAACTAGAATTCTAATTATAAATAACCAAAGGCAAAATATGCAATTTTTTACTGTATTCGATAAGTGAAAACTATAAAAATTGTAAATATTACAAGAATGGCTACTCAGTGAATAAGAACTTATACCATTTTAGATCATAATTAATAAAAACAAAAATAAATAAAAGTCTGTATAACACCATAATACTTCTGGGCACAAATTATAAGACAAAATGTTTTAAATTTGCATTGTTTATTGAAAATCACATTAAAACTACTGAACTGCGTAACATATTACATCATAATATAGCTAAATTGTTCTGTATAACATCCCCTTGAAGTAAATGAAGGTCTTATTTGATAGCACAATGATTTAGTAATAATGTGCTTGTGCCTTTCCAAATTTAGCAACTCCAAGGTTGTTCCATTCAATAGAACCTTTTGCAGTTCATGATAAATGAAAAAAAAAACCTCCTGCAAATGCATGTTTTCAATCTCTATCTTATGAGAGCTTAATCAAATTTGACCAGCGTGTCGCTTCAAAGTTAAAAGTCATTTTTTAATCTTTTCTCAGGTGGCTCGCTAATTCTGAAACAACAAAAAATATGCTTTTGTTGTAAATTTTTAATGCAACATTTCACCCGACTGCTGATTGCATCTATTCTAGACACCAGACAACCCATTTCTAATTATCAACACACTTCTACAAATACCTAATCTCAAATTCATTTCTGCAGCAAATTCATTAACATATATGGGACCCTATTCTGTCGATAATATTTCGATTTCTAACCTCTGGCAATTCTATTCTTCCCGATTTTTAATCTACAGTTGTAGCAACATCATTACCTATGCATTTACGTTGCACATATAATGGCTCTATCCTGTCTGTAATCCTCTGACAAATATTTTTTTTTTTATTTTCATTCAAATGTTTGGGAAACATCTTAAGGATATATTTAAATTATGCATATACTACAGTAAAAAATTATTGTCACCCTGGGCTTCTTTAATACACCTTAAAATGAGATTTTTTATTTTTTAAAAACTAAATGATAAAATTTCGATAACTACAGAGTATTTGTTTTTTATTTTTTAGTCTTACTCCAGACTCCTCTTACAACCAAAAAGTTCAAATTTGGATTCATCTGTCCACAATCTCTTTTTCTTTTTATGAACCGTGTCTCTTCAAGACGTAAGCGATCATAGCTCGCCACTTCCTCCCCTATCTCTTGTAGTTCTCAATAATTTTTGTCCCTTTCTTACTTCCCCCAGGCCGTGTTGTCATCCATTTGCTTAACCACGCTAGGTATGTCATGCGTTGCTTTCCCTTGTTTCTCTTTCTCTCTGTTCGACCTGTGAGTATCAGATTCTCCAAGCTCCCCTTTCTTATTACGTGTCCCAGAAATTTCAGTTTTCTCTTCCTGATGTTAAATATAAGCTTCCTCCTTGTTTGCATCCTCTTCAAAACCTCATCGTTGCTCACATGCTCGGTCCATGATATCCTCAGCATCCTTCTGTAGAACGATACCCCTTTTGCCTCGAGTCTATTCTTCATCTTTGAGGAAATCCTTCAACATTCATTGCCGTAAAGGAGGACAGGTGTCACGTAGCAGCTCAGTACACTTTTCTTTGTTAGCAAAGAAATGAATATTTTGCATGAGAGACATTATAATATGTTTTCATCATTAACGCCGCAGTAGACTTTTTGAGATTACTAAGAGGGCTGAAGATTTGATTCAGATCATAGGAATCGGGAAAAAGAACAATATCGTTCGAGTTTGCAAAGGCATGTTATACCATGTTATTTACGCATAATTGAAAAAAAAAAACCTCACTTTTTAACAAGACAATGATCCAAAATATTCTCTAAATTATGTTAAAAATACCTCAAGTCAAAAAGGAACAAAATTTTGGAACTTATGACTTGGCTGCTTCAATCTCCTAACCTCTCTTCCATTAAATTATTATGGAATTAATTGGATCGGAGATTTAAAAGAGAATACCCAAAGAGTGAAAGTGAGCTTTTTCAGTGCTTGAAAAATGCTTACAAAGGTCTACCATCAGCATATTTTCAAAATGTGTTGGAAAAAATGGTGGTAGTTTCATTGACGAAAACAACATATGAGGCTGTTGCATGATAATTTTTCAAAGTTAAGTGCCTATTTTTTGTCAGAATAAAAGCAAATCCATTTTTGTTACTGACATTTTATCTTTTACGTTAAAACAATACAAAAATATTTCATTTTAAGACGTGTTTTTTTAAAGAAAAGCAGGATGGCCCCAATTTTTTGCTTGTACTGTAAGACCAGTAAAAAGTTAAATGAGATATTAAGTTAAAAATATTTTGCATTCTATATTTTTATAATCGAAAAAAGAAATATTTTTAAATATATTATTTTACAATAAAATTTTTGTTTGGATTTTGTACATATTTTTTTGTTTTTCGCTTGTACTAATTTTCTGGAATGAGATCATCTGACATTTTAACCCTATAAGTCTTATGTAGAAGGTTTAGAAGCTAATATCTTTTTAAAAAGTAAAATATATTTTCTGGTTTATGTTGAAATTAATGGTAATGATTTTAGATAAAAAAAAAATACTGTTCATCTCAAAGGCATTGTCATAGACTGAGGCCAAAAAGCGAAATTTACTTACACTCTAGTGGTTAGCTCTGCCTTGCAAGAAGAGGCAGGACAACCCCTGCCCACAAAGTTCCTCGAAAGCATCATGGATGATATACAATTTTATTCTATTATCATCTGACATGATTCAGGTAACTTTTTTTTTAATTTTATCATTCCAAATCTTTTTATTATTCTCAAAAAATCCAAGATTTAGAAAGCTTTCCCGCCAAATTACGAATGACAATTAGGAACAATGCCAATTACAACAAAATCTGCAAGAAAAGTACACAAAATTGGTATAAACTTTTTTTTTTTTGGCTGTCAGATAATTTTACCCATTGATAGAAAGCATTAGATTTACTGTTAAGTTTCTTTATGCATTGCAGAAGGCCTTTTTTTTGTATGACGCAAAAAGAACAATCAGAAAAGTTACAGAATACCTGACGCTTGAAATCCAACATATGCAAAACTAGCTAATATCACACATGTTATGGTAATTTACCACGCACGCATGAACTCTCCCAGCTATAAATAGGAGCAGGTAATGCTTTTTGGAGATAGAAATTTCCAGCGGTCAGCTCTGACAGACGGACCGAACATTCTTGGTGTAAAACTCTCGTTTGTAGATGTTTGCATTACTGTTTCTATTAATATATTTGTTTAGCTCAATTCCTCTCTTGTATCTTTATTTCTGACCCTATCTAAGGCTACAATACTAAGCTATAGAAAAAGACTAATCATAATAAAAATAACGATCTTGTTGCTCAAGTGTAATACCATATCCTCACCCCACTGTCGATTCGATTTTTAAAGGACAACACTTTATATATATATATATATATATATATATATATATATATATATATATATATATATATATATATAAAAGCAAACACACACACACAAAATAATTCTTGTTGCACAAGGTTGAATGTTTCTTGTATGTGAACAATAACTAAACACAAATACTTCGAATAATTTCAGTAAAGGACAAATGTGGCCTTCGTTTTAACTCTTTTTAGTCTGTTCTTAGGGCAACTAGTACAACCTTCAATGTTCCCGTTCTCAGTAGTAGTAATAGTAGTAGTAGTATTCGTAGCAGAAGTAGCGGTACTTAGATGTTAGCGGCGGTACTTCGCTTCTTCGCCTTCAGCGGACGCTTCCTTTTCAATATCGGACGCTTCCTTTTTAATACCGGACGTCTCTCCACTCAGTTCGATTGCATTCGAAGACAGATGAACACAAAACTCTCTGTCTCTCCGGTTGGCTTGCTTCTTTTTATTCACGTGTCCCAGAATGTAACGTATCTGTTTGTCTAGAGTGAATGTACTGACATATTACCAAAGTACAACTTTACTCCTCCGAGAATAAACAATTTACTTTTTCATCGATTGCTTTCCAAGGTTCACAAGACGCTATTGTTATCACCTCGCTATCAACCACTCCGCCGCTCTTTGTAAAGTACAGAGAGTCTTGTTTCAAAAATAAATTCTAGATCAAAACATCGTTTATTTTAACTTCGATTCTTATAGTGTCAAAATCCATTTCTTTTTTTAAAAGTTCCAAATTATCATTGTTCCAGTAATTTTCTATGAGTAATCTGATATCCCTTGTACACTTACAAAAAGATTGTATTTCGTGTTCTAAATTAACTTTCTGTAACATTTACATTTCAAAGTCTTTCCGGCATGTTAACATCTTGGTTATTCGAAAACGTTTCTCTTTCACCCGGCATCCTGTGTCATACAGCATATCCTCCTTTATTATCATTATTATTATTTCAGGGTTGATATCGCCCCTGTCACACGAAAAGCTGGTCTTATCTTGTTGATTATAGGCTCAAAAAGCTTGCTAATTGTACTGAAGAGACTGATGTGTCTATACTGAGAAAGGGATGAGCCGACGTTCTTGAAAACAGAGCATACGCTTGACACATTCCACAGGCTTTGGAAGGATTTCTCCTTCAAGCAGCGGCTAAATAACATCGCTAGGAGCGGGGATAGATCCGGGTTGATATTCTTGAGGGCAACTACTACGATTAAGTCTGGGCCAGTCGCTTTCTTTCAGTCAAAGTTTTTGATAAATCTTGAGACTTCTCGGGCTGTAATGAAACTATTACTGAGGTTGTGCTCAATGAAATGTGGATAGTTGGGAAGGGAATGAACTTTAGTATCTAACTCGAGGTAAAAACCGAGGCGAAGGGCTTCACCTTCTCTGCCGCGGAAGATATGACTCCAGGGCCATATATAATAGTGGGTACCTCTATTCATAATGTGGTTGGAGATCTTCCTGAACTCAAGGGGTCCAGTTTCTTCAGTTTTTAACCTTGGCTTAGCTTGTGCATAGCTACAGTTTGCATTTTCCAGAACTTTCTTCCAGCTATTGCGGGCGGTTTCTGATGAAAGTTTAACGATAAACTGATTAATGTTTAAGTACTTTCGGCTTTCATATGCCATTATGAAAGTGATTATTGGGGGTTGGTGCGGGGCTCTTTCAGTTTCATCGTTTTTACGAACATCATGTGTTAACGCGTTATGCCTTTTCTATTATCGTGTCTTCACGTGTCAATTCGGGTTGTCACGTCGATTCTTTTAACAAACTAATCAACTTATGAAATATATTTACTGTATGTTTTTTTCAGTACGCCCACGTTGTTACCTAATGTCACACAAGGTCAAGGTTTAAAGTGGGTTTCACGGCAATAACTTTTGGGGGTTACCTCAGTTCTCGGTAATGATCCAGTCTCCTACCGGAGGAGATGCCCCCTCTGGAGTTTAAGCTTAATATTATTTTGAAACTTCCCGGAGAAAGTGCCAGATAAGTATATTTCGTATGTTTTGACATGAAGCGTGAAGACGGGATATTTGAAAAACGAGGAAACTTATATAGCACAAAAAAACAAATACTCTTTGATATTGGCTTGTGGAAGCCAAAAGTACTCAAACATTAGACGAAACGTATTTTAAACTCTCCACGGAAAAATAATTTCTGAAATGAAAACATTTCTTAAAAAATAATTTTCGTTTCTCTTTACCCAAACGTCCATAAATTCTCCTTTTCATATAACGTGTCCGCCAGGACCCAGGTAATCATGGCTCTTCACAATGTCCTATCCTTTGTAGCTGTTAATAAATTTTGTCTTTTTGTTATTTCTTCTAAACCCTGTTCCGCCGTCCATTTAGGCAAGCTTATGTTAAGGGTTGTTTTCCTCTGTCCCTCTTGCCTTCAATCTGCCCTGTGAGTATCAGATTTTCCAAGCCCTTTTTCCTCATTATGTTCCTGTTTCAGCTGTCTCTTCCTAATGATAAGTTTTTCATTTTAATTCCATTTTCTGTAAAACTTTGTCGTTGCTTATTCGGCCCATGTTATTTTCAGTATCTTTCTGAAGAACCACACTACTGTTGTTGCAAGTGTCTTCTTCATCTTTGAGGACATTGTCCAGCTTTAACTGCCATATAGAAGGACATAAATCCCATAACTGTTCGGTACTCTTTTCTTTGTTTCTAATGAATATTGCCTGATTTAGTACTCTACTCATCCTTTAGAAAGCATCATTGTTTATCCCAATAGGGGATTTCTGTACCGCAATTTCCTTCGCTTTTTTACAGTAATGTCCACACGGTACAAGTTCGGATGCCACTCAAAGTAGATGGTTACGTTAAAAAGTAGTTTGTATAGATAGGACGGGAAGGTGACGGTTGACGCTTGACTTGAATAGTTTAAGATTGTAGTGATCGGGGAAACATTCTCTTGGGAGTCTGTTCCATATAAGTCTGTTCCCGGGAAGAAGCTGTTCGAGTGGAACTTATTTCTCACCAATGGAATACAGAAGGAATGTAGGGTGGCTTGCTATAATGTAAGTGGCATGGCACGTCCTTGCTCTGAAGGTTAGACCTGACGGAACCAAGAAATGTAGTTCGTTCGAGCACCTTCCGTGAAAATAGCGATAGAACTGCAAAAGGCTTGTCACATCCGGTCAGTAAGAGCGTGATTGGATGGTTGAAAATAATTCATCTCCCACAAAGACTCAGAGACGTTTTTGGCCCCACTCGAGCCTGGAAAGTGCGGTCTGGGCAGCTCCTGTCCAAATATGTCAACAGTACTCCATTTTTGCCGTTAAAAGACACCACATATATTTAATTTTCTTTTTACCTGTTTGATTTTGGCATATCCGGTTTGTAATTTGCATCTTGGGCTCATCATTTTGCTCAATACTACGCGTGTCTTTATCTGGTTGCCTTGTCTTGCGGGTAATGGTTAACAAGTCGGTCCTGCAGATCATTACTGTTTCATAATGATTTCGATTCTCACTCAGGGTCACAGAGTTGTGCCCTTGTAGCCAAAATCTTTTTTTATGTGCCTACAAAACTATCTGAAAATCACGCTTTTGTATATAAAGCGTTGTTATTGTATGAGTTGTGAAGAGGTCTTTGAAAATCCATAAAGATAAGTAGCAAAACCTACAACCCTATGTTTTACAACTTCATCTTGCTACACAATTAAATTTTCCCACCCAAACAGAGAGACAAACGGGAACACAGCCGACAACTTCTAATGGTGGTAACAGGTGTTCACGAGAAGATGCTCTTAAAGGCGGGGAATGGTACATAGATGGATAGGGGTCACATGGCACCATATGTTAGAGGGTGAACGGGGGCAGTAAACATATTTTAGCGTCGAAAAAGACATAGTTTGTCAGTAGATAAGAGTTGGGTGGGTGTATGAGATGCTGACCTGACATAGAATTAAAATCTCGTTTGCAGAGCATCACTAGCGAAAAGACAATGGGCCTTTATTTTTCTTCTTTTTTAATCTATCTTATTATATTATTTGTTTTATTTTATTTTATCAGCTTTTGTTAAAACTGCAATAAATGTACAATTGTTAATTTTCTTTTTTTTTTCTTGTAGATTTTGGGGATTCGTTTATTGTGAATCTATAATGATCTTTATTTTATTTAAACTTTATTTTTAGTGGATAGCCGTATTTGACTGGATAAACCGTTTATTTATTAAAAAGTATATTTTAATTTCAATATTCGAGAAAAATTATTAAAAACATGGGGTAGGATTAGAACCTGCGTCCCCCAGGAACTTGGGCTGTTGTTAGATTCGATGTGCTCTCGATTAATAAATAAAAATCTGTTTTCTTTAGAAGAATCTTTATCAAAGCCACTTTTATTTTAGTCCCAGTATATTGTATTATAAGAAAAAAGTGGATCAATAAATTCGTAACTTGACACTGTTATGAGTCGAATTTTTATCTGATATGATTAAAACGTGCTCCTGGCTTCAGTTTAAACTGACGCCTTCTTTTTTTACATTTATTTTCATATAAGTTCGTAATTTTCACCTATCGCGATAAACGGTTGTTCTGTCAGGGAGGACCCGTGCCTTGGACTCTTATTGGGTTTAAAATTCAAACCAGGTCTCAAGTGGATCTCGTGCATACGATCGATCGCTGAAAATACTGGGAAAATGCATGGTTCCCTGTAACGGTGCAGTAAGCACCTGACACTTTTTGAATCTTCTACCTTCTAAATGACGATGATTTTCCCCCTTGTAACTCCGTTCTCACGGGCGAAACGTCGCATGTCTCTTGTTGTTCTATCACTATTTTCATAGAAGCTGTTCAAACGATCTTTTTTTTTATTTTATTTTACCAATATTTACCCAATACAAGGTCCAAGAGCCACTCAAAGCGGAGGCGTATATTAGAGTAAAATAGAACAAGCGTCAGGAATATAGAGCTGAAGCATTCTTTAGAAGGAACCAGAAACCCAATCCTAAACAGGAACAAGGGATAAATCTCTACCCCTGTTCAAAAGACCAAGGGCGAGTGTGAACCTATCTCCTCCTGTTGATGGAGGAGAGAAAAAATGGAATAAATAGTTAATAAAATTTCATAGTTCAGGACAGACGTTAGGTGTAAAGAGCTGAAACAAACTTTAGAAAAAACCAGAAACCCAGTCCTAAACAGGAAACAGTAGATAAACTTTTACTCTTGTTCAAAAGACTCGGGGGGGGGGGTACATTCCTTATTTTCACCAGTTCTAACCTTTACGGCTATGACCCGCCATGCCACGCCCATTGGAATGAACTACTCTCATTTCCTTTGTATTCTGTTGGTGAGATGAAAATTTCATTCGAACAGCTTCTTCCCACGAACCGTTGCTCTGTGGAACCGACACCCAAGTGGATACTTTCCAATCACTACGATCTTAAACTTTTAAAGTCTAGCATTAAACATTATCAACCGCACATATCTAATTAAACTGTATGTCTTATTCTGTTCAGGGTGAACATCACTGTAAAAGTTACACCTTGTTTCTAACTAGATCTGTGATGCACCTCTTTGGAGTACATAAAGAAGTCATATCGCCATCCCCGATCAGTCGCCGAGTTTTCTCCAGTTACATTAAGACAGTTCCACCCTCAACGTGAGTCTACGATTTGAACATCTATTGAGACTCAAGTTCACTCCAGACCTCAATTGGAACTCGTATATATGCTCTATTCTATAAAAATTCCTCCTTGGAGGGATTTCTAACGCCTGGCCTAGCATTTCTCAGTTGCGTCTCTGTCTTTGGACAGAGTGCGCTCAGGGGCTTCTCTGTCAAAGGACAGAGGAGCAACTTAGAAAATTATACTGAGAGTTGCCCAGCCCTGGGGAACAGCTGCCCGAGATCGCGCCCTCCTATTGCACCAGAATGAGAGATCAGTGCTCGCAACAAGGCCAGAGCAACCGACGGTTGCGGAGGCTGTGGGGAATTTTTGTCCCTGTCTAGGGCATACGCGCTCGGGTCCCCACTTTAAAAATACCTTGTGTCACATCTCGTTCGGTGGGGAAACATGTAAACACCGTATATATGGTCTATTCTAGGCACTCGAAGTAGTGTAATGGTTAACAAGTTTGTCTCGCTAGAACAGTTACGTCTGAGTAGTGAGTTCGATCCTTACTGGGTGCTCCATACTTTTGGCCTTGTGCCACATCTAAGCCACACTTAGAAGATTAGTGGCACCTCGAGACGGTGTAATGGTTAGTAAGCTTGTCTCGCTAGAACAGTTAAGTCTGAGTAGTGAGTTCGATCCTCTTGCATTCCGCCTTGTGCAACATCAAAGCTACGCTCGGTAAATTGCTATACGGTCTGTTGTTAAAGATGCCTGAAAAATAGTCTGTTTCTTATACTGTTCTCCCTATATTTATCTTTAGATTAGATTAGTCAGATTAGACCCCGCCCCCACCAATAACCAAAAAATGGTGGAATGGCTGCCATGCCTAGTTTGGAGCTGCTATCCTCACTTTAAGCCTCGTTAGAATTCAAAATCTCTTACGCGGTCATGTGGGGCTGACTTATTTTCTGTCCGTGCATCCTCCATGCCATCGTCAAAAGCCTATTACTACTTTACCGCTATTCCCCCAGCAAATATAACATTGAACTCCGTTCATAAGTTCCACAAGTTCCGATCTTTACAGCTAGAATATGCCATGCTACAAATCGCCATCATTTTCTCCATATTCCAATTTTAAGAAGAAAGTTCCACTCAGCTTTTTCCAAGACTGTTACTTTCTAGAATAGGCTCTCATATGGATACTTCTCTAAACTCTTAATATATTCAAGACAAGTCAATCTATATCGTCATAATCTTCCCTTCCTTACACACCACATTCAGTAGCATTCTACCTTGAGGGGCCCTCTAGTCTTATTTTAGGCCAGTGGATTCCAAACGTTTTATCTCTGGGCCGCATTTTCGGAATGAAAATTTACTCGCGCCTCACCAAATTTTATATAATAAAAAGTACATTTAAAAATAAATAAAAAAAAACATAGAGATAGTTAAAGGGAGATAACCGCGGATTCGAAGTCAGGATATTATTATTGATAACAGTCTCCTTCAATTTCCAAACCCTAGTTACTATATTCTTAATACTTGATATAATGCAAAAATATCACATTGATAAAACCAGTTAATAATTATTTATAACTATTTATACTGGGACTCACTTATCCATAATAATATTTTAAATTTTGAATTCATTCTGTGTTTAACATATGAATTTTTTGAAATTGTTTCTAAATCTTTGATTGTCTTTCAATCATTCTGCAGCAAATGCTATCCTCTTCCGTCTCATCTATGAGGCATGCCGAACTGCTAGGGAACCACTGTATTAGGCGAACTTTTGTTTATAAAAAAGGGAAAAAAATCAGGATTAATCCCAGATATCCGAGGCTTCCCAAAATTAGCGAAACTACTTGCACTTTCGCGAACAGAAGCCCAGTTTAATTGTCACTGTGGATCTAAAACAAATTTATTATGGGAGATAAGGAAACTGAACATAGAATATGCTGTGCTAGGTGTAGTTTCACTGAATACAGCAAGATCCTACAAAAAAAACATTACCCAGAAACTAGAATCATGTTCTTAAAATAGCCTCGTCAGATCAAGACTTTCATATGACAGCTATTGCATAAGATCAAACACGTTAAGAAATATCTAAACTCTCAGCTGTATATTACCGTTTTCAGAGATCAATGGTTTGTAGGTTTTAGCACGAATCATGCTTTTTTCAAACCTAGTGGACTGGCGCTACAGAATCATAAAGTACTGTACCAGATAACGGAAACCGCATCCTTTATGGACTTTCAACGCGCGCAACACCCTTGTGCAAATTGATTGAAAATAAAAACGAATAGTTCCGTTATTTAAATGCAACATGACCCAGTGGACATTTTAGTACTTCGTATGTCCATTCCACCAAGTCGTTCCTTGCAGATTGACCACAGATTCTTGATTGGATTTAAATTTGAAGAGTTTCCAGGCCAGTCTGTAATACTTTGATTTGCTCACTGGTAAAGCTTGCTGGTGTGTTCGTGCAGCGTTACAATTTTCGTACACTTCCTTGGAGTAACGTCCATCGCAGACAATGGCCGTAGGACAACTGATCAACAGTTGAGACAGTAATGTCTGAGCATAATAAAAATCTGATGCAATCACGTATGAGGCAATAGTTTTCAAGGCCAAACAAATTTCGTCATACACCCCGAAAATAGATTCATATTACTGCACACCACTGCAAATGAACTAACCTGGGGAAAAATAGAAATCTATTACACCCTGTCATTCCAGTGGATCTAAAACTGACTGGACGCAGGTCGTAAATACACGATGTGATTATATGACATCGTACCATGTGAGAGAACGTTATATATATATATATATATATATATATATATATATATATATATATATATATATATATATACGTGTGGAGATAGAAATCAATAGTTTCAAACTTTAAATGATCATCAGACCATATGATAAGGCTTGAAACTGCCAGTATGTTTCTCTCATAAATACAGTCAATTTACACACACACACACACACAAGCACTAGAAAGAGAGAGCGAGAACAAGAGAGAGAATGGGAGATATGTTTATGTGTATCTTGTTAGAAAAATATGCGGCCTCCCGATTTTTCTGACAAGGCTTCTCGAATATTCAGACCGGTAGATGTAGATATGAATGTATGCGAGAAAATCATGGAGAATTGTAGTTTAAAACAGTAAAATCTCTCCTCTGTGGCTAAATCGGTAAAGCACGCCAGGCTACATGACTATTTTTTATAGGATACAGGTTCGATTCCTGTCGGAGGACACATATTTTCTATGAAAACTTCTCGGACATTCAGGCCGGTAAATGCCGTTAATACTGTTTATTATAAACAGAGCATTTACTTAAATATTTGTATCTAGAAAAAGAACGTATTAAATATAAAAAATGTCTTAAAATATATATATATCTGTGTATATATATATATATATATATATATATATATATGCTCTCTCTCTCTCTCACACACACACACACACACATACATATATATATATATATATATATATATATATATATATATATATATATATATATATATATATATATATATATATATATCCTGTTGTGTGGATATGAATTTGTGATCCTGAGTTTCACAATTTTGCGATCATCAGACAAACTGGTTTATTTTTTAGAATTGGATCTATTTATGCTTGTTTGAATATGTTTGGTGCCGAGAGGGGGATTTGCTTCGTACTTGCTCGGAAACTTACTCTTATACAGACAGACACACTTGCATACAGGTGTACGCATTTTAGTTCACACAGACGTGCCAATATAAACAACCGAGGCTAGGCGCAGATACACATCCACGCGTTTGGGCATACATACATACATACACACTTATAATTCTATTTCGTTGAATGTGTGTGTATGTGTGTGTGTTTGTGCGTGAGTTAAATTTTTGGATCTGACTGAAAGGTAAAATGTATAAGAAAACTTGGGATCCTTTTATTTTGAGATGTTTCGCCGATCAATCAACGTCATCAAAAAAACGCATTTTTCTTTTAAGAAAACCTGCATTCGTGTAGATTTTGATGAAATATCAGCCGTTTTTCTGATGACGATGATTGATCGACGAAACTTCTCAAAATAAACGTTTTCGTAGTTCTCATCTATCTATATATATATATATATATTTATATATATATATATATATATATATATATATATATATATAGATAGATAGATAGATAGATAGATAGATAGATAAAGAGAGAGAGAGGAGGGAGGCAGACAGACAGAGACAGAATGAAACAGATTGAGAGAAAGGTGGAAAGATACGGCGAGAGACGGACAATCAGAGAGAGTTGTCGTTTGAAAATTACTGCTTTGTTTACTTTGACCTTACCATTTATTTAAACTCTTAAGAACTTCGATAGATGTATTTCTTTGTCACGCCTGTTAATCTGTCATTTGATGCTTTGTCATGTTTCTGATTTTAATACTTCTTTTATTTTGGGGCTTGGAACATCTGATACTCACGGGACAGCAAGAGATACAGAGGAAAGCAACGCATAACTAAGCTTAAATTAATAAATGCTGGAACAGGGTTTAGGAGAAATAATAGAAATACAAAATTTATCAAGAGCTACAATGGACAGGAAGTTATGGAGAACCATGATCGTCTACACTCTAAGGAAGCACGGCACATAAAGAAGAATATTCCTTAATATTTACCTCTACTCACATTGTTTTTGTAAGGATTCGGTCCTAATCGAATTCAGTTTATAAAATAACAGTTTAGTTCTTGGATACTCGGTCAGAATCTGATTTCAAAATTGATATCAAGAATAGAGAAAATATGTATTATACTAAATATTCTTTATCGGAAAAGCAGTTCAACCTCATAAGTGTCTGAATGTGTGTGATGTTTGTGTGAATATTTATGTATATTTTTGTGCAGCTACACACACAGATGCACACACAGATGCACACACATAGATATATATATATATATGTGCGTGCGTAATTTGTTTAAACGTTATTTGAGTAGATGCTATGTATATTTATTAATAAGTATATTTATTTATAATGTTGGAAATAAATGAACACAGAGCAAGCTCGAATGTCTCACGTGTCGAACCAATTGGTTTTCTTACTGAAAAAATGAGATGAAAATGCCTCTGTTATCGAACAAAATTTCGGTTCTCGAACAATATTGTCGAATCGAGTCGAACCGAGTTAACACGAAGCGAATCATTTCGGAGTCGACCGCCATGTTGTATACATTCGTGTGTTGTGCTGTGTTTTTCTTTTCTAATTTTAATGTCCTGTGCTTTTTTTATTTTCCTCTTCGTTAGCCCTTAGTCATGGCCCCAAAGAAAGCAAGCAGTGATACTTTTTAAAGGAAAAAGAAAAGTTAAGAGAAAAACGATTGTTGATGACTCTGCTTCTATGATGATGATATTGTCTCTTCCTACTCAGTTTCACATGGCAAAAGCAACGATCTATACTATTCTTATAAATAAAGAGACGATCATGTCTTTCCTTCCCTTTTCCAAACAATAACATCTCTTTTCTTCCCCTTCTTCTTACGCCATCAACTCTCCTACAGACAGGTACCGTAAAATTGAATGTTCGTCTATATTTTATCTGTTTAGTATTGGGTTACTTTTTTTTTATAGATTTAATGATTTTCATCAGTTTTATGTATTATATGATTATCATTAGTTTTGTGGATAAACTCGTGCACAAAATACTGTTGTTAACGTTTGAATAAGCAATCATCTTGGGACCAGGAATGGATTAATCTATTTTACATTGATTCCTATTGGAAAAATAGTTTCGGTTTACGAACATTTCGAGTTACAAACGGACTTCAGGAACGAATTATCTTCGTGAACCGAGGTTCCACTGTAAATATATTCTGGGCAAAAATGGAGTACTGTTGTCATATTTGTGCATATACATACTGATTTAAAAGCCGCCCTATCGGACGGCATTTAAGCTAACTCCAGCGTAGGGCTCAAGTGGCCTTCATCCAAAAACTTAGGGTGGAGTAGATGCAGTAGGCTATAATAAACTACAGCAGAAGTCAAAATTGATTACTGCATTTCAGTATTGCATTAATATTTAAGTTTACCTTTTAAAAGTTCAACAATAATTTTTTTACCGCCACTTAATTTAATGATAATTTGATGGACGTAGGTCTTTACTTTCCCTACAAACAAATATTTTTATTTCATGGGTGAACACTGGATTTCGCAATTAATTTCGTTTATTCCCAAACTTATTTCCAAGTTATAAAAATTGTTGTTGTACAAAAAATTCGTTGCAAAAAAAATCACGTAAAAGAATCGCCTAAAAGAATCGCAGTCATAAAAAACATGGGAATCAAAATTTTCAGGATTGTGGGATCTGGATCCAGTCTGGAATATTTTTAATTTGCTCACAGAGTCTTCCTGATTCCAAAATGCTATGATATATTTTTTAGCTACGGCTTCTAAGACTAAATTTGAAAAACTGTGACACAGTAACATTCACATTTATTATATATATATATATATATATATAACTATTAATATTCTAGTTTGAAGCAGGATTTTGACATGTTTACTTACTGCGATTATTCGGCTATTAAATTACACGCTCACACACAAACACACACACACATATAGATCAGATGGTAATGTTTTTTTTTTATTTGACATTTTTTCTTATCACTATAAACGTTATTTTTAGTGGGTACACGTATTTCAGCTTTTATCCCAGATTTTTTTTTTAATTTTCTTAAACCG
>OZ010585.1:122888962-122891462 GCA_963932145.1 Acanthosepion lycidas
GACTCAAGCTACATCTTTCTGACCATAGCTCAATTAGGCCTCAATTAAATACTCATGGAGACCTAGCAGACCCTATTCGCAACATACTTGTTGAGAATGCATATATAATAGCATCGTATACATGTAAAAAAAGCTAAGAATAATGGAAGCCTTATTATTAAAACAAAACAAAAAAACAACACTCAATAATATCAGCTGTGAACATGGATACAATATGTTGACTGTGTTTTGAAAATTAAACATTCTATAATGCTAAATACATAAATACAACAATCTGTTTTCAGTTAACAGTTAATATACATCATCCTTGAAAATGGCTAAATGTATAACCGAAAGCGTTCGGAAAAATAAAACATTTAGATTGTTTTTCTGTATAATTAATCTACTGAAAAAAAAACGATCATATGAGAAATTATATAAAAAACTTAATCGAAGCACATTGTCAGTCATATTTAATGAAGCTTGCATGAAAGAAGAATTGCAGCCTATATACAATATATATATATATATATATATATATAAAGGTCAACATTGAAGTCAACACTTAGAGGCGACAGTCTGTTTCATGCGAGGCTCAATCGTCAAGGCGATTGCGTCTCAAATGAAACAGCCTGTCGCCTCTAACTGTTGACTTCAATGTTCTCTTTCATGTTTACACACGCTCTATCTCTGATATTGAACACTTTATACCATAAATATAACATACCTTAAGAATATATATATATATATATATATATATATATATATATATATATTAGGTTGGTGCAAAAATAATGAGTAATAATGTCGTTTTTTGACGTTAAAAATACGTCAAAAAACGACATTATTACGTCATTATTATGACATTATTATAATGATGTAATAATAATTATTACGGCATTATTACGTCATTATTATAATGGCGTAATAATGTCGTTTTTTGACGTTAAAAATACGTCAAAAAACGACATTATTACGTCATTATTTTTGCACCAACCTAATATATATATATATATATATATATACACACACACACAAGGATCCACCCAAACGAGTTTGATTATCACTTTTTTTTTTTTAATTATATTTCTCCAACCTTTGAATAAGGTGTTGTGCATTGTCCTCAAAGTTAAACTGTATGAAGTTCATATTTTCTAATTATTTTTATTTTTTCAAGTACTTTCAACTTTTGCGGCCTTTATCAAGAATCAATGTGGCGTCTGTGTGGTAGTGAGAATTTACATCATGGTATTCATTAGGAAAAGGCAGGATTTGAACAAGCGTCCCACTTTGATTAATGAAAGGCGAATAGAACATTGCCCGATTGTGACGCTCTTCATCGTACGACGGATCAGACGGGCTTTCTTCTACAAAGTGAGACGCAGGCTCGAATCCTGCCGGATGGCACATTAACTTTAATAAGTTTTCTCGGCTGTGCATGACTGTAGACATAACAAATATTATTAAAAAAATAAAGGGAACAATTACTCAAATACGGTTATCAACTAACAAAAACGTTTGAAGTTGTAGGAACGTTGTTATTACTATAAATAAAAATAAAATATAAAATAATCATAATAATAAATAAAATAAATTAAAATTTAAACATCGTTTAGAATAAATTAAATAAATAAATAAAAAATAATAAAATTACTCCCAGCATTCAACAGGGGCTGTTCCTGCCGGAAGTACAGACGTCCCGCCAAAAGAATTAGGATTCCCTTTCTTCGCCCAAGAACTGTCGGGATGACAACACGTGTGTAACTTCCCTCCGTGATAAGACTTGTGATATTACAGTGTGACTTACTCCCTTTCATAACATGGACATCATCACAAATATAATGTAAAACACGCACACCAATGCATAAAGATACATAAATAAAATTGTATGGAATTACCATACAATTTACCATGTTTTTATTGTGTACGTTTGTTTGTTTTTCCTCGTGAACACAAGCCTAAATTTATGACACCTATGTTGTGAGTGAATACCTCCACAAATCAATATGTATACATATATATATATATATATATATATATATATATATATATATATATATATATATATGGTCTGATGATTGTGCCTAGCATGAAACAGTCTGTCGCTTCTGTGTGTTGACTTCAATGTTCAATTTTACATATATATATATATATATATATATATATATATAAAGATTCACTGAAAATTAAGCATAGATGAGAAAAAAATGTCCCAAAATTCGTAAAAACAAAGTCTCATCGTCAAAAATGTTATGTTATTATTATCAGGAAAGACCAAAGTATTTATTTTTTATTTTTTGCGGGGGAACTTTCAAAATTTTGCTTTAATTTTCCTTGCGTCAAAGGTTGACCAAAAATTAGTATGGGGCATTTTAGCGTCTTTGAAAAATACATTGATTTGGAAATCCTTGCAAAAATCAAATTATTGTCAGGTTTTAATTAAATGACAGCAATTATTTTAGAAATGTGTCTATTTTAGAAAATCTTGCTACTTTTTTTAAATTTAATTTATGAAATTTCG
>OZ010585.1:122893962-122913962 GCA_963932145.1 Acanthosepion lycidas
GTGTGTGTGTTTTTATGGTGAGGCGTTAATACATGTGAAATGAGTCCGGGATTAAGAGAGTGTAGTAATTCTCTGTAATGATTGCTGTTCCAAACGCTTTCGGTCAGTCCGTTAGCTGTTTTCAGGAGGTCCGTTGTAAATATGTTTTCTATGTTTGTTTTCAATGTTATATTGTGTGGAATTAACAGAAATTCTAAGCTGCGCAACAAGTTATGTGGTTGTGATTCTATGATGGGACATTTTTTAAAAGACCGCCAACCACACGTTACTCTCATTGCCAAATAGGGTGAGGTTGAGGTATGGTTTGAATTGTTTCATATAAAGAACTTCCATTATCTTAAGATGTCGTCGACAATTTGATTTCTTTAGAATGATAGTGTTATCAACAAGAATGTTCTTAAAGAGAACAGACAGTTGTGTTGTGGGTGTCTAGGTACTTTTATGCGGCACTGAGATCACCTAATTGGTCTGTTATCCTTCTACTAGTGGCCGTCGGCGTATATACAATGTGTATAATCGCTTTTTACAAGAGCTGCAGTCTTTTACTGGGAAGCAAAATTGATATAATAGATTAGTGGTCTTAAGTTTAGACTTGGTAGGCATGTTGGTAATAACAGAATAACAACACACACACACACACACACACACACACACACACAGAAAAACTTATAAATATGCGAGATTGACCTATAGTAACGTTGTATCCCACTATATATCAAAGGGACCATGTGTAAAGTTTGAAAGAAAATCCGAAGAAACATTCATTTTGAAATTTATTTTTATGTGGCACATCCCTTAACATAGGCGATCATGGATTTACACAACTTCCTGTACTTTTTATCTTTTAATAAACTTTATCTGTGTCGCCATCCATTTATTCAAGCTCTCTAGGAATGTTACGCGTTGTCTTCGTCTTGCACTCTATTTGGCCCGTGAGTATCAGATTTTCTAAGCCCTCCTTCCTCATTATGTACCCCAGAAATCTCAGCTGGCTCCTCCTGAGGTTAAGCATTTGTTTCCTTTTTGTTTCTATTCTCTCCAAAACTTTGTCGTTTACTCATATATTCGGTCCACGGTATCCTCTTCTGTAGAAGCCCATTTCTCTTGTTTCAAGTTTCCTATTCATCTTTGAGGAGATCGTTCAGCCCTCACTGCCATACAAGAGGACGGATATCACATAACAGTTTAGTACCCTTTTCCTTGTTTCTGGCAAATTTCTCCTATTTCTTAGTACTCTGCCTAGCATTTGAAATGCTTAGTCACAAGAATTCGAACAGAAAAGTCCTTGTACATGTGAAAAGAGTCCTGGGCTAAGAAGGTGTAGAAACTATCCATAATAATTTTAGTCCCAAAAGATTTCGGAAAATCCAGTAGTTATTTTCAAGGGTTTCGTTGTTAATATGTTTTCTATATCTGTGTTCTATGTTGTATTGTGTAGGAGTAGTAGAAATTCGATGTTGCGCGGGAAGAATATGACTGTGATGCCAGGCTGGGATGTATTTTAAAAGACCACAACGTTGCTAAGAGGCACGGTGGAGTAATGGATAGCGGCTTGGATTGAGGAATCGGAGAGCCGAGTTCGAATTCCAATCGAATCCATTACATTCACTTACGTGCTAATATCCTTGGGAAAGGTGTGAATGCTTCTCCCTCCAGCTATGGGCAAATAGCAGGACAGACTGGGTTCTATAGCATTGGAGAAGGAGAAGGAAAACTCTGAATTCAAAACCTGCGAAGTCCACCAGGTCTCTGTAATCGGCCCTTCAAAAAGTGTGGATGGTCCTGCACAAAACCAACATGCGGGTTGGGGGCCGCTTGTGAATTCCAAATTCCCATGAAACTCCAATATTGGAGCCGGCTCAACCCACCTCGCTTGAATGCCGTTACAAGAGACAAGAGAGAGCTCAACCCACCTCGCTTGAATGCCGTTACAAGAGACAAGAGAGAGAAACACCTTGCTATCATTGTCAAATACATTTACGTTGAGGCGTGATTTGAATTGTTTCATATAATAAACTTACATTATCTTAACTAGTCATCGACAATTAGCTTTCTTTACAATGAAGGTCTTATCAACAAGATTTTTCTAATGGAGGTAGGCAGTTGTCAGAAGGTGTCTACATGCATTACCATGGCACTGAGATCACTTAAATGGTTTGCCATCCTTTTACTAATTGTCGTCAACGTGTATCCAATGCAGATAATCGGTTTATTACAACAAGCTGTTTTGTACTAGGCAACAAAATTGATTTACTACATTATCCGTCCGAATATCTATGTATATTTATGAGATGAGGTATTGTAATTACTTACAGTATTTACATTGTTTGGACTGTTGTCCTCATCTTTATTGTTCAGTTAGAAATTCCAATCACCAGAAGAAAGCCGGAGCGTACAACGGCCGAAACGTTGTGAATATGCCAATAAAGATGAAAACAACAGTCCGAACAAGTTAAATAATGTAAATGGTCATCTAAAGTTTACATTTGATAGGCGGTTTGTTATACAAAATTATGAGGTTTGCAATTTTCAATTTTATATAATGTATTGTAAGTTTTGCACTTTTGCCGGAGACAACGAGTGAAATGCATTGTTTAATAACTGTTGTTAAAATTCTTCTGCATACCGCATCTTCTCCAAACGTGGATGAGCATGGTCCTCCACAACATCCTGTCCTTTGTAGCTCATAGTAAAGTTTGTCTGTTTGCCATTTCTCCTAACCTCTTTTCTGCAAAGCATTTACACATAAGTTCTATGTTAACAGTTTCTTCTTTCCGGCTTCTTGCTTCTCAGTTAACTTTGACCATGAAAAATTTAAATGCAGTGTCAATCGTTTTATTCTGTCTTTTTAATTCTTGTTCTTTTATTGTTCTCTCTCCTTCATAATATTTTTTCTCATATTCTCTCACACTCAGTAACCTCCTTGCGTTTTAGTGGCTCTGTTGTCATGCTTGTGAAGAAATGATTTTAAAAAAGGGCAAACGAGCCACTCAAGATAGAGGGTTAGTGAGTGGGGTTGTTTTGTCGACGTAAAAGGATGAAAAAAGAAGTGCATATTTTGAGGATATGTAGGATAGATAATGTTTGGCCCTAGACTTAAAGAGGTTAAGTTCGTAGTGATCGAAGAAGCATTCTTTCTGGACTCTGTTCCACGAAATAACAGTTCTGGGTAAGAAGCAATATGAATAGAACTTATTCATTAACAATGCAGTATAAAGGGAATGTGGATGATTCCATCCTGTGGCAAAGCGAATCTTACCTGTGCAGATCTGTACTTGTGGAACTAAGGAACATTTGCCATAGAAATAATTATAGTTTAGGGAAAGGGTTTGCAGGTTCTAAAGAATACAAGAACAGTTTAATTGTTTTATCAACAGCTCTATGTGTTATTTAATGCCAAAATTGAAATATTTTGTTATTTAAATATTTTGTACTAAATTTTATTTATTTTGGATAATAATGGTTTTAGTGATACAAATTTTACTAATTAACTCATGGCTGGGAGGAAGAGATGTGGGTTCATGCCTTTCCCAAGGTTATTTGCGCGTAAGTGAAGTGAATATAATGAATCCAACTGGAATTCGAACTCGGCTCTCCGATTAACAATTCTGAGTCATTATCCATTACACCACCCTCACATCCAAGCTTACACCACCTGGTATTTCCAAACTGTCATCCATCTAGATACTGAGCAGGTTCAATGTTGCTTAACTTCTGTGATCGTACGGGAACCGGTGAAGAGCAGTTTAGAATAGGTGAGAAAAGTGATACTGTGACGATACAAACCTCTCATGTATTGGCGGACTAGAAGCTGGTGATAACAATGGGAACGAAAAGCAATAGTGGGTAAAACGAGGGCGACTCGCTGCTTCATTGATCCACAGTGAAAGCTCCAAAAATATAAATAAAAACAACAGACATCTGGTTTATATATGCAAAGGCGGGAAATAATGGCATCCAGTTGGCACACTGGGAAAGGGTGCCCAAACATTAGAAGCAATGAGAGATTCAATGATGACGGGAGATTATCCAGACCAGTGGTCATCAACGGGCGACTCCAACAACTACTGGTTCTCCGTGCAAAATTTTCGATGGCCCGCAAAAAATTGGGATATTATTTCAATTTTTTTGAAGCTTCAGATTAAAAAATGACGAATAAAAAAACGCATTATGGATGGAATATATCTTCAACGTAATCTCGAAATAAACACGAGTACACAAGTAAACAAATATGACATCATCCAGTCATAGTATAACCTAAGATGACCTGGAAACTTAAAATTTTTAATTTGTTTTATTTAAATAATATAGCGAAGAAAACGGCGACTTACCTCGTCAAACTAAGCGACAGCGCGTCGCGTGTATCCTACGACGTAAAAGAAAATTACCTATCCCCCCCCCAAAAAAAAAAGGGCACGTATTCTGCATGGCATAATGAAGAGGGAACATTTAGATTAAAAACAAGTCCGTCGCAGGAGTCTCTATAAAAGTATTTTGTTATGCAAAAATTTGGAGTCCTCTTCCGGTTGTCGACGAATGAAAAAAATGCTCGGCTGATAAAAGCAGTTGGTGTTCTCGAATCGTGAGGGAAAAATTGATGTATTTTGGCTACCGCATTTGTCGGAGAGTGAGTTATTTTTCTGACTCGTTACGTGCATTGGGATTTGAGAGATAGTACCTGCGAATCGAGTTTTCGGCATTTCTTTCTGCTCTCCGATATTCGAGTCTGAACTTATAGTGATTTGTTCTCTGCGTTTTGGAATTAATCTGCGATAAACATTTCCTTTGCTTTCAGAACGCTTACAAATAATTACATTATAACTTTGTTACCTTTAATGGATGCATTTCATATTAATAAAATAAAAGTTTTCCGAATATTATTATATAAATGTATTTACCTTTTTTTTTCTAAATTCATATTAGTGGCCCACCAAATTTACCAGTGTTCTACGTAACATCAGTATACAATTTGCTTAGAAAATCGCTCTACTAGGAACATCCCATATATTAAGAAAGGTACTATCAATTAAATGATAATTCTAATGTAGAGAAAAGGACTATGGTTTGGATCCAGCTTTACAGGATTCAAAGTAGAATACGTAACATGCATAAATGATGATGAAAATAATAGCATAATTTTAAATTTTGCATGCCAGTTAAACCTTTTTAATGGAGATACGTGCGTTAGCTGAAAGTCTAACGAACAAACACTGTTAAATTTGTGTACATGATAAATATAAGGTGTGCAGAAATACTTTCATATATACCCTCGCAGGAATTCCTCCCACATATACTTTTCAGAAATACTTCCCTCAGAATGGTAAAACATTAGCTACGGGGTGCGGCAGAAATGTCTCCCAAATATAACTCCCAGAAATACCTCCCATGTATATCTCGCGGAAATACCTCCCACATAATGATAAGACATTATTGGCAATAGTGTCTGCATCTAGCTAATGGCTTCCCATTTTTGGGGAGATATTTCTGGGAGGTATATGTGGGGAGACATTTCTGCCGCTCCCTGGACTTTGTATTTGTGCTATTGTAACGTTGAGAATTGGTTTTATTAAGAAACATAAGACAAAGATATAAACACCAATGTGGAATCGTTTTTTTTCTATTTTCAACCAAAATGCATTTTATTAATTAATTGCAATTTGTTATAAACTCTTGTCTTTTCAGTGGAAATTATATTTTTTAATTCTTTACGGAATCGCACTCTTTCCTCTCAACTACCGGTTAAATAGTAGGATTTGCAACGGGAAAAATCATAGTTATTCCCCAAAAATTGTTTATGCAACATTCACTGAGAAAAAAAAAAAAAAAAAGAAAGAAAAAAAGAATTAATCTTACAATCCAAAATAGATTTAGGTTTTAAATAACCCACAAAGGGTTGGTAAGCCGTAAAAAATATCAATCAATCAAAATATCCTTCAGGGTGTAGGCTATGATATCTCTTCACATATTTTTCTGAGAATTGCTATTTATTCGGAAATTGGAATAGTTTTCCGAACAGTAAAATAAATAAAGAAAGAAATAAAGAAAAAAAGAAAGAAGAAAGAAAGAAAGGAAAGAAAAAAGAAAGAAAGAATGAATCAATGAAAAGCAAGGAACAAACAAAGTTAGAAAGAGAACAGAAAAAATTCAAAAGAAAGGAATGAATGAAAAGAAAGACAAAAGAAAAAGAAAGAATGAAAAGAATGAAAAAGAAAGAAAGAATAAAGAAATATGAAAGAAAGAATTAAAAATAAATAAAGGAAAGAAAAACGAAAGAATTAAAAAGAAAGAAAAGAAAAAAGAAAGAAAAATTGGAACGAAAGAAAGAGAGAAAGAAAAATGAAAAAAAATAAAGAAAGAAAAAATAAATAAGAAAGAAAAAAGAAAGGAAGAAATATGAAAGAAAGAATTTTTAATAGTGTATTCATAAGTAATCTAAAACAAACAAACAAACAAAAAGAAACAAGTCAAAACTGATACATTTATTTAATTTCATATCTCTTTAGAGAGTAAATTGGTACTTGACGCTCTTCGGCAAAATTTTTAAAACCGGTAGATTATTTCTTCTTCTGAAATGTCGAAATCCCTTACCTGTAAAAGTGAAAGAAAATGTTTAAAAATACCGAGTGGGGGGAATGGTTCTTGGACGCACTTCACCGACATTAACGTTTTCTTTCTTCCTTTTTTTTCTTTCTTCTCTCTGAGGATTCCTGTAAATCAGTCCAAAAAATAGTAAAAAAAAAAAAAAAAAAAAATTGCGATGTAATTCTTTTTAAACTGGGTTTATATAATATCTTTTTCTATGGCTTTCGAAAACCCCGTGAAGCGTGAGACGTAGACTCGCAGACCACTTGACTTAAGGCTCGGGGTATCGTACTTAGTAAAGCATCTACACTGCGATCTATTGAGACCAACAACTCGAACGACTCGATTCGGCTTTTGAGGGACAGTAGCGCCGAGAAAATATTGGCCAAAAGTACGTACGGTCTGTTGTACCCGTTGCATTGCAGCTCAACCCTGACACAAGGTTCGCTGACAGTTTACAGTTTCTTCTAGCCAAACTATTGTGGCTTAAAAATGAACTTTTCGTCAGATCGTTACCCACGAATTAATAAGCCCATGAGCCGACTGTAGAAGTAAGCTATCTATCTTTACTGTAATCTACTGCTATAGTCGTGCAAGATTCCTCGAGATGAGGCGGAAGTGAGGTGGACAGTCTAACGGGTGTCTTCCCTGTCCGTCGTTATACCTGTTGCATTGCCGCTCAGACCTGACACAAGGTTCGTTGACAGGGATCTAGTTTCTCCCAGTCAAACTTGTGGCTTAAAAATTACCTTTATCCATTTCTAGTAGTAAACCAGATTTTATTCTTGGGTTATAACCTACTGCTATAAGCGAGCGAATTTGAGATGAGGTGTAGTCGAGTGGGTGGAGGTGAACAATCTAACGGGTGTCTTCCCTGTCCGTCGTTCTCCGCCGCCTGATTTGTCTCTCTGTGTGACTTTTCGGGGTACTGGTCACCATCATAGTATTTTGCCCTGTCGTCTAAAAAAGCTGTTAATCTTCAGTCAGCGACTTCTCTATGTCTGGGACGCCCGTGAAGCCCGCTTCACGATGCCAATAACCATCGATCGAATTCCTAACCTATTTTTGCGACAGGTTTCATTTTAACAAATCCTCAGCTGACTGATGTTGTGACATCTCTATTCGAAAAAAAAAGTAAAAAAAGAATGCAGGGCCTGACCGCGCGTAAATATAAAACCTGGAAATTTCCATCGCCCATACTGCATTTGGTTATTTTCTACTTTATATCAACTTCTCATAAGCTTCATGTGCGAGATGACTTCCGTTGCAGGACATTTGAAATCGGAAAACGTCGTGTGTGCTACCACCATCTGAGTGGTACAGGTGCCCAGCGGACTTCGAGATTTGCGGAGGTCGGGTATACTATCTTTTTTAACTTTTCAGTATTGATTGACATTTTGATTTTATGTAAAAGCCGGAAATAGTGACGACGTTATGTCAGTCAAACGTCTTTCATGCGCCATGTTGAGTTTTTCCTAGCTAAATATCACGCCATTGCTTGGAACATGTCATTATTGAGAGTTAGCTAATAACATTACTGCTTCTGCCTGTGTAGGGTAGATAGCTATTCGAAAGAGTCTTGCCCTAATACACACTTAGCAAATAATTTCGCCTTACGTTTACGACGAGATACATTTCAACAAATCGGTGAGATCGCAGACAAAAAAGGATTCATGCTTTTCCCAAGAGCAATGTTTTTAGAAAGGGTTTCGGCGGTTGTTCAATAACTATGTCTTCTGTGCTATTCAATGATACATGAATCCGATGCTGAAACCATACTTGGGTGATTAGTGTTACCGTAGCATTAATTAATACTTCTTCTATGTGGCACGTGTCTTCAGAACGCTGGCAATTATGGCTCTCCACAATCTCCTGTACTTTGTAACTCTTAATAAAGCATGTTTTTTTTTTGGTTATCTTGGAGGTTTTAAGAAACGCGAGACTCCCAATTGCTATTGTTCCCAGGTCCACCTTACCCAGAGGTCGTAGCACCTGTTAGGATCCCAGCTATCGGCAAATAATAAATTCCCAAAGAGAAACCAGGCACTAGAAAATTATAAAATGAAACCCTTTATTTCGTTCACAGGGGTAGATTGTTCTAGTTCCACGTGCCATGCCTCTTATGGATGTTTCAGTTAATTCCCTTTAACTCGGGTCTCTAAGTTTTTGATCACCACTACTGTAGCCAGCTATTGAATTCACAACTCTTTGGTCCAAGTCACTGGATCCAACCAAAGCTTTTATCCACTGGGCCATGTGTTATCAAGGACACATGGCCCAGTGGATAGCAATTCTAAATTCCAAACACCTAAAGAATTTCGGAATATAGCAATAAAGATGAGGACAACAGTCCGAACAATGTAAAAAATGTAAATAATTATAAAAAAGCAAATCAGCCAAATTAACCCACCCTTCATTTTCGACCCATTATAAGTCCATGTTTCGATGCCACATGTAGTCTGGTGCTTATTTAGAGATTTTTGATAAGATCCAAAGAATCAGCAACATTATTGGTCCTGACCTGGCGTCTTGGCTTCCCTGTAAATAGTTTCATGGTAATTGTTCATGTGAGTTCTTCGCTATGGTACCTAGACTTTATGAATTTAAGCACAAGGTCTCACCAATTTACAACTAAATGTAACCATAACTTCTATGCTAACAGTTTCTTTTCTCGCACTTCACGCCTATGTATCTCCCTTCTGGCTTCTTACTTGATCTTCAAGAATTTGAATGTAATACCAATCGTTATCTTCTCTCTTCTTGATTACTCTTCTATTGTTCTCGATCCTTAATAATGTTTCTTTTCTTATTCTCTTACACTTGTGCCTTAGTGGCTTTACTGCCTTACCGATAAGCAATAGCTGCAATTTTCAGTGGTTGCGCTGTACGTAATCTGAAAACAATTACTGTGTAAACAGTATTACGACTATAAATATGAGATTGATAGCGAAAAGAGAAGCCTGCTCACACCTGTCTCAGAAGAAAAAAGAAAAGAAAAAAAAAAGAAAAGAAATAAAAAACAAAGTACAGAAATACCAAATTTTGGCATTTTTCTTTAACATCTTAACAGAAGAGTGCTATTTTTCTTTTTCTTAGCTCCGTTAGTTCTTCAGCGGATGAAAAAAACACCGACCTAATTACCTTATTAGCTCTTGTAACCTTCAACAACTGAGAAGACGTTTACGCTTAAAATACGAGAACTTATTGCTAAGTAAGGTCTTCAACTGCGTAGCGTCATTAATAGTGGTGATAGAAATATGTATTGGACAGTATATAAAGTGCTCTTCAAACATGCTCTGCGTCAGTTCACAGGTTGCTGGTATTCAGCAATGCCACACTTGATTATTAAATAAAGTCTCTTACCGCGTACCGACGCTGTCTTGTTTTATTAACAACAAGCTTATAAGCATGACAAGGCTCATATTCAGTCAGTTATGTGCAATGCGTGATACACGCTTAGGCGTTCATGTATCTTGCGATACATAACTGACGAGGCAGATTTTTTCCTGCAGTAGGTTGCCATTTCTTTCTGCGGTAGACCAGCTGCCACATAGTCTATAAAACCCGGTCTGTCCACCTATTTACACATAACAGAGGAGAGAAGAGGAGGATTCATACTTTTCCCAAGGGCATTAGCACGTAAGTGAATGTAATAGATTCGACTAGAATTCGAACGCGGCTCTCCGATTCCTCAACCCGTGCCGCTTATCCATTACTCCACCGTTTTAAGCCTGAAGCAAATCTCAGATATTCTAACTAATGTAAAGAAACACACACGCACACACACACGCAGCTTACGAGTAATAAGCGTTTCACTACCGTCATTTTTTCTTATAGTAAGTTTCACCTTGTGTAAGGCCCGGGAGCCTATCGAAGTAGAGGGTTAAGCTACGAGGTAGTTTGTACGGATAGGATTGAAGGTTACGGTTGGCACTAGACTTAAACAGGTTAAGATTGTAGTGACTGAGGAAACATCCTCTTGGGAGTCGGGTCCACAGAGCATTCGCGGGAAAAAGCTGCTCGAGTGAAATTTACTTTTTTAATAATGGAAAGGGAATGTGGGTGGTTTGCTACAATGTGAGTGGCATGGTGGGGGAGAGGTCTTAGCTGTGAAGATTAGAACTGGCTGAATCAAGGAATGTAGTACATCTGAGCACTTTCCATGAAAGTAGCGACAGAACAGTTAGAGGCTTACTAAACCACGTCTATTTTCCTCATTTTGATACCGATTCTATAGGACATAGGCGATCATGGCTCTCCACAATGACCTGTCCTTTGTAACTCAATAAATGTCTTTTTGTTATTTCTCCGAAAAACCCGCTATCCATTTACTTAAGCTCACTAAGTATGCCATACGTTTTTTTCCTCTGTTCCTCTTGCCTTCAATCTGTCTTGTGAGTATCAGATTTTACAAGCCATTTTCCTCGTTATGTACCCTAGAAATTGCAGCTGTCTCTCCTTGATGTTAAATATGTTTCCATTTTCTCTCAAACATCGTCGTTGCTCAAATATTCAGTCCATGGTATCCTCAACATCCTAATGTAGAACCACATTTATGTTGCTCCCAGTCTCTTCTTCATCTTTGAGGAGATTGTTCAGCATTCACTGCCGTATAGGATGACAAATATCACAGATAACAATTCAGTATTCTCTCTTTCCTTAAGCTCGTTTTATCAGATTGGAAAACTTATTAATCAATCAAACCTTGAAATTTGGATGGTAAATAAATTTACTGTCTTTTTTATATCGGTTTCATTATTTTCTTTTGTTTTAAACACGTCTTAAATGATGTGATACCTTACAAGTAAACCCTCTTACTGGAAGCGTAATTTGTCAATTCTTTTAGAAAATCAATATTGCACTCGATGCGGAATCTGCAGTTTGGCGTGGTAAGTACTGATACCAAAATTTAGATTAATAACTTTTACTAAGTTTTGAGTATTTAAGTTTGAATATCATCTGAAAAATGTACCTAATTTCTGCAGGTTTTTGCTTACAGGCTGACTTCAAAATTATAATATTTCAAGAATAAATCCAAATATAGTTGATATTCTAGTATTAAATACTTTGAATGGATAATATATTAATATGCAAAACAGAATTCTAATTATGAATCAAGCAAAATATGCAATTTTTACCGTATTCCATAACTGAAAACTGTAAAAATTGTAAAAGATTACAAATAACGTTAATCAACGAATAAAATCTTACACCATTTGTTAGATCATCTATCTCTTTATATAATAGTAAATGTCTGTGATTGCGTGCGTGTTTGTGCGGTTTATGCGTCTGGCGTATAATGACTAAAGTTAATCTGATTTAAATGAATAAGATTTAAAAATACGAGTTGTTTATACAGTAAGTATTTTTATTTTAACTTTCTCCCAACAGACAGTTTTTTTTTAATTCAAACATTTTAAGTTAAAGACACAAAAAGAGATCCCGCTTTGCTGTTTCATCGAATTGTTTGCCGAGTACTATTTATATTTCAGCTTTTTTTAAACAAAGGATACTTTAAATATTTAAAAAGAAATATTTTTTGACATATCTAAAAAATAAGTAAATATGATTTTAAAATACTTTTGGCAAATTAAAAAAATATTTTTAAGTTAATCTGATTTAAAACATATTTCAATTGAATAAGATTTAAAATACGAGTTGTTTTACAGTAAGTATATTTGTTTTAGCTTTCTTCAACCAGACAATATTTTTAATGTTGAAATCAACTTCAATGTTTTATAATCTGAACCGTCATTGACCCAATGGGTCACGGGTAATCTAGTAGTTAATAAAAAGAAACTTAGATAAAAGAGTATCGCTGAAAAGTGTGAACGTCAGATTTGATGAATGTAATTTTTTTTCTGTTTTAAATCTATTTTTTCGCGGCTCGGAAGTTTTGAAACAAAAAATATTTTTATTGGAAAATCTATTAATACTTGGGCGTCCTGAGTAAGACGATGAACTACATCCAACAGCAAGGCCTCTGATCAGGAGGTTTTGAGGAGTCTAATTGTTTTGTAATTGCTGGCGGGGGCGGGGTAGTATCTGTTAGGGTTCCAACTATGGGCAAATAGTTAACCTCAAAAAAAGGAGCGAAAACATTATGAAACTGTAAAAATAGGTTTTAATACCAGCAAAACTCTTTTTTGGAAGAAAATAAATATTACCAGGAATACATTTTTGAAGAAAAAAATATTACCAGCGATGTAATGCATATACATACACCTCACAGTAATATGATTGGCTGGTGTCAGCCATAAATACAGACTGATGTGGAGGTACAGGACGACACCTATTGTCTTCGCCTATTGCCTACACCTATTGCCTACCACTACGACGAGGACCAGTCCATTACGGTTACCTGCTAGATTGTCCTACCCGGTTACAGTAGTCAACAACCACTTTCCTACTTTAAACAAAAATATCCCTATTGGGGACATATCAACCAGCAATACATTTTTGAAGGAAAAAATATTACCAGCAATACATTTTTGAAAAAAATTTTACCAGCAATAAAAATCTTGTCGGCATTAAATAAGCCATTTAGGTTAATATACCGTAAAACAAACCAAATCAAACCAAACCAAAACCAATACTTGGTTATATTTTTGTGATGTAATTTGAATTAAATTTTAAAATTAGTCTTTAAATTGACATAACTAAGTTAGTATGTGCGTGCGTGCGTGCGTGTGTGTGTGTGTGTGTGTGTGTGTATGTGTGTGTGTGTGCGTGTGTGTGTGTCCATGGTTGGCGAGAAGAATAGAAACCCTATAAATAACAAAACAGAAAACATTGGAAAAATAAGAACAATAAATAAATTGGCTTAAAAAATGAGGTTTGAGAAGAATTTAAAGGTTAATAAGAACGAAAAGTTGATTGACTAGCAAGAAAAGACTTGAAGTTTTTGGTTTTTCAAGTTTAAAGAGTGGGAAGAGGTGCATGTCAAGTGATTTCTCACAAAAACGTTTTAAAGATGAATGTAGAGCTACATTGGATGAACCTGAAGAACGGATTATTCATGGAAACATTCATCCAAGACAAAAGAGAAGACAGGAAGGAAAGAATGAAGTAATCTTTTGGGTTAGTACTGGAAACAGTAAAATTATAGGTCTCTTTAGATTTTATGACGATACCAAGAACTAAAGTCAGTTCTTGGACAAAACAATTTTTTTGATACAATTCCCAAACCAAATGATGTAAGTTAAAGTGGATACGAATATTACTACAAAACAATACTCGAATACATTCTACAAAAATGTCGATTGCCCACTTTGCCCAAAAATAAATAAATAACAACAGTTTTAAAAAAAAGCAAAATTAATATAATATTTCCGAATCTCTCACTGATGGAGGATACAGAATGTCAGGAACTATATAGAAATATGAAAAAATAAAATAAGAATTTATTCATGTGTATGGGATTTTGTGTTAAATATGTATCTATACGACAAACGCAAAATATTAAACCATGAACTCGAGTCATGTACTTATGGTGTAATAAATGAAATCGGCATGCGAAGTTCTAATTCCAGCCGAGACAGTTGTATTCATTTCAAGCCCTCAGGAGAGGCTTGAATCCAACTTTTCTCTTCCCTCGGAAGAGATAAAGTAGGGTAGATTGGACACTTCAGCATTGTTAGGAAAATAGTTTAGGAGAAATTAAAAGAAAATCGTGGAGAAAGCAACAGGGAACCTCTCTACTATTTTTCTAAAGAACAGTCATGGTAATATACAGTTTATAGTAGGCACTGAATTTTCGATACCTGAGTTTTAAAATTAAATTTTAATAATAAAAAAAAAGACTTCTTGAAGATGTCATTTTAGTTTTAATTGAAAGTTAAATGATTAAATTTATTATTTTCAGTAAGTAAAATATTCTGGTGTAATTCAGTAAGAAATTATATAAATTGGAATGTTAAATAATTGCTCGATTTTTACATTTTTTTTAAAGCGGTCATTTTCTTTATTTTAAGAAATTTGTAAGCAAACAGATTTATCGGTTTTAAAAATCTTTTAAAATTAAATTATAGATTTGGGACACGTTTTTTGAGTAAAATTAGAAAATTCAAAGTTAAATTAATCTGATTTGACATAAATATTACTTATAGCATAAAAAAACAATATGCAAACATTTCTTAACGATAGATACCCACTTTCTTTGATGTTTATTGATGTATCGAGAAACTCTCAAGGTGATGACAACTCTTATGGATGGGCAGAAATGATATAAATTTACGGAATCTAAGTGAATGCGTTTTTTTAAAGTTTTTAACTACCTAGTAATTCTTACAAATTAACATATTTTCAGCAATTATTTAATATTTTATTGACTTAGGTTTCAAGAAGCTTTATGAAATTTGTATTTCGTCTCTAGGCTCTTAAGTTTACTACTTTAAACAGAAAAATTAATTAACTGAAGTTTGACCCAAACTAAAATAAATACATAAAATAAAAATATTTAGTGAAAGAGCAATTAAGAAAATTATTTTTTTTTAAATATTTTGAAGGGATGATTCCCAAAGACGTTAATAATGTAACAGAAATTAATATAATGTGAAATAATTGCAGTGCGTCAGATGACACTTAAATGCCGTGACCGTTTTAAGGATTATGTCATGTATACATTCCCATAGGTAGAAATTAGGAACGTTTTTCCACTAAAAATTATTTTAAAATTAAAAAAAGATATATTTGGGTATAAACGACTGTAATGAGCTTTCCAAATTTTGATTCGAAAATGTACTTTTCACCAAACCGTCGTCTTGAAACAATGAAGAATTTTAAACGATTTTTGAAGTATTATATTATTATAATTAAGATTTTTTGTAAAAAATTCATTATTCATCGAAAAACAATTATTTCTTCAGACAATAGTGTCCTTAATATAACTTATTTCAAAAGCTATTAAAAGCTTTTCTAATTGAAATGTCTGGATAAATTCTTTGAATTTTTTTTTTCTTGTTGACTCCTTCAATCAGAACGATATGATCGCTGGCTAAGTGGCGCATATATGCCTTGGTTTACTTTTTTCCACATAGCCACGCAATTCACTTGAATATCGTGCCATTTTCCACTGAATGATTGGGCAATGCTGGTCAACTGAATAGTGTTTTAAGAAAGGGTTAATGGGACTTATACTAAATTGAAACTTAATTTAAAGAACACTATTCACATTATTCCGACTATTGTCCTTATCTTTCTCGCCATATATTACAAAGTTTCGGCCGTTGTACGCTCCGGCCTTCTTCAGGTGGTTGGAATGTCGAACTCAACCCTTTATTTTGCTCACTGGGGGAGACTGTTCTAGTTCCACGTGCCATGTTTAATGGATGTTATCAAGGACACATGGCACCGTGTTAGATCCAGTGACAGGACCCAAAGAGTGTGAGTTCAATACCCGCTTAAGGCAGTGGAGAACTTGGTGAGGGGAATTAACAGGAGATAACTGATAACTGATATCCATTGGACATGGCACGTGGAACTAGAACAGTCTACCCCAGTGAGCGAAATAAAGGGATCAGTTCGACATTGCAACTACCTGAAGAAGGCTGGAGCGTACAACGGCCGAAACGTTGTGATAAATATGGCGACAAAGATGAGGAAAATAGTCTGAATAATGTAAATAGTATACATAATACCTCATTTCAGAAATATAGACAGATACTAATTTAAAAAATGGTTAAATTTTGTTCATGGTAAGTATTCCAGCCCCAAATATCATTAGTTAGTAGGCTAATCAGCAAGCCAAGCAGGACTAAAAAGGAGACCTATCACAATGCTTAGGATTTCTAAGCCAACTACCAGCCTGGACTACTTGTAAGCTGCCTTTTTTTGTTGCATGCGTGTTTGTACGTGTGTAATAGGAGTAGGTAAGCTTTCTTACCGCCCGGTCAATACTCCTTCCCCTTCTCTTGATCAAGAGTAGAGGCTCACCACTTGTTTCTTCTTTAAGAAGGGGTTCGCGGAACTCTTCCCCGCCTCCCTTCTGTGTTCAGTACTACTTCCGTGATTCCCCTGTGATGAACGCAGTCTGTGGCAATGCCTCTTCATTCTGAGGGTACCGGGTTGGCAGTTTCCTGGTTGCCGACTGGTAGTTAGAAGCCCCAACTCTTGCGTAGCGTCTTGAGCGGCCGCTCTGATCAACAGTTGTATAATACCGGTCTACCTGTAGTGCCATGTCGCGCATGGATGGGTGTCCTTGCATTCACCTCCAGTGGGCAACCCTGAGGCCACATTATGTTGTAGGCTGCGCCAGTTTCTTTCTCCCCGCGTCACAGTCGATGACCGTCTGCTTCTTCTACTTTAGGCCTTTTTATTTTCACTTCCTAAATCACCAACATGACAAATAACGATCCAAAAAGGAAAACCTAAACCAGCTCTTTAAAAAAATCACCTAAACCCTTCAACATTTCTTTTTCTAACATCCGTGGCATTCGAATCAAATTCTTCAGTGTGGAATCGTTCCTCTTTGAGAAGTCTCAAGATATACTGGCTCTCTGCGAAACCAAACTTAAACCATTTATTCCCTCCTCTGACCTCACGATCCCCGGTTACCTTCCTCTCCTTAGAAACGACTCTCAAACCCACATGCAAGGCCTTGGAGTTTACGTCAAGGATCATTTCCCACTGGCTAGAGAGATCTTTCGAATCTCCACACCACTCATACTTGTGTCTCCGTCTATCTCTTCTCAATGCTGTAAGCTACCTTTCCTTCCTTTATCGCCCTCCCTCCTCCCAAGACTGTGGTGTACTCGAAATCATTTCCGACAATATAGACAAGGCTAACTCCCTCCATCCGTTTGCTCATATATTCGTGTCCGGGGAATTTAACGCCCACCATACCAAGTGGCTTAAAAACTCTATAACTGACCTGGCTGGCATACAAACTCTTAACTTTTCTATTTCTCAATCCCTCACTCAAATAGTCGACTTTCCCATGCATTTCTCCAACAACCTGGACGGTAAGGCTTCCCTTCTCGATCTCTGTTTCACCTCCATCCCCGAATCCTGTCGCGTCTCGCAGCTCTGCCACCTTGGCAACTGCTGTAGTGTCTGTGAACATCTCCTTCTTCTCCACCGCCCAGCAAAGAAGCTCCTAATAACAGAACATATTTCTGTTATCAACGAGCAGACTGGGACTCGTTCCTGGATTTCCTTCGCGATGTCCCCTGGGATGTGGTCTTTAAGCTTCCCGTTCAAGAATGCACTTCCGAGGTCTCCTCATGAGTAAAAGCTGGAATGGAGGCTTTCATCCTCGCTAGGAAATATAAGGTTAAATCGCGCTCTTCCCCTTGGTTCTCTGTTGCTTGTTCAGCTGCCATTGCACATAGGAATCACTTCTTCTGCCTATATCGTAGTAACATGTCAGATCGCAACAGGCGTCTCTTTGTCTCAGCCCGTAACGAGTGCAAGCGTGTCATCAATGAAGTCACTTTTTGCTGATAGAATGAAACAACGTATTGCATCTCGCAAATTCAGCTCCAAGTATTATTAGCGTCTCTGCAAGAGTGTACTTAACAACAACAAACCTTCAATACCTCCTGTGTTCAACCAATTTGAGGTCCTGACCTCCTCAGCTGATAAGGCTGAGTGCTTTACCTGGAAATACTCTTCCAACTCAACGTTCGATTCACCCGGTGTAAACACTCCTGATTTCCTCCCCTATTGAGCGAGCTGCACATAACCCCATCGTTGGTATTGGACATCATCTCAAAATCAGACACATATAAGGTTAGAGGTGACGACAGAATACCAGCCATTGTCCTGAAGAAATGTGCTTCTGAATTGGCCCCTGCCCTCTTCAAATTATATAACTACTGCCTCAATGAATCTTGCTTCGAAGCCTGTTGGAAGTCCTCATCAACTGTACCTGTCTTTAAGAATTCTGGAGACCCTTCTGACCCATCTAACTACCGTCCCATCAGTCTCCTACCAATCTTCGGCACAGTCTTCGAGGCTTTAATCAACGCCGAAGTGGTTAATCACCTTATATCCAATGATTTGCTCTCTGATAAGCAATATGATTTTCGCGTTGCCCGTTCTACAGCTGATGTGCTCATGGCCATAACTGAAATTCTTTACCGAGCACTTCACAATAACGGATAATCGCGTGACGTAGCTCTAGATATCTCTAAAGCGTTTGATGGTCTGGCATGCCGACCTCCTTCGTAAGATTAAGTGATATGGAATTTCAGGTCGATTATTCGACTTAATACGATAATTCCTGTCAAACCGTGTAATGATGGTCGTCCTTAACGGATTCACCTCCACTTCCTTTCCCACGAATACAGGTGTTCCCCAAGGGTCTATCTTAGGCCCTACTCTGTTCCTTATCTTCATTAACGATCTTCCTGATGTCATCAGTTCCCAAGTAGGCATCTATGCTGACGACACTACTATTTACTCCTGCCACAATAGAAAATCTGGTATCACTGACAAAACTAACCTGCCCGTTAGTCTCGAAAAGGACCTCCAATCGGCTGTAGACTGGACAGGAATTGGCTAAACCAAATCTGCTCTCTATTACTCACCACAGGGAATCATCCCTGCCACCCATTAGAATGTCTGATGCTCAACTCCACGAGAGCACCTCTTTACGACTGCTTGGTCTCACACTGTCCGCTGACCTGAGATGGAACAATTACATTGAATCAATAGCTTCATCCACCGCAAGGAAAGCTGGTTCCCTGTGTCGCGCGAAAGAGTTTTTCTCGCCTGAGTCCATCCTTCAAATCTACAGATCAACCATTCGCCCTTGCATGAAATACTGCTGCTATATATGGTCTGGTGCCCTCGCTGTTCGCCTTAAGGTCCTCGACAAAATCCAGACACGGATATGCAATGTGAATGGCCCTGATCTGGCCTCTCGTCTACAGTCGCTCTCTAACAGACGTGCAGTCACCTCCCCCTGTCTTTTCTACAAATATTTTCACGGGACTGCTCCGACGAGCTACATTCGTTAGTTCCCATACTGCATGAATTTAAATGTGCCACTAGGCCATGCATCTCAGTCCCATCCTTTCAATGTCAAAACGGTTAAATGTGGCCGTCTCTTCTACTTCAATAGCTTGTCTCGCACCTCCTGTCTGCGGAATTCCCTTCCTCTTACTTGTTTCCCTGATAGCTATAATCTCCAACTATTAAAATGTAACACCTTTTTACTGTCGCTCCCACTCTGTAAGCCCCTGCGTACTAGTGGCATCCCGTCTTGCTTGGGGTGAAATGCTTTAAAAAAAAAAAGATTAAATGTCAGTTTTATTGTATTTTTTATTTTACAATTTAGAGCAGATTTTCGGTGAATGAGGTAACAGTTTTACAAAAAAAATAAATAGATAAATAAAAAAAAAATAAAAGTAAAATGATGATTTACTTTCTCCAAAGAATCCTGTTTTTAAATAATATTTCATGAAATTAAGTAA
>OZ010585.1:122918962-122953962 GCA_963932145.1 Acanthosepion lycidas
CTATCTTTCTCGAGTACTTTCGAATGTTGCTCGATTTGTTTTCAAGGATTGATCTGTAGTTACTCAAATTTGTTTAATGTCGGCGTTTGTTAAAACCAATTTCAACTTCCTCAAGGTGACCTCATATAAAAGATAATTTTCTGGGAAAGTGATTTCCAGAGTTGTGTGAAGATTCTGGAGAGACATGAGAATCGATAGGTAATATGATAGACGAATGCATATATAGATAATAATATCAAATCCGTAAGTGGAGAGTGTTTGCATATATATGCATATATATATATATATATATATATATATATATATATATATATATATATATATATCTTTATCACGATGTGGATCTTATTCTAATGTAATTCTGTAGCCGTTACTCGTATTCTCCCAACCACCACACACGAACATCATCTCTTCAATAATATAAAACACCCCAAAATAGACAAGGGTCTAGACTTCCTGTGTTCTTTTTTAAAAAGATATACCTGGCGAAATTTAAAACATTTTGTAATTTTAAACCATCTGTAATTTCGCTCTGATGAAGCAGACATTAAAAACTTACCTGTCAAAATAAATTATAATATATAGTCAAGTTTTCAATGATGTATTAATTTTTTCTTGTGATATATATATGTGTGTGTGCGCGCACGCACGCACGCTCGCGTGAGTGTGTGTCTGTGTGTGTGTGTGTGTGTGTGCGCGCGCTTGCGTGATTTGAGCCTTTGTATCTTAGAAATGATTAAAGATATCTTACTGAAATTCCTCGATGTTTTTATAACATTACTGGACACTATTTTGAGCAAAAAGAATATATAATCCGTCTCCAAGCTTAACAGAAGAATCGTGATGAAATCGATCATAAACGAAAATGAAATGTTCATCATTAATTAATCACATCTAAGGATCGGAGGCTCATGAACGATTGAAATTAAGTTCATATATATATATATATATATATATATATATATATATATATATGTATATATATATATATATATATATTGTCCCAGGATCATTTTCTAATCTATTTATTTATTCAAGATGATCTTCCCCGTCTCTAACCTTCTAACTTTCTGTCCTGGAGTAAAAAAGATGCCCAACAGGTTTCACGTGCGATTTCATTTTCAAATCTTTTTCGCTGATCTTTGGAATCTCATAGGTGAAACTCCTCGTTTTATGGATTAGGTTGGATCTTTTCTAGTTGATCTCTTCAGCTCTAAGTTAAAATGATGATCTCTATTCTTGTTGTGAGGTCCTGATCAAGTTTTCCTCTCTACTGTTCTCTCTTTTTAAAACTTATTCTCTGGATGGTTCTTGGATGACCTTTCAAGATTAAGCCAGAATATGAATGTTCGAACCATTACTGAAGGCCTGAATGATCTTTTTCCTCTCACCACTGCTCAGCTGAGAAGACAGTGGGGTTGACACAAAACGATTTTATCCTTTTCTCTTTTCAAATGATTAACTTAAGGGTTTTTTTTAGTGATTCTTACAAATGGTGTCAAGTTGACTGATCGTCTTATCTGAAAACCTGGAAAAAAAGAAATTCAATTAGTTTCATGTGTTTTTTTTATATAAATCAAACATTTTATGAGATGGACAATTATGCTGTTACACGATTTGGACAATTTTACTGTTACCCCCCCCCCCGTATATATGTGTATATATGCGCGTGAGTGTGTGTGTGTGTGTATAGGTCAACACCCAGCGGCGATGCCGTGTTTCATGATTAAACGATTGCGTATAAGCATGAAGCAACCTGTACCTGCTGGGTGTTTACCCCAGCGTTCAATTTTATATTTTTATGCACTCTTATCCTGGTATCGAGCACTCATAAATATAGCCTACCATAAAATTATATTTTTCACAGATACACACACACACACACACACACATATATATATATATATAGTGTGTGTGTGTGTGCTGTCTGCAGGTTGAGTTATATGTAGCACCCTCATTCTAGGAACTCATGTTGTTAATATTTGTTTTGTCGCTTATCTCCTTTCATAATTTTTTTTTGTCTTCGTTTCGTCAATGGTTGATGAATGAAGACTTTACCAGAAAGTCGGTCGGACACCGCCGTTTCATTGAGTGGCCGTCACACTCCAATAGACTTCATACCTACAACAGATTTTTAGTTCTTTGGAACCTCATGAAAGACATTATTTATTGCGGAAAAAAAATCAACAATTGAAGTCTCAAGTTACATCAAAAATTAAGGAAATCGATTTAGAACTCGGTGTGCTCGTGTGCCACTCAGTGCGCTTCCAGAACTCTGAAATTTGTTGGGGGCACTTCGGGGCCGAAATATTTATGTAACTTCACTAAATTAAACGGAATAACGTTTCATTGATAGTAGTGAAGTTCTAATCTTTTCTTGCCCTCTTTTCCACTCTGAAGCTGTTGGACCACAAGAGAGGTTGACTTCAAAACAAAATCAAAGGGTCAATAATACTAACGTCAGTACTAGCAGAACAGTGTAATTTGTCTGCTCTGATTTTTTTCCTCTACAAAACTTAGAAAGGTTGTGGGGCAACAGAGGGGCCAGCCAAAATTCAGCGGAGTGGCTCTTGGCCTCTTCTGTCCCCTGCCATAGAATCGCCACTGGTGCCACTCTCTTCGTGTTCGTTTTCAATGTTGCATTGATCACAAGGAAGGGCTTCTGAACATTCGATATAAAACAGCTTAGTTACTATTCCTTAATAATTTTACCTCCGAATAAACGGTTAGATAAACATGTCTTCCATGGATATCTACCTTCTTGTACACTGTAATACAAATATAAAAAAAAACAAATTCGCAGCTATCAAAGCAAAAGTCGGACGCCATTTTGAATCACTCCATATTTGAAATACAAGAAAAAAATAGAAAAATAGAAAGGAAGAGAACTTCTTAAAAGATCTGAATTGATAAAAGCCACGTTTTCCTTCTGATCTTATCAAATGAATAAACAAGTTTAGGATTTTATCTTTGTTCGTCTTTGTTGCACACTGCTAGAGGATAGGCCATGTTTACACTGTAACAGCCGCAAGAAAACTGGCGCGGTCAAGCTGAAACTTTGATCACGTGAGCACAACAGTACCAACTACAACATACATTTAACATATATAAAAAGGTTCATATATATATGCACAAGCACGCACACACACACACACACACAGACATATATATATATATATATACCTGTATTTATATAAGCATATTCACACACACCAACATATTTATATATATATATGTATATATATATATACACACATATATATATATATATATATATATATATATATATATATATATATATATATATGAAGGTTATCATATATATATATATATATATATATATATATGAAGGTTATCATATATATATATATATATATATATATATATATATGAAGGTTATCATATATATATATATATGTGTGTGTGTGCGTGTGTGTGTATAGATATATGTATATACAGTGAGCGATGGATAAATTGTCGTCTAAATTATGTATGCATGCATGTATGTATGTATGTTTGTAAGTATCAGTTATTGTGTGTGTCACGTGTTTCTTTCATTTTCTGTGTGAACGTTTAAGTTTTCAAGACTTAACATAAAAGTATATTAAAACTTACATATGCTAATTTATTTTGATTTCATAATACTTTAGAATTTCGAAAACATGCTACCTCATCGAGGATACCACACCGGTTCGCCATTGACCATCTTTCGAGCTTCTCGGCAGTGGTGGAGGTTGACGGCGTCCCTGATCCTTCCTCTGTTCGGCCATTTTATTTTTCTAGACCCACTTATACCCATTTCTAGGTGCTTGTGCACCGCCGCGTATTGTATTAAAAGCCTAGGAAGAATGTCAGTACCTGATAGCAAATCCAACCAGAGAAATCTTACCATTGTTCCTTCTTGGTGCACACCGCTAGCGGAGCGTCTATGTTTACACTGTAACAGCAGCAAGAAAACTGGCGTGGTCAAGCCCAAACTTTGATCATGTGACCACAATAGTACCAACTAAATGTACGCATGTGCAGAAGGCAGTGTTACAAACCTAAAGATAGGTTATGGCGAAAGTGCGGATAATTTTTGAGTTACCCATGTAAATTCTTTTCAAGTGTAGTTGCAATAATGTTTTGCAGGCAGTGTAATATATCTTGATTAATTAGTTTTGCCAGAATTGTTCATTATTTTATTTTTAAAATAAACAGTTATGCTAGCCATTGCCCTACGACAGAGGACCACCACACCTTAAAGGTAAATCAACCATTGATTAAATTCATGTCAAGCAAAACGATTTTACGTCTTAAGAACGGATACATTTTTCAATTACATGCATTTGCATAATGAGGAACATGTATGATTTTGTTCATATTAGAAGATATGCGCTATTTGCGTTGAGATCTGGGAGAGTCAGAGAGAATGATAGAGAAAATATTAGACGGTACAGGAGAAGCAAGTTAGTAATAAATTATTGTAGTTTTCACAAATCAGGTTAACATAAACATTGTTAGTGAACTTTCGAACTAGACTAAAATTGTCGGAGTCAGACAAAAGTCTTTTATACGATGGTTAGCTGTAAAGTTCTCAGACAGACCGAGAAACAGATATTTATTCATGTTTGGGGAAATGAGTCGTGCAAGCAGTTACGTTTACTGGTATCAGGTATACTAGGCATACTATTTACATTATTCGGACTACTGTCCTTATCTTTGCGGCAATATTTATTACAATGTTTCGGCCGTTGTACACCCCGGCCTTCTTCAGGTGGTTGGAATGTCGAACTGAACTCTTTATTTCGCTCACTGGGGTAGATTGTTCTAGTTTCACGTGCCATGTTTAATGGATGTCAGTTATCAGTTATCTCCTGTTAATTCTCCTCTCCAAGTTCTCCTCTGCCTTAACCGGGTATTGAACTCACACTCTTTGGGTCCTGTCACTGGAGAACTTAGAGAGGGGAATTAACAGAAGATAGCTGACACCCATTAAACATGGCACGTGCAACTAGAATAGTCTACCCCAGTGAGCGAAATAAAGGGTTCAGTTCGGCATACTCCTATCGCCCGGTTCACAGCCCTCCCCAGATTTTGAAGAGGAATAGAGATTTATCCTTTGTTTCCTGTTTAGAATTCGGTTTCCAGCTACTTCTCCTTCTCATTGTCTTTCCCTCCCCCCAGTAGCCTCGTACTATCGCTTTGTTTGGAGGGGGATAGATTGAAAAAATATGATGAGCTTAAGAAGACTGGCCATGCAAAACGACCTTCATTGACTTACCTAAGAGAAAGAAACCTGGAAGGTTGAAAAAAGAAAATGTCCTCAAAGCCAGCAAGTGCTGAACGTCAAAGTATGTCGGTGAGTGGCACCAACATAAACAAGAAGTGAATATATACAAAACCGGTGACAGAATGTTATATAAACGGCCGACGCATGAGAGAGACCGCAAAATCACTCGTGCTCACGTGAGAGGTTTGAATTTTCGAAGAAAGATGTTAATTTGACGAAGAATATAAGCAAATAAACAATTATTTGACCTTGGAAGAATTTATTTTCGTATACTTATCTAGCATAGTTACCCTATTAGAGCGGAAGAAACGAGCTAAAATATTGTCTTCCGATTTATTATATGAACGAGGAGGCACCGTGGAGTAATAGAAGAGGAATCGGAAAGGCATGTTCGAATTCCAGTTGAATCCATTGCATTCACTTACATGCTAATACTCTTGGGAAAGATGTGAATCCTCTTCTCCCTGCCTCCAACTATTGGTAAATAGCAGGACAGAGCGGGTTCTATAGCTTTGGATGGCAACTAGTGTAGATAGAAATGGCAACCTACTGCAGAAAAAAACTGCCTCGTCAGTCATGTGTCGAAAGATACATGATCGCCTAAGAGTGTATCATGCATGGCACGTAATTGACTGATACAAAACTAGTGGAATTTTCGAGACAATTTCAGTGCCAACTGCTGAAAGTCTACCAAAGCGTAAAATGGTGAGATGTTTATATTCTTCTGTATTAACAAATCCCATCAATCGGTCCAAAGTAAACTTCGATTTCCCAAGATGTCTTATCGGTCCCTATCCCTTTAATATTGATCAGTTTAGGAAACTCAGGCCTAAATCTTTTAAGTTAGAACTCTGTACAGATTTCATGGTAATAAATTTCGAACACTTGTTATTTTTGCTAAGACAAAATTGTTGTATTCATTCGCCAAGGTTATGTACTGTACGATTTTTTATGATGAAAACACCAGGCAAGACAATTAAGTTATGACATCTCTAAATGTTTATTTAAAAAGCAAACAAAACATTTACAAACACACACACACACACACACACACACACACATATATATATATATATATATATATATATATATATATATATATATATATATATATATATATGTCTGTGTGTGTATAAAATAGAATATAGAATTTAAAAAAATCTGAAGAAATTTGGCAAATGGAAAACTGTTTCATTGAAACTAGATTACGCGTTTCACCTTTATAGGCTTCATCAAAGAAAAAACGAAAAAAATAAATACATGTGTGTGTGTTTTTTGTGTACGCCTAAATGATAAATTGTTAATAATTTTTCACGCTAAGTTGGCATTTCTCGTGATGAAATAAAAGAATGAAAATTCGTGACTTAAAAAGAAAAAGCCGTTAATATTTTTTCTGTATTTCGTTTTTATAATTCTTAGTTCATGTCAAAAGTTCATATATTCCCTCAACTTTTCTGTATTGAATTAAAGGTAAATCCTCATCTTATTTTCAGAATGGCTCGGAAGATTCATATAGCCTTTATTGATATTGGATGAATTTAACGTAAATCCTTATCCACCTTTTTCGGAATGGGTTCAAAGTAAAATATTTATGTTTTTAATTATGTTTATGTGTTCTGATAAAGTCTAGAAAGGCGAGACGCTTAATCAAATCTAGTATCAATGAAACGGTTTTCCATTATATATATATGTATATATATATATAATGAAACGTTTTTCCATTATATATATATATATATATATATATATATATATATATATATATATATATATATATATATATATATATTAGGTTGGTGCAAAAATAATGACGTAATAATGTCGTTTTTTGACGTTAAAAAAACGTCAAAAAACGACATTATTACTTCATTATTTTGGCACCAACCTAATATATATATATATATATATATATATATATATATATATATATATATATATATATATATATATATATATACACACATTCAATCATTTTTGGTTGAATAATCAAGACATATGCCTATTTTCATTTTAATCCTCTCAAATTCACGGATCAGTTTCTTAATGCCTTTGCAAAACTGAATAAGAAAAACGCCATCAACCAAACATGTTTCAATGAAGGTATGCTGCCTTTACATCCATACATATATATGTGTGTGTGTGTGTTGTGTGTGTGTTTATGTATATAAAATACCCTACGCCAACTTAGTAAGAGCTGATCACAGTCTAAACTGAGATCAGCTCTCCGTACCTGACGATTGCCCGGTGCATTAAACTCCGAGTCGTACTGTCGGCGTGGGGTATTATGTATATTTATTAATATATACTTAATAGTTACTTTGCATTTTACAACAGCATACCTGTCAGACATTTGTAATTCAGAAAAATATTCTTGTTGAAAATCCATCTGTACATTTTCATGAAAATAATAAACATAAACTAAACATTATCGAAGCTATCAATATTAAAAAAAAAAAATAAAACCAAACTTTAATAAAATTAATTATGAATACTTCACAAATGCTTTAAAATGTGTACAGTAGATAGTTTAAAATATTGATGTTTTATTAATACTTTTAATACTTATTTCTTAAAAACACTCAACACACCATACATAATAACCTCTCTGAAGCGTTACTCAAGCTAATCACAGAACTCACTCAGTGTTCTTCACTTCATAAAGAAAAAAAACTTTCAAATGAATATAACAATTTTTTCTTTGAAAATGATGAACACTACAATATTTGTCTCGAAATACGCCTTGATGACGACATTGCGTTATGTCGAAAGTACTCGGAATAAAATAATATGTACCATGTGGCTTAAACACTCTGTAACTGACCTCATTGACATCCAAACTCTTAATCACTCACTCAAGTGGTTGACTTTCCTACGCGTTTCTCCAGTAACCAGCATGGTAACGCTTCCTTTTTCGATCTCAGTTTTACCTTCATTCCTGATTCTTGTCGTGCCCTCTTGGCAACTCTGATCACGCAGTGGTGTCTGTTAACATATCCTTCCTCCAATTATGAACCTCCTACTAACAGAATATCATTCTGTTATCAACGCACAGACTGTACCGTCTGTACCGGAGCGATATGTCTGATTGCAACAGACGTCTCTTTGTCTCTGCTCGTAATGAGTGCAAGCGTGTCCTCAATGAAGCAAAGTTAGTTTGTTGATAGCATGAAACAACGTATTGCATCTCGCAAGTTTGGTTCTAAATATTATTGCCTTTTACTGAACTCCAGTTGTCTTCAAAATATACAACGATTACCTCGCCAATTATTGTTTTCCATCCTATCGAAAGTCTTCTCCTGTCGTCCCAGTCTTCAAGAACTGTAGAGACTTTTTTAGCCCATCTAACTACCATCCTCTCACTCACCGACAAAGTCTCCGAGGCTTTAATTAATGCCGGAGTAATTAAGCATCTCACCTCCCACAATCTGCTCTCTAACGAACAATATGTTTTCCGTTTTGCCCGGCCCTCCACTGATGTGCATACGGCCATAACTGAATTTCTATATGAATCTCTTGATAATAATGGTGAAGCTCGAGCTGTATTTCTAGATATATCGAAGGCATCTGACAGGGTTTGGCATGCTGGCCTTCTATGTAAGCTTCAGGGATACTGTATTACAGGACGATTATTTGATTTAATCCAATCATTCCTGTCCAGCCGCAAAACGAAGGTTGTCCTGAACTGGTTCTCTTCCAGTTCCTTCTATATGAATGCTGATCTTCCTCAAGGTTTTATCCTTGGTCCTACACTGTAATCTTCATCAATGATTTCCCTGACGTCATCAATTCTCAAGTAGGCATCTACGCAGACGACACTACCATTCACCCCTGTCTCAATAGTAAATCCGGCATTGCAGACGAAGTTAATCTGGCCGTTGTTCTTGAAAACGACATCCAATCCCTGGTTGATTGGGGCAGGAAATGGCTTGTGAATTTCAATGCATCCAAAGCGAAACTGTCTCATTTACTAACCATAGAGTAACTTCCTTGCCTTCTATCAGCATGGTTGATACTCAACACTACGAGAGAACCTCATTGCGTTTTCTTGGTCACTTGTTGGTTTGGTGTCCCGCTGTTCATCTCGAGATTCTCGACAATATCCAAAGACGGATATGAAGTGTGATCGGTCCTGACTTGGGATCTCGACTACAGTCACTTTCTCACCGACGTAATATGGCTTCTCTCTATCTTTTCTACAAATATTTTCATGGCATCTGCTCTGACGATCTATTTTCACTTGTGCCATGACTGCTTGAATTTAAGCGTGCTACTAGGTTGGCATCTTGTTCCCAGCCTTTTACTGCCGAAACAGTTAAATGTAACCGCTTCTTCTACTCCAACAGATTTTTCTCTCGCACTTCCCGACAGTGGGACTCCCTTCCCCTTACTTGCTTCCCTGATTGTTATAATCTTCTAAAATATAATTGCAATGTCAATCGATATCTTCTGTTTCTGCCTTTATCCCTGTTCTTCTTTTTATCCTCCTCCGTTGTTTTTTTTCTCCTTTCCTCGCCTCCTGTACCCAGTCTTTTCCCCTTTACTTACACTCTCTGTAGACCCTTGTGTTTTAATGGCACTCTCGCCTTGGGTGGGGTGAAATGCTTAAAAAAATTGTATCAACACGGCGATTTTCTATCTTCCTTTAATAATAACACCAAAAAGCTTGGTCATGAATATTAAATGATTTAATTGAAAATTAGTGGACAAAACTTGCGTTAATAAAAACATGCTGCTAAAATGTATGCGATCTCTCTCTCTCTCTCTCTATATATATATATATATATATATATATATATATATATATAAATATAAAAGTGAACATAGAAGTCAACACTTAGAGGCGACAGTCTGTTTCATGCTATATGCAATCGTCAGGCCACGTGTGCTGTTATTTTTCTCGGCTATTTATATATATACGGGTTAGTGGTGCATTGTGGGTATTCTATTATGGCGGTTATTTCACCGGAAGTCGTTTGTTTATCTATTTAGGTCAAATTATATTGCTTGTTTTTATTTTTGTTTCTTATTTTATTTATTTATTTATTTATTAACGTAGTAAAAATTTCTTGATATCACTTATTTAACAGTTTTGGTTTGGGAATTTAATTAAAGCTATTTGTTCAGTTTTGGGGTTGATTGTTGTAGTTCATTCTAAGTATTATTTTGGCGGGAACAGTTTTTAATTGATTATCTTTATTTGGGATTGGTTTGTTTATATATTTACTTGGATGAATTTAGGTTAATTTATTTTACTTGTATATTTTCTCTTTTCGGTTTTCGATTTTTAAGTAACATAGAAATAAAACATAAAAAAATACTATGTTACTTAAAAATCGAAAACCGAAAAGAGAAAATATACAAGTAAAATAAATTAACCTAAATTCATCCAAGTAAATATATAAACAAACCAATCCCAAATAAAGATAATCAATTAAAAACTGTTCCCGCCAAAATAATACTTAGAATGAACTACAACAATCAACCCCAAAACTGAACAAATAGCTTTAATTAAATTCCCAAACCAAAACAAAACTGTTAAATAAGTGATATCAAGAAATTTTTACTACGTTAATAAATAAATAAATAAATAAAATAAGAAACAAAAATAAAAACAAGCAATATAATTTGACCTAAATAGATAAACAAACGACTTCCGGTGAAATAACCGCCATAATAGAATACCCACAATGCACCACTAACCCGTATATATATAAATAGCCGAGAAAAATAACAGCACACGTGGCCTGACGATTGCATATAGCATGAAACAGACTGTCGCCTCTAAGTGTTGACTTCTATGTTCACTTTTATATTTACACACGCTAAATATAGCACACCTTAAGACTATATTTCTTTATATATATATATATATATATATATATATATATATATATATAAATGTAAAAGACAATAGCAAAACTGTAATAGTTGCCGACGCGTTTCGTCTAATGTCGACTTTTTCAAGGCAAAAACGAAATGAATGTATTAAACAAAGTAACTAATAATATCAAAACAAAATGTCCTTAGCAACTGGAAGAATTTAGAAAACGCTATTTTCATACTATTAACTGAAAATTCCGTCAATTACTGTCACGTGCGGAGATATTGTTTTTATTGCTGTGTTGATGGATTCAACCATTTTCTTTTGATTTCTTGATACAGTTGTGTACGTTTGTTTGGGGAGAGTAGTAATTCTGTTAAGGAAGGTGAAATAGGGAAAAAGCATCGGCATAGATTAATATTTGGGTAATATTCAATGGCGGCACTCTCGAGGATTTTACTTCTGTGTGAGTTTAATTTATTTTTTATGAGTGTAGCATTTTTAAAATCAAAATTGAGAAAGAGGCAGTTGAAATTTCTAGGGCATGTAATGAGGAAGAGGACTCGGAAAATCTTATATTTACGGGACAGTTTGAGGGAAAGTGGGACAAAGGAAAGTAGCGCGAAACATACTTGTTGAGCTTTGAGTAAATGGATTGTGGAACAGGGTTCGGGAGAAATAACAAAAAGACAAAACTTATTAAGAGCTACAAGGGACAGAAAAATGTGGAGAACCATGATCGCCTACATCCTAAAGGGACACGGCACATAAAAGAAAGAAGTTATGACTTTGAGAATTTATTTGATTATTATATATATTTATTATTTAATTTTTGTTTATTTATATTTAAAAATTCTTTTTCATTCTAAAGTTCGTTCTTTTAAAGAATATTTCTTATATTCATGTTATGGATTATTGTTTAATCACTAGAGTCGTGATGTGGTTGTAGGAATTGAAATAGGGATTTGTCTTCATGTCTGCATTTATAAATAAACTTTTGTGTCAGGCGTTATTTTACCATATGCATAAAATGGATTAATGGTGAGTAATCTTTATCTCTATTTGCATAACTTGAACATTCATGATCATGACTCCGTAGGCCAGAAGCACTTTAACCCATAAATATAACATACCTTAAAACTAACCATGAAATAATAAATAGGGGACATTTATTTTTGCAGCAACCCTCGTATATAAAATAGGTACTTTTTTTTTAGTGTGGGTATATTTAGTCTTCTAAATAGGAATGTAACGAAATGAAAATATCACTGACTAACACGTATGAAGTAATTTCTCTTTTCGTTGTTGTTGTTGTTGTTGTTATTGTTTTGTTTTGACGATCGACTGTCGGTCGCACACACCCACAGCACGTGCGGGAGTAGTGTAGCGTGACTACTGAGAGAGACGCCTATCCGTGTTTTGTCTGTGAGGAGAAACGGTATCGGCACGGGAAAGCCTGCTATTCACGTGTCAGCATTTGTTTTATGGTGTATTTTTCTTTTGTCTCCTCTATCAACAAAGTCCATATCTTCCCACGCCTTATCTTCTCCCTCCCCTTCTCTCCCCCACCTCATCTCTCTCTCTTTCTATATATATATATATATATATATATATATATATATATATATATATATATATGTGTGTGTGTGTGTGTGTGCGATATGGTATAGTTTCAAGGTATGTTATATTTAAGGGTTAAAGTGCTCAATATCAGGGATAGAGCGTATGTAAATATAAAAGTGGAATTTAAAGTTAGCACCCAGACGGTCTGCTTCATCTTATACACAATCGTCAGGTCAAATGTGTTGAGTTTTTGCTCGACTGTTTATATATACATGCCAGTGATGCATTGTGGGTTGTCTGTTGTATTGTTCTAACGGTTATTTTGGCGGGCGGTAACAGTTATCCTTCAAATTATTCTAAGGGTTGTTGGGTGGAAATAATTTTGGATTATAGTTTTGAGTCTATTTATGAACTTGTTTCTTAACTTTGTTATTTATGATTGATTATTTTATTGGTACTTGTTGTTGTTATTGCGTTTACGTTTATGTGTGCGCCCGTGATTTGTCAATTTGTTTTATTTACTTCATTTATTTATCTATTGGTTTGGATTAATTTAGTTTATTTATTTTTGCTTAAATTATTTTATTTTATTTATTTTTTGTTTATTCTTGTTCGTTTTTAATTTTTCGATTTTTAAGTAAGGTAGTAAAAATTTGTTTTCATGTCTGCATTTAAAGATGAGTTCTGTCCATTTATTTAGCCGTTTATATCAGTCTGGGAAGGTAAATATAGCTATTTTCATCTCAAGAAAAAGTTTACAGTTTGTATTTATTGTTGTAGGCTGACATTGTTTTCTTTATTTTCCATGATATTTTTGATGTGATTTGGTTTTTGTTTTTAATCACCTAGTTAGGTTTAGAAAGCACTGTGCTGTTCGCTTATTTTTGATTTGTAAAGGATGTTTTATGTGCGTAGTTTCTTTGTTTCCAAGGTCCCTCAGTTAGTACGATGTATATTTGTTCTTCGCTATCTGCTGATTTTACAGTGGCTTGGTATATTACATTGTTCTGCACGCAATAGCAATTTAAGGGATATTCGTTCTTTCTTCTACGTGGGTTTGAGATATTCGGATGGTTTGTTGTGCTTTTTTTATTATTTGTGTCATATTCTCGGTGCAACTGTAGCTAATTTTTAATGTGTTTTTGTTTAATATCTTGTAGAGAGCGATTGATGGGAGGAAGTGTTTGTTAATGAATGCGAAATAAATGTTTTCTACGTCATTGTTGCAGGAAATAACTTTTAAATGCTATGTTTATGAGTTAAATTGCTCGATATCAAAGATAGAATATGTGGAGAATGAGGACCCAGCGGAGACAGTATGTTTCATGTTTAAACGCAATCGTCAGGCCATCAGTCTGATAATTGCGTTTAAACATGAAACGGACTGCTGCCGCTAGGTGATGACCTCAATGCTCACTTATTATAATAAGGGGATCTTATTGCTCAAGAACTGTCTGAAATGCGGCATTGTGGGGCCCCTGGGTGGCCTTCTCCTCGTCGATTTCCCAGACGTCGTAGACCAGCAGATTCATATCAGGAAAGTTAGGACGGCAAATATTGTGGTTAACGTGATTGTGAAACATAAGTATGCAAAAACACACGTGCCTCTGACAACTGATGGCGGTGATGGTTCAGAGACCCCCGTGCGAACCGATTGGTCGAAATGACATTGACATCGTTACTTACGACGCCTGGAAACATCACAGACTCTGTGAACTGGTCACTTTCACGGAACTTGTTATCGCTGTGTTGCAGGGGTTAGTGGTGGTATTTCTATGCGCCGAGTTTCTTCAGGAGGTTGATGATCATGGCTCTCCACAATTTCCTTTCCTTTGTAGCTCTTAGTAAAATTTTTCTTTTCAACCAGTTATTTACACAAATCCGTTAGGTAGGTTACTCGCTGCTTTCCTTTGTTTTTCTCAACTTTATCACGTCCTGTCAGTGTCAAATTTTCTAAGCCCTCTTTTCTCATTATGTTCTTTAGAAATTTCAACTGTCTCTTTCTGATGTTACGCATAAGTGTCATTTTTGTGTCAATGATATTCTCAACATCCTTCTGTAGTACCACATTCCTGCTGCTTCAAGTCATTCTTCATCTGTGAGGAGATTGTCCAACATTAAATTCTATATAAGAGCACTGATATTACGTAACAGTTCAGTATTCTTTTCTTTGTTTCCGACAGTGTAACTGTGAAAGTCGTGTGACTTGGGAAAGAGTTAACAACGATTGATTGTCAATGGTTTGTTACAACCAGGGCAACTCTATGTCCGATGTTTTTCTCGCGAAACATCCTTCTTCTTCTCAGTGCCATGTTCTTTCATGATGTTAGCGATCATGGCTCTCCAGAACTTCCTATCCTCTGTAACTCGTAATAGGATTTTGTCATCTTTCCCAAACTCTGTTCTGCCATCCATTTCCTCAAGCTCACTTGGTAGGTTATGCGTTGCTTTCTTCTGTCACTCTTGCCTTCAATCTGCCCTGTGAGTGTCAGATTTTCCAAGCTTTCTTTCCTCATTATATGCCCTAAAAATTTCAACTGTCTCTTTCTGATGTTAGAAATAAGTGGCTTTTTTGTTTTAATTTTCTCTCTAAAATGTCATCGTTGTTCACATATTCGGTTCATGGTATTCTCAGCATGCTTCTGTAGAACCACATTTCTATTGCTTCAAGTATCTTCTTCATGTTCGATCCATGGTATTCTCTCTTCTCGGTGTTAAGTATAAATTTCCTTTTTGTTTCCATTTTGTCTAAAACTTCGTCGTTTCTCATATGTTCGGTCCATGGCATTCTCAGAATCCTTCTGTAGAACCACATTTCTATTGCTTCAAGTTTCCTCTTGATCTATAATGAGATTGTTCAGCATTCATTGCCAAATCGGAAGACTGACTGATATAACGTACTACTTCTTATTTATATGTTAAATTATTAAAGATATATTCATTACCGCCTTTGATATTAACTGTAATTTGTTTATCTCAACATATTTTCGCAGGCACGTAACTGCCATATTTAAATCTATGCTCGTATTAATGCATAAATATACGTAGATAGCAACACTGTTGAACGTTGCTTCATACTGGTTCGTTATAGCGCTCCTTTGTAGATATATTTCGTGATAAATTTAGAAATATTAATTCTTAATTTCTTTTAGTGCCATCTTTCTTCCTGACAGAGGAGATATTAACTCTTAACACATTTTGTTTCTGTGTTTTGTCATGATTTCCTGGGGAAAAATAATGGAGTCATTTCTCGTTTCCTTTTCCACAGTTTTTCAATTCAGAAATATCTTTGTACTAAACTGATTATAACCGAAGGCTTTCATAATATTTCAAATGCTACTAAAATATAGTACACTTCTTCATTACTTGTGTCATATTGCAAGGTTCTATGTTAATACTTTGGATACCCGTCTGAAATGCAAACGGTTTGTCGTATACGGAGTAATATTACGTTAATTCTACCCTCATTTATGTCCGTCTAAAGATATATTCGGAAACACCTGCCTCGCCCTGTATATGTGTGTACATATGTGTGTACATATGTGTATGTGTGTTAATGAAACCAGCTTATACATAAGCTGATATATCTTACTCTCAACAGGGCTGTTTCGACGGCAAAGCAGCGTGATTTCTCATTGTCTGCGGGATGTTCGGAAAGTAGTTACGTATTTATCCACTATGAGTCAAAGCAGAATTTTCGTGACAAATTTAAGGATATTAACTCTTTATTTCTTTCAGCGCCATTTTCCATCGCAACATAGGCGATCTTAACTTTCAACACAATCCGTTTCTTTATTATTTGTGGTTTGTTATGACTTTCCTGGGGAAAAATACTGGATTTGTTTCTGTTGGCTTCTCAACAGTTTTTTTTTTAATTCAGAGTTGTTATTGTACTAGACTGGTTATCACCCAAGGCTACAGAGTCAAATCGAAGCTGCTATTTAACCCATAGCTGGGTAGGCGCAGAAGGGATGGATTAATTGCTTTTCCCAAAGGCAATACATTTTGTTCTAAACAGGGTTGTTTCGATAGTAAATCAGTTTGATTTTTTGCATTTTCCGCATGATCAGAAAAGTAGTTACATATTTAGCCGCTGTGAGTCAACGTATCAAAAAAGAATTAAGGTTGAATGGCAGGAGACCGCGTCTAGAATTAATTTAGCATCTTTCCTTCCAGAAAATGCGCCTTTATAGTGCGTCCCTGAGTTTAAACTTGCAAAGAAGGAATTAGAAAAATCTCAGAACATAATATTCCACTATTTACAGTAATCCATTTCTTAGGAATGTTAAGGTTTCATTACTGCATGTGATGAAAATCTGTCTAAGGGATCAAGGGTATTAGGAAATATATCGTCCATTACGAGTTGAGAAAACATGGAAGGACCATCACTGCATACGATTATTGCTAGAAACCTCTTCGGCTAAAGAGAGTATGATGTTCTCTGCTTCGGTGAATAAGAAAGGTCTTATTGTCCAGTATGACAACAAAAGGATACTCTCTGAAAACGACACTGAGAAAGATTAACAACGCGAGGATGAGAGGTTTATACTGAAACTACATTAAGCAGACTCTATTTACTGTTCAAGTCCACCGCATATGTTCAAATACTGTACTGAATTAAGAGTTGACCTTCTTCTATACAGGTTGCCAACCAACTATGTTTAGAGAGTATAGTCTGTCTTGCTATTTAAACCATAGGTGAGGGGAGAAAAGATGGGTTTATACTTTTCCTAGGCGTATTTATGCGAAAGTAAAGATAACGTTGTCGACAAAATTTCGAACCCGGATCCCCGATTTCACGTTGCGAGCCTCTAACCGTTATACCGCATATCCGTGTTGCTCTGCGTGCAGAAAATGATATTTTGTTAGAAATTCATATACACCTGTTGTTTGTGAATCAAATAATCATTACCAGAAATCATTCCTTATTTTCTTCAGTCCAGTCTTTCACAATTTGGACCAAACACACAAGACGGTTACTGAGAATAAAAGAAAGTGGGAAGAAGTTAGGGAGGAGAATGGACAATATGAGAACAGGATTCAGAAAGAGATGACGATTGAAGTTGCATTTAAATTTTTGAAGATTGTAGTTGACAGAAAAGAAAGAAACCGACAGTAACATTATGAGATCTTGTTACCAATCTATTACTACGTTTAAATTCCTGAAGTCAAAGTACCAATGTGAAAAGCATATTAGAACAATGGTCATCAAAAATATTTATGGAAGAGCCGAAGGGAAGCTATTTTACAGCGGTTAGAAAGCGACTTAAACCGAGATGCCAGATCAAGATCAATAACATTACACCCCCTTCTTTGGCTTTTGTCAAGAACCTCGAGAAATATAACGGGTGCACCATAACAAAGATATATAGCAGGAGCACCTGCACTAGCCGAATAACCTTTCTATAGGCACAGGGAAATTGCAATCCCTTCTATTTTTTTTTTATTTCAAATGGTTTCTCTCGATGCTCCGTTGCATTTAAAGATCTGTTTATCTGAGTGTAACCACAAATGCTTCAAATTGAATATTTAATCACCGTAAAACTTTGGCAAGTCGAGTGAATCATGAAATTGTCCAAGAACAATAGCTTTCGTGATGTCTTCTATTTAAACTTTGTTCGAACATATTTCTTTATCTCTGTAATAAGATATCCACGGGTATGGGCTTGTAATTGTTTTTTTTTAATGAAACTAATCAAGCGGTCTGAAAAATATTAAATGCTTATCTTTGATAGAATCGAGAATTAAGTCCGCATTTATATTTGATGATTTTTAGTTGTTTTAAGCCAATGATTCATTACTAAACCAGTACTTCTATTTTAATACAAGATCACAGAAAATATTTAAATTTTAATGTCATCCATGCTGCAGACAATATTTGTATTATTTTAACCCATTACCTGCCATGAGCCCTATTTGGGGATCTGTTAAAATTAAACTCACTACATGTTATTCCTTGTATTTGCATTGAATTGCTTACATACATTGCATTTGCAGAGGTATATTTTACTACACTTAGCCTTTAAAGTTTTTATTATTAGCCGTAACTAATCATAGAAAACACTTTCTGTCGTAATTTTAAATTTCAAGAGTAGAAAAATAATGACTATTATAAAAAGTATTTTTCTTATTATTTTCTTATTATATTTTGTTTTAATGTTTTATACACATATATATGTGATGTTCTAGTTCTATAAAGTTTCAATGTCCCAGCTATTCGGAGAAAATTTTAATATTGTATGTAATTTTAACTCCTAAGACACCTGTCTGGGCCAAAAATGCGCATTAAAAAAGATTGGCAGTTAATGGGTTAAAATCATTTAAGCAGAGCGATAATGCCACTAACAGTTAATTTTTATCCTCTACGTTCAGTACAAAAGGTGATAATTTTACCGGAGTTCGCAACTTCTACGTTGCCCATGTATATATAGTCAATCTCATAGTACGTTTAAATTCGTGAAGGATCGGTGAAATCTCATTAGAACAATTTTATATGAAAAAGACACTGGGAAGTTATGTTACGGTCGTAGCAACGGAGTTGAGGAGCATCCAAGAAAAATCCTTCCAGCAGTACATAGACTTGAGAGGGGGGTTACTCTGAAGAAGAAACCATGTAGTTTGTTGTTTTGAATTGAAAAAAATTGTTTGTGATACTAATCCCGTTGACAGACCTCCTATGTCCAGTTTACATTGAAGCCGATATGCCAGGTTGGGAACAATAACATCCTTTGGATTTTGTAAAAAAAATATCTAGATTTATAGCAGAAACCCTACGCCAGATGTGGCAGCAATATTCTATGGACAAGAGAGATTCTGGTGAGAAAAATCCTACAGCACGAAGTAACTTTCCTAACAACAAATTAATCAATTGATTCAATATAATTGTTTCATTTCTTGTCAGTGAATAACGAGAAGCCAAAAAGGGGGCAATGAAGCCGATATACCAAGTCGGGAACAGCAACAACCTTTGGATTTTGTAAAAAAAATATCTAGATTTATAGCAGACCAATTTACCATATCTAGATATATAGCAGACCAATTTACCATATGTAGATATATAGCAGACCAGTTTACCATATCTAGATATATAGCAGACCAATTTACCATATCTAGATATATAGCAGACCAGTTTACCATATCTAGATATATAGCAGACCAATTTACCATATCTAGATATATAGCAGACCAATTTGCCATATCTAGATATATAGCAGACCAATTTAAAGTTCTATCCTTAGATATGCTTCAATAAAATGGCCTTTTAATTGATTAGGCTAGGCTTACGGCCATTTCATTTTTAAACATCGATTCTTGTACGATCACCGAAGTTAAGCAATGTCGGGCCTGGTGGCAGCTTTGGAATACCAGGTGCTGTGAATTCGAGTGTGTGGATTGTGCAAAGTATAACGGCTAAATTTGTCCCCAACTCTCACTACAGAGGGCGATAAATTTACCGGAATGCGTAACTTCTACGCCGCCCATATATATATATATATATATATATATATATATATATATATATATATATATATATATATATATAGTCTAATAACTATATATACGATATATAGTATATATACTTAATATATAAGACGATGAACTACATCCGTGTCCTGGGTAAGACGATAAACTACGTCAAGCAGCAAGATCAGGGGGTTTTGAGGACCGTGGAAGCGCATCTTAATTGTTAAGCGTTCCCAGGTGCATCTTGACCTGTGGTGGTAGCACCTGTTAAAGTCCCAGCTATGAGCAAACTAGGGTCAAAGAACTATGAAGGTGTAAAAATAAGTTTTAATACAAGTAATACATTAAAAAAAAAATATTACTAGCAATACATTTTTGGAAAAATAAATATTACTAGCAATACATTTTTGGAAAAAATATCAAGAGCAAAAAAAATCTTGTCAATAACCCATTGAGGTTGGTATGCCGTAAAACAAAACAAATAAATCTAAACCAAACCGGGTATAAGAGCAAAATTGTCCAAACCGAGTATAAGGGCAAAATTATCCAAACCGGGTGTAAGAGCAAAATTATCCAAACCGGGTATAAGTGCAAAATTATCCATACCGGGTACCATACCTGCAAGCAAAATTATCCAAACCGGGTATAAAGGCAAATTTATCCAAACCGGGTGTAAGAGCAAAATTGTCAAAACCGGGTATAAGCGCAAAATTGTCCATTTGTTAGCTTAATCTTTGTTGTGTAGACAAAATTACAAAATCACTTACGTAGATTGGATTCATACTGGAATCAAAAAGACAATCATAGGGTCCGGGTTACTAAAAAGTTAAACACATAGGGCCACAACTGATAGTCAAGCTTATAAGTATCCCCTTTTTTTTGGGGGGGTACTATAATTCAATGTATGCAATTGGTCTGTTGTAAACCCTGCCAATAGGATATGCTTGTGTAGGATATAAACATGTATTCTTGGGTAACTCTACACTTTTCAGTAATATATGATAAAATTCCTCTCCTTTAAATACAGGTTCGACTGCTGACATGATCACGCATAATTATTTCACAGAAAGAAGTTTTGCACACGTGTTGATGTCTGCTTTTCTTTATCCTTTTACATGTCAGGTACTTGCCGACGGGGCAAAGGCAAAATGATGCATCGATGTGACGCATTTTCGACTGATCTTTTCCCGACCATCAATCAGGGACGAAGATGAGGAGGGATGGGCCGTGTGGTTCTATTTGCACGAGTGCGGGGATCATCGGGGGGATGAGGTGGGAGGGGATAGATGGGTGGGCAAATGTAACACGGTTGAGCATCTGCGTTGCTCACGAAGTTTGCAGATCCTTGTTAGTCTAGAAATAGAGAGGAAGAGAGAGAGAGGGGGGATAGGGGGGAGAGAAAATGACAAAACGTACCGTTGAAAACAAGCAACGAATAGATCGTGTTCTTCTCTTTCTGAGAACAATAAGTATGTATATATTAACCACGTACGCCTACACACGTGATTAATTTTTAACACAATACACCCAGCCCCCATTGAGGATCGAACTCACTACACAATTCTAATACTCTACTAGATTAGATCGCTACCAATTATTACACAGCAATGCACTCTAACGAGCCTAGTCTAGTGAGTGATTTGTTTTGTATGGGTTATCAACCGTGTGTTGGTTATTTAAAGCCGGAAGATATTTTTAGATTGTAAGTGTTTTGTGAAATAATAATTATTTATTGATAAAAGTTCTACTAATTGAGCTTTTGTTTCCCCAAAATTCTTACAATCTAAATAAAATATTTTATAACTTTAAAGTAACCTGCAAAAGGTTGATAAGCCGTAAAAAAATCAGTCTAGTTGGATAATGTTAGGCGTGTATTGTAGCATATTTAGGTCTGATGGATCAGAGGGTACTGACGAAAGTTCCTGGTATTTTCTGACGATAATGCTTTTTGGAATACAGTTAATGATAATAATGTTGATAGTGTTGTTTGAATATACCGGGTGTAACGGCAAAATTGTCCAGATCATGTAAGAGCATAATTATCTATCCAACAAAATGTTAAATATCTAAAAAAAAAAAAAAAAAAAAAGACATTAAATTAATGTAGTTTCTTTTTTCCACATTTTCAGGTAAATCGTTAAGGCATCTTGATACCATTTGTCGTAAGAATCATTGAATAACTCTTTGGGTTATTCAGCTAGAAAAAGAACAGGTTAAAATCGTTTTGAATCAGACCCGCTATATCTTCCCAACTTAGAGGAAAAAGATCATTCAGCCCTGCAGTAATGGTATCAATATTCATAAACTGGCCTCCATCTTCAAAGTCCATTCAAGAACAATCAAGAGAATGGTGAATATGTTTTGGAGTTGTAGAGACGAAAACTGGATCAGGAGGTCACAACAGCAAGAAGGATCATCATTTTAAGTTAGAGTTAAATACATTCTTATTGTTCAAAGTAGAATCCAATAGTATTATAAAAATCTCGGAGAATTCCAGTAAGATATCTTTAATCTCTAAGTTACAACGGTTCAAATCTTAATCTAACAATTAGACAATTTTTCTGTTACACGATTTGGACAATTTTGCTCTTACACCCTGTATATATTTAATTTATATTGACTATATATAATATATATATTATATATATTTATTAGAGTATATTTATATATATGGGCAGCGGAGAAGTTACGCACAGTAGGTTGCCATTTCTTTCTGCGGTAGACGGGTTGTCATCCAATGCTACAGAACCCGGTCTGTCCTGCTATTTCCCCATAGCTGGAGGGAGAAGAAGAGTATTCATACTTTTCACAAGAGTATTAGCACGTAAGTGAATGTAATGGATTTGACTGGAATTCGAAACCGGCTCTCCGATTCCTCAATCCGTTACTCTACCGTGCCTCCTCAAGTTCATTAATACAGAAAAAAACAACAAAAAAAAAACTTAAGTCTGTTTGCACTCCACCCAGTAGGGACTTAGAAGAAAAAATATCCCCGTATAGCCAATGTTTTAATATTGTTGCCAGATTTTCTCTTGCAGCAATAAATGTCTCTTCTTACAGAGTTTGTGCAGTGAGCAAACCTGTTTAAAGTCCTCCAATCTCCGTTAAATCTTTCTTTGCGATGCCAAGACATCGTGTCTAACGTTATTAGCCACGTCAGGTTGCATCCATATATAAAATGAATAATGATTGGGATCTAAATATATATATGATTAATAATGGCAAAATCAAGCAGCGCAAGTTGGGGCGGAAGCCTGTTCATTCTGTCCGATGTAGACAAATGGCAGTCATTTGAATCTTTTAGGTTTCAAATTATTAGAGATGTTTCGAGTTTGAAGCTTTGAAATGGGTCCTAAGACCGATTTGATTGATAAATAGAAATGCGTAATAAAAATCAAATAAATAGTGTTTATATATGATATTATATATATATATATATATATAAAGAAATATAGTCTTAAGGTGTGCTATATTTATGGAATAAAGTGCTCAATATCAGAGATAGAGCGTGTGTAAATATAAAAGTGAACATAGAAGTCAACACTTAGAGGCGACAGTCTGTTTCATGCTATATGCAATCGTCAAGCCACCGACGATTGCATATAGCATGAAACAGACTGTCGCCTCTAAGTGTTGACTTCTATGTTCACTTTTATATATATATATATATATATATATATATATATATACATGATATACTCCCATATATACAGGGTGCGATGGGTAAATGGTCGACATTTTAGATTTTTAACTTAGAGCATACGCGTTGTGTTATTTTTCTTTTTTTTGTTGTTTACTGGCTAGTATAGTAGGGTCAGTTGAATACCGTCTGTAAGACAAAGAGACGCAATTCACAAATTTGGAAACGGCATGCTGTACTGCTTGGCATTCGCGCCAGGATCACCAATACAAACATTTCAGGGTATTTAGGTGTCAATCTGTGGACAGTGCAAAAGATTCGGAACGAGTTGGATGATATATCCAGTCAACAGTTTGGAGTAATCACTGGTGATGACGTAGTTATGCCTCCGTTCATCTTCCAACTCAAATTCAACAAGGAGGCCTACATCAAGTGCCTTGAGGAGGGAGTGCTTCCCTGGAAGACATTATGTCTAGAAACAGGACTCTGCACCATGCCACACAAACAGAAGAACCCAGTCATGAATATCAGATAATTACTGTGGCCACGTTACCCCCTTACATCTGGCCACCTAACTCTCCAAACTGCAACCCCCTTGATTATTATGTGTGGGCGCAGTTGAGCGAGAGACCAACAAAATTTCTTGTAACATCAAAGACGAACTGAAGGCAAAGATTATGCAAGCATTCACCAACTTAAGGAGACCATCCAGAAGAGATGCAGGTGATTCCGAAGTCGTCTGGAGGCCGAGGTTGAAACCAATGGCGATTTTATTTAATAAATTTTCTCTTTAGTATTCCAAGATACTTTTGTGTAATTTTTATAAATATATCTGTTAAAATGAGATGTCAATGTTATTTTCATTTTTGCTTCATTTAGACGACGATTTATACATCGCAACCCGTTGTATGTGCGAAAGTGTACAATCTTGATGGATATGTCTGGTCATCCCTTGGTGTGGGACACAGTTGGGCGAGAGACCAACAAAACTCCTTGTAACAGCAAAGATGAACTGAAGAGAAGGATTATGGCAACATTCATTGCCTCTTCACGATGTGTGAATATCCTGACATTTTTAAACAGAAGACTTCTTAGTTAACTCACTAATACACACGTTAGACGTTGAAAACAGTCTAGTCACAAATGTATACGAATGACAAATGTAACCTCGTGTACATAGCAACACAGTGTAATGTACCGTAAACGTTCTTTAAACTTAACTCAAAAAGGACAAATGTTTATATAAACTTTTGTCCTTGTTTTGGCGTGAGATAACCGCCCCGAAGTGCGATAAAGTATTTTGATGCACCATATATATATATATATATATATATATATATATATATATATATATATATTTGTGTGTGTGTTTGCATGCGTGCGTCCGGGCGTGCGTGCGTATGAAGTATGATTTATACACACACACACGCACACACACACACACATATATATATATATATATATATATATATATATATATATATATATATACATACATATATATATATATATATACTATATGCGATACTTATTAGAAAACGATCAATACCAGTGACAGAGCAAACATATGTAGTTGCATGAATGTGAGTTTGTAACCCTCGGTTTCACGCTTTTGAAATCCTCAGACAAACTCTCTCCATATATATATATATATACACACACATTTATATAATGTATATATTTACATTATATGATTTCTGTGTTAAATACTTACATACAAAACATGTATAGATAAATAAATTCTTATTAATAAAATAACATAGATATACATATATAAGGTAGGAAACTGCGAAGAGCCATTCTCACCTATGCTTTGAAAGGTCATAGCACGAAATAATATCGTATATATACGTATGTTTTGAGTGTGTGGTAATTTTATACATGTATCTTTGATGTGGCTTAAGGTCGAAAGTGTGGAGCTCCTAGTGAGGATTGAATTCAAGAATCAGTCGTAACAGATTTCACAAGACAAGCTTGCTAACCATTACACCACGTCGAAGTACCTAATATATAATTGCGTGTGTCAGTGAAACTAAAAGAAAAAAAGCATGGAGAATCACATTGTCATATACAAGAGTGCGTTTTCGTAGAAGCTAGTTTTTAGTGTGTGTGTGTCGTCTGTGTTTTTTTTTTAAGAGTCAGCGAATCATATAGACCAATATTCTTGAGAAATTCTCTTTTGTCAGTCAGTGATGCGAAGTTCTTTGAAATTGCCAAACCATCTGTATATGAAGCGACTCGTGTTTCTTTTATTCTTTCTCATCCGTTCTTTACTTGCTATTATTTATCTTCCTTGCTAAGTTTTTTTTTCTTTCTCTCTCAACTTTCGTTTTTCCTGTTCTTTCTCATGTAACGACTCCAGTCCCTCTTTTTAGTCAAAATCTGCTCAGTTGGTCTTTTTTTTTCCAACTGTATCTTCTCTAGAGAAGTCTGCTTCTTTTTTAGAACTAAGCAAGTACATCAAAAAATCTGTAGCCTAGTGCAAAGAAAAGTATTTAATTTGAGCATAACTTACATATTTTTAACCTGTTCTCGCATTTTCAAAATCTCTAGCCATGTTTGGCAACACGTATCGGAGAATAACAATTCTGAATTGAGAACTTGGGTTTCAAACAAGGAGGAGGCTTATAGTTAATATCAGGAAGAGGCAGCTAAAGTTTCTGGGGTACATAATGAGGAAAGGCGGCCTGGAGAATCTGATACTCACGGGTCGAATAGAGGGAAAGAGAGAGAGAAAGGAAAACAACGCGTGATATACCGAGGGTACTTAAACAAGTGGATGACAGAACAAGGTCTCGGGGAGGAAACAGAGGTATTTGCAATTGATAGAGGGGGGGAGAGCCATCATCGCCTACGTCCTTAAAGGAAACGGTACATAAAAAGAAAAAAACCTCAATTCTAGAATGAAGCAGACGTGAAAGTTTAAATATCTGGGAAGCGTCTGTGAAGCGTCTGGGAAGCGTAAGTGCGACACTGAGATCCGTAGGCGTATTGGGATGACCCAAGACGTATTCCAAAAGCTGGGCAGAGTATTGGGAGACAGGAGGATTTCTTTGGTAACAAAGTAAAGAATACTGAACTGTTACGTGACATCTGTCCTTCTTTACGGCAGCGAATGTTGGGCGATTTCAAAGATGAAGAAGATACTTGAGGCAACAGAAATGTGGTTCTACAGAAGGATACTAAGGATATCATGGACCGAGCGTGTGTGCAACGATGAGATTTTGGAAAGGATGCAAACGAGGAGGAGGGTTATACTTATTATCAGGAAGAGGCAGCTGAAGTTTCTTCGACACATAATGAGGAAAGAGGGCCTGGAGAATCTGATACTCACAGGTCGAATAGAGGGAAAGAGAGACAAGAGAAAACAAGGCGTGATATACCGGGCAGACATAAGCAAGTGGATGACAGCGTCTGTGTGAGGAAACAGAGGGAAAGCATTTGTTGAGAGCTGCCAGGGATAGAGGGGGAGTGTAGAGACATGATCGCCTACGTCTTGAAACGACATGACACATAAAAAGAAAGATCTGTCCCTAGTGAAACGCGTGCACGAACTGTAACTAAGGCCCGCTAATTATAGTTGCTTATAAGCCAAGAGTTGGCTTTCTGGGTGTTGAAGAAATATAAATGGACCTGAGCAGATGGACATGCTTAGAAATGAGCGACCATAGTAAAGACGAGAAATCACACTGGTTTACAGTGCGATTTCAAGACGACATGGTTTTGATGATGTTGAATGAACAGCGTTTCACGACTTTTGTTTTAAAACCATCAACCCATGCTTTTATCTGGAAAAATTTATTTAGAAAAACCCTGATGAGAAAAAAAACTAGAAGAAACAGAAATATGGTTCTACAGAAGGATATTGAAAATTCCATGAAGAGAGCAGGTAAGCAACAAGGAAGTGTTAAAGAAAATGACAACATAAACGCCGCTTTCTACTCAGAACCAGGAAAAGGCAACAAAAATACTTTGAACACATAAGAAAGGAGACGGTAAGACTGCGTGGTGCAATAGTCAACAAGTTTGTCTCGCTAGAATAATTACGACTGAGTAGTAAATTACCAAACAGTTTATCTTGTAGTCTTTTTTGTTGTCTGTTGAATATTTTTGCCGGGTAACCAACCCCTATCCAAATCATCGGATCTAGATTCATTACTAATAATTGCAGTTGTGACATCAGTTTTCATTTGCTATCCTACCAACTTACGTTTCTCTTCGTGATGTTTATTTAAAGGAGGTAGTTTCGTTGCGCTCACATTTAAAAATAATTTTCTTAATTTTTTGCAATTTAAATGTTTCGAAAACTCTTCTTATAGAGTTATCGTACGTGATTCCCAGCAGAGGGCTGAATCTAACGTAGCTTCTCTCAAGAAAGTATGGTATGAGAAGAGTTGATCTGTGGTGTCCTTAGTATGTAAATGGTTCAACCTAAGATATACCACAGTAGCTTTTTATACTTGGTGTCGCCTCAAAACGCTTATTTAGTTGCGATGAGAGTCGACCCAAAAGGCGACACCTTAAAGCAGCCAAGTGCTGAATCGGGTCCAAACTGATGTCGGTGGGTGCACAGAGGAAGTGAACCAGGCAAATACGATTACAAGAGCTAAGACAACCGGATGACAGGGAGTTATATAAACGCCCGATCTTCCTCGCAAAAAGAAGATCGAAAGCTCGAAAAAAGACCTGGAACCACATGCCTTCGATTGGCCGCCGTTAATTCGGCAAAGTCCAGCTGTGAGTGAACACTCGATTTTTATTCCTACCAGACGTTACTAGCATAACTTTACAACATTCATCAGATCCTTGTTATCGTGCCAATATTTTCAATTTCCTATTTTCTGGTTCTGTGATCTCTGTTCAGGTCTTTCGCGTTTTCCAAATTAGTGTTCCTATTTATGAATAACTTTGCAAAATCTTTTATCTCTTTCGTGGCTGTATAATGCATGGCAATTATATATATCAAATAAAAATAAGGATTCACAGATACAATTTTATGTCTTTATTTACAATATGATGAACTTACGAGTTGCATAATAAAATCTCACAACTAATTTAATTTTTTTCTATTAAAAATCATAATCTGAAATCAGCAAGAAAGAAACAAAAAAATATTTTCTTGTTATAGTCAACCACTTTTTTTTTTATTATACCTTTCTGGATTTAGACCTTAAGAGGTCCCTAGGCTAATAGTATTTAGGGAACCTTTCATTACATATTTTCGCTACCCCCGTGTCTATAATAAAATCTAAATGAAAGACCCTCCAACTACAGAAATCTAAATAGTATAAATTGTTTCAAATTAGTTTAAAGGAGTCCTAATACTGATAGCAGACAGGGAAAGGAAACTACAAAACCCCTTACAGAAGGTAGCAAAGGAGAGCGAGAAGAAAGGACTAAAGCATAAACTACAAGACAGAATGCATGGTCATCAGTAAAAAGTTGATCCCGAAGTTCTATTTACAGGTCGGAGATACTAAAATCAAGCAGGTGCGGGAATTTAAATATCTAGGAAGTGTTCTGACAGAGGATGGAAAATGCGACGTTAAGATTCAAAGAACATATTAGGATGGCCAAGGACGAATTCCAAATGCTAGGTAGAGTATTACAAGACAGGAGGATTTTGTTAGTAACAAAAATGAGTACTGAACTGTTACGTGATATCTGTTCTCCTTTACGGCAGCGAATGTTGGATCGTCTCCTCAAAGATGAAGCAGAGACTCGGGGAGGCGGAGGTATGGTTCTACAGAAGGATACTAAGGATAACATGTTAGAAAAGATGAGGCTTTGGAAAAGATGCAAAACAAAAAGGAAACTTAAACTTAACACAGGAAGAGGCACAGCTGGAACTTCAGGGAAACGTAATTAGAAGGTAGGGCTTGGAGATTATAATACACACAGGGCGGATAGAAGGAAAGAGAGACAAGGGAAAGCAACGCGTGACAAACCTGGCGAGCTTAAGCAAATGGATGACAGAACAGGGTCTGGGAGAAGTAGCAAAAGGGAAAAAAACATATTGAGACTTACAAGAGATAGGGGGATGTGGAGAGCCATGATCGCCTACGTACTGAAGGGGCACGGCATATAAAAGAAGGTTAAATCTTAAAATGAACGAAACGGCTCTGTTCTTTTATAGTTATTTTTATTTAGTTTTATTAAGGGCCCAAAATTTAGAGGGCTCTTGACTTGGGGCCCCTGCGCGGCAACCCATACTATCCCATCTGTAAATCGGGTACTGGTTGATATCGTTTTATTCTTTCTTAAATCACTTTTGCGACATTGTTACAACAAGCTTTCTTGTCTAGCCAATGTTTTCAATTTGATTTTGGATTAATATGTGATCCCTGATCAAATATTTCGCAGTTTCCAACTTGATTATCACACCATCACAACGTTGTGTTCTCCTGTCTTCTTCAGGCACTTGTCAGTTCAATTAACGTTCAGGGAATTTTTTGGTCTGAACGATTTATTTAATCAATGGGCGTAGATCGTTGTCGGTCCGATTTCAATGTCTGGGGATATCTTGTCTTGGTTTTGGTCTAAATTTTTTTTTATCTACGGGCGTAAATAGTTCTCGGTCCGATATCAATGTCTCGGGATAACTCGTCTTGTTTTTCGTCTGAACACTTTATTTAATCTACGGGCGTAGATAGTTCTCGGTCTGATATCATTGTCTAAGGATATCTCTTCTTGTTTTTGTTTAGTACTGCTCAATTTGATTGGGTTTGTTTTATGGCATATCAACCTCAATGTTTTATTTAATGCGGACAAGATTTTTATTGCTGCTAATATTTTCCTCCAAAAATGTATTGCTATTAGGTTGGTGCAAAAATAATGTCGTTTTTGACGTTAAAAAATGCGTCAAAAACACCAGGCTAATAGTAATATTTTCCTCCAAAAATGTATTGCTGGTAATATTTTTCCTTCGGAAAAGTATTGCTGGTAATATTTTTAGCATCAAACATGTATTGCTGGTAATAATGATTTTCTGGTAATATTTTGTTTTTACAAAAATGTATTGATGGTATTAAAATCTATTTTTACACTTTTATAGTGTATTGACTTCGGGGGTTAACTATTTGCCCATAGCTGGGACCGTAACAGGTGCTACCATCTCGAGTCACAGTGGATCTTGGAATAATAGTGATTAAGAGGTGGTTCCACGCTCCTCAAAAGCTCCTGAGCAGGGGCCTTGCTGTTGGATGTAGTTTATCGCCTTACTCAGGAGGCCTTATTTAGGGTGGGGGAGCTCTTACCCCTCTGCAGAGGTGCAATCGGCATATTCTGAAGCCCCAACCGACAGGGTGAAGCACTGCTCGGTTATTGCTCGCCCTGTTTCAGACAGAAATCAAAACGTTAGAAAACTTGTAACCGAGAATGAAACAGGGAAGTGCTGCGTTATTCTTTCTTTCTTTCTTTTCTTTTTTTTTTTTTTAATCGCAGAATATTTCCTTCGTTTACACGATTCAGAGAACACTATTTTCGGCATGCGTGTGTGGCGTTGACCCATAAACAGATCAAAGAGACCACGTTGAAAGAAAGCTTGGTTTTCATGTAGCTAACAGGGAAAAGAATTTAAATTCTAGATGGTTAATAAGAGCAAAGGTTAAATATTTAGCGGTTAGATTAAGTTACGCATTTTTTTAGCATTAACAATAATAATAATAATAATAATAATAAGCCGGAAATATTTTTGTAATCGTTCCGCTCCGATGGATTGCTTCTTCCTTTCATTTTTATTTTCATCCGTGCTAGATTTCTGTCTATTCATTCCGTATGAGTCTATAGAGAACGCTTGTAAACATATTTACATTGTGACACGATTTGTTGTTTCAGTTAATTGGGCGTGTCTCCAGACACCCGTTGGTCGGTATTCAGAGTCAAAAGCTATGCTGATTTTCAGGGAAGGAAAACAAGCCTTCTTCCATTATTTTTTAAGAATCATTTTACCCTAAGCAAGGCAATAAAGTCACTAAGACGCAAGGAGGTGCAGAAGATGAAGGAAACCGAGAACACGTTATAGAAGCGAAAGGCCAACACCAAGAATAGGATTCAGGCAAACAGAAAATGGGGGTTGACGTTGTGTTTAAGTTTTGATGATTTATTTGATAAGAAAGCAAGAACCTGAAAGAGAATTCCACAGGCGAGAAGTGCAAAGAGAAGTTATTAGAATAGAACTTACGGTTGCATTTAGCATTTCCAACAGCAACATAACGAGACCTAGCTGTCAATCTAGTACTGCGCTTAAATTCGTGAAGTCAAAATACCAAAAGTTTAGATCATCAGAAAAAATTGCCATGAAAATATATCTTTTTTTTTAGAAAATGACACAGGTAATCTATGTTACGGCAGGGGAAAGCAATTGAAGTCGAGATGCCAGTTCTAGATCTATAAAATTACAGATTTTTCTTTGGGTCTTGTCAAGAATCTCAAGAAATATAATAGGAGCACCAGACCAGATGTGGCAACAATATTCTATGAATGAATAATTCAAGTGAGAAAAAAATTCTTCAGCCCGACACAACGAACTAATATTTCTCTAGCAGACTTAGCTCTTGATTGGATATAGCCAGTCCAATTCACATGTGCAGAAAACATTAGATTGAGAGAGCGCTATGTGCTACGCTCCTGGAGGTTAGCCTCAGCCATGCAGATTGAAGACACACTCTCTTCATTCAATACGGCACAGACTTCTTAACTTCCTTATATTTCACGTTTTACCAGACCAAGTTATACGCAGTATATATATATATATATATATATATATATATATATATATATATATATATATATTATTTAAATTATTCGGACTATTGTCCTCATCTTTGTCGCTATATTTATCACAACGTTTTGGCCGTTGTACACTCCGGCCTTCTTCAGGTGGTTGGAATGTCGAACTAAACCCTTTATTTCGCTCACTGGGGTAGACTGTTCTAGTTCCACATGCCAGTGAGCGAAATAAAGGTTTGAGTTCGACATTCCAACCATCTGAAGAAGGCCGGAACCTACAACGGCCGAAACATTGTGATAAATATGGCGACAAAGATGAGGAGAATAGTCCGAAGAATGTAAATAATGTACATAATACCTCATCTCAGAAATATATAATATATATATATATATATATATATATATATAGATAGATAGATAGATAGATAGATAGATAGATAGATAGACTAAAACTATAGAATACATCCATATCTATTAAAACTCTAGACTCTCCAAGGGGGGCATTGGACTGTAATGTTGCCAAGATTTTAATGTTCAAAGTCGAGGTTTTAGTTTTATACCCAATCAGTTTAAATTCATATTTATTTTTCCATTAGACTGGTTGCCAGTTATGGCTAAATAGCCCTGACTGCTATTCAGAGAGATATGGTTTCATGCCTTCCTCATTATTGGTAATTGAATGTAAAAAAATCGTTCCCCTTTGATTACATTTTTGGTGCTGATAACAGTTACCCTACCTGACACTATAAATTACATAGCTAGATTTGACACCAGAATGTTATGCTCATCTATCGAACCTTCATATTAAGGTTTTGTTTCAAATAGACAGGCCGATATGATTATTATTTTGGGAGATAAATTAACCCTGGACATTCTTTATTCCGATTACTTCGCTTTTTACTAAACATGGCAGCTGATCTCTTCTCTGACCTAGCTCTAACCGCTCAGAGGTGTTTGGTGTGGGGGGCATTGCTGTACACATTTTGTTTCTTTTTCTTCTTTTTCTGCGCCGTGGCTCTTCATAGAGTAGGCGATCATGGCTCTCCACTTTGCCCTATCCCTTGTTTTATCCTTTTCTACTTCCCCCCAGGCCCTGTTCTGTCATCCACTTGCTTAACCCCGCTAGGTTTATCATGTATTGCTTTGTTTTGTCTCTTTTTCCCTCTATTCAACCTGTGAGTATCAGATTCTCCAAGCCTTCCTTTCTCATTACGTGTCCCGGAAATTTCAGATCATTCTTCCTGATGTTAAGTATAAGCTTCTTTCTTATTTTCATCCTCTCCAAAACTTCATCGTTGCTCACATGCTCAGTCAAGGATATCCTTAGCATCCGCCGCCACGAGTCTCTTCTTCACATTTGAAGAGATCGTCAAGGAGGAAAGTACACTTTCAATACCTCGAAACTAGTGACATTTTACCATCGCCGATCAGACCCAGCACTTTCACATGTCGCGTGTCTTGAGTGCTTTTAGGGGATTAAACTCAACCTAGACCCCAAGTGGAACACATACATATGATCCGTAGTTAAAGGAATTTTAGAAAAAAAAAGTTCCAATGGACGCTAATTATGTTCAAGACATCCATTTTATTATCTTTTATATAGAAAATTCCAGATTGAACTAACAATTAGCGCACTCGGATACATTTGAAAGTCAAACGAATTTAAATATTGAATTCTTGTTATTTTAGAGCAAGTTACTCCAGCTTTTTCTTTTTTAAAAAAAATAAAAATAAAAAATAAGACCTGAAATCGTAAATAGCGAATTTTATAATTTGCAAGGGCTGAGATCTCAAGTGAAACCCACTCTGCATTTTTAGAAAATCAAAACAAAGAAGAACAAAATCACATGGAATCTACGAAGGTCAGTTAAAAATTATCGGTATTTTCGTCATAACATACCTTTAAGTCAGTCACATTGCCTTCTACTCATAGCTACTTATGGTTAGTATAATTGTGGTCGCGGGATCGAAGTTTCAGTTTGATCCAACCAGTTCTCTTGCTTCTGTTACAGTGTAAACATTCCCGCTTCGCTAGTAGTGTATGCCAAGGAAGGACAAAGAGCAGTGATCCGAATCCACAGAGAACACTGAAACTTTTCATTGGTGATGAAGGTTGTCGGGCGTTCTGCTCCTTCTTAGTGCGTCACGCTTGTCCGGCCCCTTTTGATCCGCTCAGACACACTTCTACACGGTTGTGCACTGTTGCCATATTGTGTTAAAAGCCTCCGATGAATTTCAGCCCTGACACGCATTCTGACCAAAGATCATTGCTCTTTGTTCCTCCTTGGTGCACACTGCTATCAGAGCGGCCATGTTTACAGTGTAAGAGCAGCAAGAAAATTGGCGCGATCATGCTCAAACTTCGATCACATGACCACAATAATACCAACTATAAGCACGCATGAGCAGAGGGCAATGTGACAAACCTAAAGATATGTGCGGATAGTTTTTGATTTGCTCTCGTATTATGGCAAATGCATGGAATTTGTTTAGGAAGTTCTTGGAAAATA
>OZ010585.1:122958962-122963962 GCA_963932145.1 Acanthosepion lycidas
AACCCAGTCATGGCAGTCAGGCAATTTCTGCGACCACATCACCCCTTACATCTTGCCTTCTAACTCCCCAGACAGCAGCACACTTGATTATTATGTGTGGGGGGCAGTTGAGAGAGAGACCAACATAATTCCTTGTAACACCAAAGGTGAACCGAAGGCAAGGATTACAGCAGCATTTACCAACTTAAACGACGAGACAGTTCAGAAGAGATGCAGGAGATGCCGAATCGTCTTGAGACCGTCGTTGAAGCCAATGGTGATTTTATTGAAAAAATTTACTTTTTAGTATTTTAGGCTAATTTTGCGTAATTTTGGTAAATATATATGTTTAAATGAGATATCAGTGTTGTTTTCATTCTTGTGCAATTTAGATGACAATTTATCCACCGTGTCACACACACACACACACACACACACACACACACACATATATATAAGGGTCATTTTTCCAAAACCTAAAACTCTTATCCAGATACAGTCTTTGACATGACTGAAAAAAAACAAGAGAAGGCCTAAAAGGAAACTTACCTACTCAGTAACGTAAAGTGCTCGAAGCCCAGATTGCCTAGACCAAACAAAATGCGCTTACCAACGTTAGATCCGATGAAACGGTGGCTCTAGTCACTACTCGACTTAAGCGTCTGAAGATATATATATATATATATATATATATATATATATATATATATATATATATATTCCGTAAAACTTTGGTAACTATTGCTCTATGGTGACTGCATTGTGTATTGATATAAGTATATTTTCTGTACACTTTTTTGTGTACACATAAGTCCGTTGGTATTGTATACATGCCAATCTTTGAATGGAATAGAATGCCTTTATTACGTACGCATCAAAACACTCAAAGAAACACACAAATTAAGGTTGATAATATATTTTTATTTTTAGTAAGTGACGGCAGGAATTTGACATACAATTAACCTAGAAACGATGACAGAAAATTTGTCATTAAACAAAAAACTCCCACCCCACAGAAAAAAAACTAAGATAAACAATGAAAGAGAAAACAGATCGAAGGCTGAGAGGGGAATTCATTAAACAGATTAGAACATAAAATACGCGAAAATGATTGAACAACAACAGAAAATGGAAAAGTTTTTAAAGTATGTTGCCTATCCAGATGTTGGACAAGAAAAAAAGAAGAAACGGAAAAAAATAAACGAGAAAAAGTAAAAGTGAATGGAAATAATGGGAAGGCAAATAAAAAAAAAGGATGCAGGCACGATTAGGAAAGACGATGTTACAAGATTATATAAGATCAGTCGATAAACATACAGTCTTGATTCTATTTCTATTTTATCGTAGGCATCAGCAGCAGCCATTGTGATTCAAAATTCATACATCCTTTAATGACAATCATCACTGCGCTATACTATGTTACATTTTAGCAACAACACCCTCTGTCTCATCTATCTATCTTCCGTCTAGACTGTTCTACTGTATCTGCTGCCCATTATACATGAGTCAAACAAACTTTTGCTTCATCTGTTATCCTTACTTCTTGATATGTGCCACGCCTATCACCATTAATCATTTCTTCGACATACGCTATCCTGGATTCTTCTCGGTGCCATTTTAACCTGTTTATAATTGTTGAGTTGTTCTCGGTATTGCTTATATTTACGAATTTGTCTTTATTCATATATATATATATATATATATAATATATATATATATATATATATATATTTATATAAATTCATGAATCATTCATACAAAAAACAAATATAGAGGTTAATGATTTAAATGGCGAGAATATATCTTCGCAAACAATATAAATAAGATACACCAACCCCGAACCTGTATATGAATGATATGATCCCTGTTTATAAATTCCAGTTGCATAAGGTCTTTTTACTTTTTTACAAGCTTTAGTCAGTTCCTCCAGACATCCTCAGGTATGGAAATAGATTTGTTCTTGTTTTTACTTCTCGGTAATAAGAGGACAACGAAAATAGAGATGTAATCCGAAAAAATGCTATGAGGAATGTGTTATTGTTTTGGAACGTGCGGTCGCAACGCTGAGTTTGAATTTAAATTTTAAGGTTCTGCGTTTTTGTACAAATATAGTAATAAGAGAATTCTTTTGTACTGGTAGGTTTTCCGTCAATGTGGCATGAACTATATTGTTCAATAATTACAGGAATGTCACACTTATTATCCGAAAGTTGCACGTTGGATCGGTTATTTTAATTTCAGTTATAGGTGCAATCATAATTTATAAATTCATGAATCATTCATACAAAAAAATATACTTATATATATGTGTGTGTGTGTCTGTGTGTGTCTGTGTGTGTTGGGGAAAGTGTATGACAAAGTGGAAAATGTTTACAATGACGGGTTCACCGGACTAGATTTGTTATGTTGGTACCACTACACATGCGTGTGAACAGGGTGTGAGGTGGTTTTCGTTATTAGTAGTTTTGCAAAATTTAGTGACTTCTTTGTCGATTAGTTTATTATAATTGCTGGCTTTCATTTTATAGATTATCCTGGATTTATCTGCTTTTATAAATAGTCTTTTTGAGTGATCATTTTGTTTGAGTCTTTTGTTGATTATGTTTGCTAAGTTGGTCATTTCATATTTGCTAATCAAAATTTGTTAGAATTATTGGCGTTATCCGCTTTGTCGTCACTATTGTCATCATCTTTGTTGTTGAAATAGAATATCTTATGCGTTTTATGAAGTGTTCGGGTTTTTTTTTTTTAGTTTGACTTTGTAGTTGTGTACGTTGGATGTTTACGTGTTTTACAATGAGTAGATAAAATGTGTGGCTTCCATATTGGTGTAAGATAGTTCTTTGTTTTCTCTTATGCTTTGTTTTCTCTTATGCTTTCTTTTGTTTTTTGAGAAAATATAACACAGAAGTGAAAGCTGTGCAAAAGTGATCAAGCAAAAACAAAAATCTACAAAAGAGCTCAACTGAGAATTGTTTTAGAAGCTAAGGCAAGAATGATGTCAAAGATAATATAAAGCCAAAAATAATAACAGTCAATGCAGGATTGCGAGAAAAGATATTTAAGGCAAGTAGTCTTTACAATAATGTGATCGATATCGAAGACAGAGTATTAACAGAATTAATGTGAGTAAAATTGTAACTTAGCTGATTGATGTTGCCTTCCGCATACCGACTCCAGAGTTTCGTAGCAGGGCCTCTTTGTCCACTCTTCAGCAAGTATCAGCAATTTACTGCTTATATTTTTAAATGTTTTCTTTACACACACACACACACACACACACACACACACATATATATATATATATATATATATATATATATATATATATATATATATATATATATATATATATATACAGGCTGGTGAAAGAAATTCAAGAGATAAAAAACAACAAAAATAATAATATTGTTAATAGAACTAATAATATTTAATGTATATTACTGGGCCTTTTTGACCATATATATTCTAATTGCAACATTATTAATAAGCCTTTTTGACCATATATATTGTAATTGCAACATTATTGCTAATTCTTTTAGACCATATTTATTCTAACTGCGACATTATTGATAACCTTTTTTGACCATATTTATTCTAACTGCAACCTTATCGATAATCCTTTTTCACCATATATATTGTAATTGCAACATTATTGCTAATTCTTTTTGACCATATATATTCTAATTGCAAGTTATATAGACGACATTAATGTGAAATGCATATTTCAGGTCCCAAAATTACTGGATGACCAGTAAAAAAAGCGATGAATTTATAATCACCGCTTTTATATTTCAGGAATAATTGACGCCGATATATAATTGATATATCTATTTTCTATGAATTGCGTCCCTTTAAAATGTGGGAGGGCATGGCTCCTATCCTCTTGTAAAACGTTTCTCCGTTTGCACCCATTCTGTCATCCATTCACAGAAGCTCGTCAGGTCGCTGTTCGTTTACTTTTTCCTGTCTCTTTTGCCCTCAGCATGCCCCGTGAGGGCTAATTTTTCCGCTTTTCGACGTGGTGTAATGCTTAGCAAGATTGTCTTGCTATATCAATTACGACTGAGTAGTGAGTTCGATCCCCTCCGGATGCTCCACGCTTTCGCCTTTTTTTTCACAAACGTTCACTAAATTCAAGGTCCAGAAGCCACTCAAGGTAGAGTGTTACTCTGTGAATTTGTATTAGCGTAGCATAAGAAAGAGTAAGTTTTAGAAGTATAGAGCTGAAGCGGACTGTAGAATGAACCGGAAACCCAATTCTAAACAGGAAACAAGGGATAAACTTCTACTCCTGTTTAAAAGTGCAAGGAAGCGTGTTAAACCGAGCGATAGGCGTACCTATCTACTCCTATTTTTGGAGGAGAGAAAATAAAATACAATGAAATAAACAGTGAATAAAATTTCAGAATTAAACAGCAGACGTTAGGATTACAGTATTGAATCAAAATTTAGAAGTATCCGGAAACCCAATCCTAAACAGGAAACAAGGGTGGAGGAGGGAAAAAATTGTCACATCTAAGCTACACTAAAATCACCATTATGTGACCAAGACATTTCAGCTGCTGCCTTCTGAATCTGAATATAATTGTTCTTTTCGTTCCTGTTTTCCTTAAGACGTTGCCATTTTGTTCTCGCCCCATCGAAGGAATTCTAAGTAATCTTCAGAAGGACAACGTTTCTGTCACCTCCAGTTTCCGCTTCATCTGTAAAGAGATCGTGTGGTATTCACTGCTATACGAGACGATCTATATAACATAAGCACTTCAGCACTTTTTTCTTTGCTTCTAACAAAACTTTGTTTAGATTTCGGAATGTATATTCCGTTGATCTAATGCTCGTTCGGATTTCGGTGTGGCATTCTGTATCCTGTGTGAAAACACTTCTTAATCATTTCAACTTCAGTAGTTGTTTTATTTTGATTGGTAGTTAACGAGTTCGCGGCTTTTTCTCTTGTTGATAACCGTAGTCTCGGTCTTCTTGCAGTTAATGGCTCATCTTTTTTTTCTTCACTTTCCTAT
>OZ010585.1:122968962-122988962 GCA_963932145.1 Acanthosepion lycidas
TTTGTCCAGATTCGTTGGAAGGTCAACAACTTTTTGTGCCATTATTTTCTCTACGAGTTACGTGTGCTGACCATTTCAATGGTTTGCTGTTCTTGAAAATCCTCAAGTATTGTGGCTTTTGTTATTTAGTATTTCTTGCATTTCGCAATTTTTATATATTTATCTCTCTCTATATCTGTCTTTTTCTCTCTTACTCTCTCTTTCCGAATCTCTCTTTATCTCTCTTTCTCTGCCTCTCTCTCTTTCTCTCTCTTGTCCTCTATCTCTTTCTCTTTATTTTATCTCTCTCTCTCTTTCTTTCTGTTGTAACCAAGTAAATGGTCAAAGAAATAACAAAGCAAGTGTTGCAGATATATCATATATTAAACAGTAAATACAATAAGAGAGTATTACACGACTAGTGAGTGTGTGACCCAGCGTTCAATCTATTTGACTGTTCTCCCAAGTTCTTCACTCCTACTAATCTTATAGTAGGCGGAAGAGTCCAACATAGATCATTTTTTCTATCTCTTTCTCTTTCCTTCTCTATCTCTCTTTCTTTCTCTCTTTCTCACTCTCTCTCTTTCTCTCCATCTCCCTCATACACAAGAAAATATAGCTGATCTCTGTGCAGACATAGCTCAATGAACCAATAGGCTTGTAACTCTCAGTACTCTCTAAAACCCAAGTGAGTATCATTTCCACAACAGCGGTCAGACCCTGAGCTTTTTTCCATCGCAATGAGCTAGTTTCTATGCTTTGAACATCTATCCCAGACCTCAAGTGGAACTCATATAAACGAGGCTGAAAAATATGACCGGGTCCATGGATCAAACCAAAAAAGTATCGAACTATTTCTAGCATGCTTTATATTTAAAGTCAGATTTTTTTTAAAAAAAAGGAAAAAAAAGAAGAAAAAGGAGTGGTGTGGAGTTGCTCAGCCTCCATTTTCCCACTTTGATAGAGTTCAAAATCGTTTATGCGGTTTTATAGGGTATGACTTGTTTTCCAATCTATAGCCTCTTTTCCCGCAGATGTAAAGTTGCAAGCCTATCGCTATTTCCAAGGCAAATTAGCGCTACCCTCTAATATCACCAATTCACACATTTACAGCTAGGACTAAACATGTTACAACAACTGAATAGAATCACAATCATTTCTTCTGTATTCCATTTGTAAGGAGGAAATTCCACTCGTTCGGCTTTTTCCCCGAGAACTGCTACTCTGTTGAACAAACTCTCGCGAGGATGCTTCATAAACGCAACAATTTTAATACCTTCAAGTCAAAGGTCAGTCACTATTTATCCTCCCTAAAATCATAGTTTTCACTTCCTTCTACGTCCTCTTTCATTCATATGACGCACCTCATTCTGTGGTCCTCTACCTTGAGTGGCTCTTGAGTCTCGTATTGGGTCAACTTTAGTATGATAAATGTAGTTTCCGTTCTTACTGTTTTCCTTTCTTTTCGCTTTATCTTTCTTTTCTCTATTTTTTTTCTCGTTTTTATTCTGACGGATTATTTAGTTTCTTTGTCATTTCCTTCCTCAGTAAACCTGACTTCTATCGGCTTGACTGTCAGACAGTTGAGAGTACAGACATTTCCTTTGTCAGAATGATATGCTTGATATCGTTCTGGGACTTTCAGATTGGTTTTTTCTTGAAAAGAAATGTGACCAGTTCTGACAGACCCGAGATGACAAGGAAGAGCACGTTAAATGAAACAGAAAGAAAAAGAAACTTAAACTAGAGGAACGAATAATGAATGAAACGGGAAAAAAATGTGTGGAATGAATGAAGAAAGAAAGAAAGAATGAATGAAAAGAAAAAAAATTGAGTGTGAAGATAGGGGAGAGAACGCGGCGAAAAACAGAAGAGACATAAAATAGTGAAAAGGAAGAAAAAGGAGAGAAATAATTTAAGAAAATGCAAAGAAAGAAAAATGATTAAATAAAAGAAAGTAGAAAAAAAAGGAAATTTCTTTCTGTTTTCTTTTTTACTTTCTTTCAAAAAAAAAAAGATGTGCAACAAAAAAAAAAAACTTAAAAAAGAGAAAAAGACAACACAAAGAAAACGATATTCAGAAAATGCAATGAAAGATTGAAATAAAGAAGATCATAAGAGAAAAGAAGAGAAAGTGAAATAATGATAAAAAAAAGACAAAAAGAAAAAAATATAAGAAAGTAAGACGAAAAAGAGTGGCTTGAGCAAAATAAAAGAAAGAAACAAATGAAAAGAGAACCGAGAAAGAAAGAAAGAAAGAAAGATGAAAAATTGCGATAAGAATAAGAAATACAATAAAAAAAAAACTGAAAGAAAAACGAAGGAAAGAGGGAAAAGAAAGAAAGAAAAAAGAATATAAGAAAATGCATTGAAAGAACGAAATAAAGAAGAGAGTAATGGAAAAGAAAATGGCAACAATAGACAAAAAATGATCAAAAAAAAAAAAGAAAGAAAAAACAAAGAATAGTGAACCGCAAAAAAGAAAAATACATAATTAGAAACTAAGATGAAAAAAGAGAGAAATTCTAAGACGAAACAAATGAAAACAAAATTGCGAAATAAATAAATAAAGCAAGAAAAACAACCTCAAAAAAGAAAAATCTGCGCAATAAGAGAAAAACTAAGAGAAAAAAAGAGTGAAATACAAAACAAAGAAAACAGCAAGGAAAAGATAGAAAATAAAAGCAGAAAAATAAAAATGGAAAAAACAAGTTCATCAGAAAAGAAAAAAAAAAGAAAAAAAAACAGGTTCATTAGAAAAAAATCAAACATTAAAAAAGAAAACAAATAAGTTAAAAACTTGATTCACTTCAAGCGTCTAAGTTATAAGATTGCAAGTATCAAATACGAAGATACGATGTCGTGAAAAAGACAAAAATAAGGTAATAAAACTAAAACAGGAAGTACGCATGCGCGTACAGAGACACATCCGCTGACACAATCAGATACACATATAGCAGAAACGCCATTTTGTAAATATCACTAAAAATTCAGCAAATTATGAATAAGTAGATGCTTACCATAATTTTCGGGCCTTGAACAGGAATAATTTTTATTATAGATTTCATCATCATGTATGTGCTATGTTCCTTTAGGATTAAGGCGATAATATTAGTCCACAACTTCCTGTCCCTTATTGCTCGAAGCAACGTTTGACATTTTACTATTACTCCTTGTCCTTCCTTTGTTATCCGTTCGCACAAAACCACCAGGTAAAGTTGTTCGCTGTTTCGTTTCCAGCCCCCTTCCCGCAATATATGGTATGAATGTTTAATTTTCCAAGTCGCCTGTCCTTATAATTACAACTGTCTTTTAATAAAAAATGGTAGTACGTATGTCTTTCTAATTCATATTTTCTTTACAACTTTCTCGTTGCTCACATGTTTTTGTCCATGAATTTACTTTTTTTTAACCTTAACCCTAAACCTAATTCTTTATATTTCTGTTGTATCACTTTATACGTTATTTTTAGTGGATACTCATATTCGAGTAGACGCTCCGATTATTTATTAAACATTATAATTATTTATTATCATCTACCAGCCTGAATATTCGAGAAATCTTATTAAATAAAAACATGTACTCTCCGGCAGGATTCGAAGCTGCGTCTCCCCGCCCCTGGGCGGAGGGAACCGTCGTTAGATCCGACGTGCTTTAACTGACTCAGCTACGAAGAACATTCTTAAGCAAGGCTGAATAGTTTCTTTAAGCGAAATATTTATATCTAATCAATTTCGTATTCTAGCGTAAACTAAGCAATTTTTAAACATCCCTATCACTACAAATATACAAATCTCCAGTCAAGAAAATACTTATATAAACCAAAGAAAAAAATTTAAAAAAGCTTAATCGCATCATTTTTTTCAGTCGTGTTTGCTGTAACGTGTATAGAAGAGGGATTGCTGTCCAAATATGCAATTATATATATATATATATATATATATATATATATATATATATATATATATATATTACATGAATCATTCATACAAAAACAGATATAGAAGTTAATGATATAAATGATTCATGTAATGTAAATTGAACTGCACCACATACTTGATATTAAAATAACTGATCAAACGTGCAACTTTTGGATAATAAATGTGACATTCCTGTATTTATTGAACAATTTAATTCATGCCACATTGACTGAAAAACCGACCAGTACAAAAGATTTCTCCTATTACCATATTAGTACAAAAACGCAGAATCTTAAGATTTAAAAATTGAACCTCAGCGTTGCGACCGCACGCTCCAAAATAAAATTATTACAATTAACAATAACGCATTTCTTAAAACATATTTCGGATTACATCTATATTTTCGTTGTCCTGTTATCGAGAAGTAAAAAACAGAAACAAATCTATTTCCATACCTGAAGATGTCTGTAGGAACAAATGAAAGCTTGTAAAAAACTAAAAAAAGACACCTTATGCAACTGGAATTTATAAACAGGGATCATAACATTGATCTCCAGGTTCAGGGTTAATGTACTTTATTAAATTTGTTTGCGAAGATGTATTCTCGCTATTTATATCATTAACTTCTATATCTGTTTTTTGTATGAATAATTCATGTAAATTGAACTGCACCACATACTTGATATATATATATATATATGAAATGGACAAAGTCTGACAATTATTTAATATATTTTATTGTTATATGTCATTTATATAGACACAAATATTTAAGTAATTCTCTGTTTATAATAAACAATATTAACAACATTTATCGGCCTGCACTTCCGAGAAATTTTCATACAAAATATGTGTCCTCCGACAGAAATCGAACCTGCATCCTACACGAAACCATCATATACCCTGATGTACTATGACAGTTATCTACAGAGGAGCGTCTGGCTATCGATGTCGATTTTACTGCTTTTAAATTTCGTAGTGGGTGACGTCATTTGTTTATGTTTAGATACGCTTCGAGCAGATAAAATTGTTCGAGGGAAATCATGGAAAATTGTAGTTAAAATGCAGTAAAAAACCACCTTGCTAACCAGACGCTCCTCTGTAGATAACTGTCATAGTACATCAGGGTATATGACGGTTCCGTGTAAGATACAAGTTCGATTCCTGTCCGCGGAGACATATTTTTTATGAAAATTTCTGGGACATTCAGGCCGGTAAATGTTATTAATACTGTTTATTATAAACAGAGCATTTACTTAAATATTTGTATCTATAAGAAGAACGTATAACAGTAAAGTATCTTAAAATATGTATATATTCAAACAGGTTTGGTTAAATAATTTAGATATATCATGCCGGTTAGTTTTCCTTGTGATCATTTCAAGCTCACTTATTTTCAAGTCACTTAGAATTACACAAAGGAAATGCTGAAGACGTAAGGACGCCGGGTTTCAAAATTTCTGACATTCGAATTGCATATTTACACGCGTATATATATATATATGTGTGTGTGTGTTTGTGTGAAATATATATATATACCTGTTGGAAAGCGCTCAATATCAGTGATAGAGTTAACGTATTCAGTTGGATTGATGTGAGTTTGTGACCCTGGGTTTCACGCTATTTGTGATCGTCAGGCAAACTGATTAAGTTTTAAATTTTGGAATTATGGATGCGTTTTCCCCCCACTTCCATAAAAAACACCAATATATGCAATCATATATAAATCCAATATTTAAAAATTAATCAGTTTGTCTGACGATCGAAAATAGCGTGGAACCCAGTGTTACAAACTCACATCAATCCAACTATATATATATATATATAAGTGAACATTGAAGTCAACACTCAGAGGCGACAGACTGTTTCATGCTAAATGCAATATTGCTTTTAGCATGAAACAGCCTGTTGCTTTTGAGTGTTGACTTCAATGTTCACTTTTATAGTTACACACACTCTATCTCTGATACTGAGCACTTTATCCCATAAATATAGCACATCTTAAAACTAAATTTATTCATATATATATATATATATATATATATATATATAATTGTATATTTGGGTAGCAAACCCTATTTTCATACGAGTTTTATTAAAGACGGCTGACAAGCTTCCGCGATTTATCTTTTTATTCAATTTTTCTTGCTTTGTACGGAACATAAAGTGTGTAAAAACTGCCCCAATGTTCTATACATATGCGTGTAAACTATTGAATGATGAAGGAAGATTTATTTAGTCATTTAATGTTTTAATAGTCGCACATGGCTTCGTCGCGTAAACATTTCTGACAGCTGTGAATGTCGTCTGGGCCGCGGAAATAGATATTTACTAATATTAGCGTAATATGCCATGTATCAATTAATTACGCAAGTAGCGAGGAATGAACTCGCCACTCTAGTACCGTTTTGTGAATCACCTTTCTAACGCAGTTACCTCCATTAATAAACAGTTATAATTATTTATCAAATATTTGTATTTACGGAGTATCACCAAAATTCGTGCAGTTTTGATAATGAAAGCAATATAACGTTGCCAGCATTTGTTTTTTTTTATTTACTAAAGGTCATTAAGCATCTGTGATTAAAATTAAATTTCCAGTACTTATTGATTTATGAATAAATTTTATATTGAATTGTATATGACATTAGAAATTACTGTGGAAATATGTTTTAACCTCACCCACCCATTTCGATATTATCGTGAGTACTGTTAAATCCGAGCGTGGAAGTTTGAGGAGTGATTTTCTTTAAATAATCATAATTATGTTCATGATTATATGAAATGGACAAAGTCCGACAATTGTTTTAAAGACATTTTTTTATGTTTATACATTCTTTTTTATAGATACAAATATTTAAGTAAATGTTCTGTTTATAATAAACAGTATTAACAACATTTACCGGTCTGAATGTCCGAGAAATTTTCATAGAAAATATGCGTCCTCCGACAGGAATCGAACCTGTATCCTATACAGAACCGTGATATAGCTTGGCGTGCTTTTACCGATTGAGCCACAGAGAAGCGTTTCGGTTAGCAAGGTCGATTTTACTGTTTTTAAACTAAAATTCTCCATGATTTTCTCTCGTACATTCATATCTGCTCGATGCGTATCCAAATGTAAACCAATGACGTCACACATTATGAAATGGACAAAGTTCGACAATTAGGCTATATGACCGTTCTGTATAGGATAGGTGGAATTAAGTACTGCATGCTATGAAACAGGTACGGTGGAGTAATGAAGCTCGGATCGAGTAATCGAAGATCTGAGTTCGAATTCGGCTAAAGATAATTTTTTGAAACATAAACAATACTAGTTTCTAGATTCTTTCATTTTTGGTCCTCCGTACTTCATTCAGTCTTCGGCGTATTTTTAAAAAAATTGTTTTATTTTTTGTCTTTTTTGAGTATCGGTGGATGATAGTAAAAGAAAAGTTGTTGGCCTATAAACCTGATGGGATCACAGGTCACCGTGAATAAATAAACGTCATTTGGTCTTTTTAAAGCAAAGAAAAAAATGGACATTGCTTTTACAAAATTCAGTTAATTAACTCTTAACTTTAATGCTTTACTTTGAGCCAAATCTCTAGGACAAATATTGAACATTTAAGAGACTTGAACATTTTTAGTATTTCCCGCCAATATTTGCGGTTCTATGAGTGATTAAATAAGCGCGCTTTTTTTCTTTTTTTTCTTATCCTCAAGAAAGGCGGGATCGCCACAAGCATACAAGGGGTTACAGAAAGTGAGAGCAGGAGTAAAGAGGGTGTTTGAGGGAAGGATATAGAGAAGGACGGGGATCAGGATCAAGGCATCAGAAGATGTCGATTGGCATTACATTTGGATATTTGAAGATTATAGCTATCGGGGAAGTAAGTAAGAGGGAGGGGGATGGCGTTCCACTGGCGGGAAGTGCTAGAAAAAAAAACTGTTGTAGTAGAAGTGGCGGTTGCATTTAACTGTTTCGATAGTGAAAGGGCAGGCTGAGATGCCAATCTCGTAGCACGCTTAAATTCATGCAGTTGAGTAACAGTGAAAATTGCTCGTCAGAGCAGTTGCCATGAAAATATTTGTAGAAAAGACAGAGGGAAGCCACACGTCTGTGAGAAAGTGAATGTATACGAGATGCCAGATCAAGACCTATCACATTGCATAACCCTCTCTGGATTTTGTCGAGGACCTCAAGACGTAGAGCGGGGGCAGCAGAACATATATGGCAACAGTATTCAATACAAGGACGAATGCTAGATTTGAAGGATAGGCTCAGGGGAGAAAAACCTTCTGGCGCAACACAGCCAACTTTTTTTTACAAATGAAATGGGGTCAAACTTGATAAAATACTTCGGTTTTTCTTAATGTTATTGTTTAATGTCTGTTACGAAAATGTATTTCTGCTTTTATGTTAGGGAGAGAGCCTCGTATGTTTGTAAATAAATGTCTTTTCCATTTGAAATTTCCGGGGAAAGTGAGTAGTGATCGTGTCAAAGAAAATGTTACTCTGTGGTCGTAAGTTCGATTTCTCAATAAAGACTCAACAAAATTTGAGATTTTATATTCAGGTCGATTTTATATTCAGGTCGAGCGGACAAACGAAGCTAAATGTACGATATAGCTACAAAAAATTTGACACATTTTTGCCTGTCACTTTTTTAAATAAACACAAATTAGTTTTATTAAAAGACAAACTTGATGAAAATCGGTACTAGGAAGATGATTAAAGGAATACATAAATCTCTCTCTCTCTCATATATATATTTCCTTTGTCTCTCTTTCTCTCTATTTGAGCCATGAGAATCAGATTTTTCAAGCCCTCCTTTCTCATTACGTGTCCCAGAAATTTCAGCTGCCTCTTCTTGATGTTAAGTATAAGCCTCCTCCATGTTTGCAACCTCTCTAAGATCTCATCGTTGCTTACACGCTCGGTCCATGATATCCTTAGCATCCTTCTGTATAACCACACCTCCGCCGCCTCGAGTCTCTTCTACATCTTTGAAGAGATCGTCCAACATTCACTGCCGTAAAGGAGGACAGATATAACGTAGCAGCTCAGTACTCTTTTCTTTGTTACCGAAGAAATCCTCCTGTCTCGTAATACTCTACCTAGCTTTTGGAATGTGTCCTTGGCCATCCCAATACGTCTACGGATCTTAGCGTCGCACTTACCTTCCTCGATCAAAACCCTTCCCAGATATTTAAATTTCCACATGTGCTTGATTTTAATATCTCCGACCTGCAAATCTCATTTCAGGCTCATCCTTTTACTGATGACCCTGCATTCTGTCTTCTTATAGTTTATGCTTTCGCTGTCCTTTGCTGCCGTCTGTAGGAAGTTTTGTCATTTCTTTTCCTTGTCTGCTATCAATACTATGTCATCTGCGTATCTTATGTTATTAAGGTTGCGGCCACTAATGATGAATGCCGGTAGGATTTCCAATTATGAATATAAAATTAAACAAAAATTCATTAGCCTATTTATTACTCTTACTCGCAGAGCCACTAGCAACTAGGTACCTTGGGGCTTCGGGGAATACCGGTAGAGAAACATTACCCTAGAGAGTGGCCCAATTCTGCTTTGTCTTGAATCATCGATACAGTGTTATCAGTGGGAACTTTGGCGAATAACATCGAAGTTCACCTTTCGGTTGCTCTGAATAGAAGCATCTTCGGTTTTCTCCCGAAAATGGGCTGAGTTATTATATAAAACAGAGGCTGGATTCAAGGTTTAATATACCTGCTCAGTGGGTTACAGGCCGAGATCCGACCATTTACTATGCAGCTCCATGGATATTGTCTACGTGAATTATGAGAAGACCAGAGATATGTAGTAGCTTTTTATGATCAACTGTCTGTATTCGTTCGTCTAAATCCGAAAGCAATATCTCTGATCGAGATATCGAAGATTTTCAGGAGCGTGGAACCACCTCTCAATTGCTGTTGGTCCCAGGCTAACAATGACCTGGAGTGGTAGCACCTGTTAGGATCCCAGCTATCGGCAAATAGTGAACTCCCAAATAAAAATAAAAAATCATTAGGAAAGTATTTATTTACACTATTTACATTGTTCGGACTATTGTCCTCATCTTTGTCGCCATATTTATTACAACATTTCGGCTGTTGTACACTCCGGCCTTCTTCAGGTGGTTCGAATGACGAACTGAACCCTTTATTTCGCTCGCTGGGGTAGACTGTTCTAGTTCCACGTGCCATATCTAATGGATGTCAATTATCAGTTATCTCCTGTTAATTCTTCTCTCCAAGTTCTCCACTGCCTTATCCGGGTATTGAACTCACACTCTTTGGGTCCTGTCACTGGATCTAACTAACGCCTTTATCCACTGTGCCATGTGTCCTTGAGAGTGTGAGTTCAATAACTGGTTAAGTTCAGTTCGACATTCCAACCACCTGAAGAAGACCGGGTGTTACAACGACCGAAACGTTGTGATAAATATAGCAACAAAGATGAGGACGATAGTCAGAACAATGTACATAGTGTACATAATATCTCTTTTCAGATATATAGACAGATACTGAAATATTTATTTTTTTATAAAAATTGCCATTTTTGTAGTGAAATCCATTTTTTTATGTATTCATGATCTTAATTAATCAGAGTATCGTAATTAAAAGATTTTTTTACACTTTTTAATGAGTGTTGTTGAAGTTAATTAAGTTTATTGGCGACACTGGTGAATTTAGTCTTTCACAAGCATAGCCAGTATAGAGAGGAGTCAAGCATAGCCAGGACAGAGAGAAGTCAAACATAGCCAGGATAGAGAGAAGTCAAACATAGCCAGGACAGAGAGAAGTCAAGCATAGCCAGGACAGAGAGAAGTCAAACATGGCCAGGACAGGGAGAAGCCAAGCATAGCCAGGACAGAGAGAAGTCAAGCATGGCCAGGACAGAGAGAAGTCAAACATGGCCAGGACAGGGAGAAGTCAAGCATGGCCAGGACAGAGAGAAGTCAAGCATGGCCAGGACAGGGAGAAGTCAAGCATGGCCAGGACAGAGAGAAGTCAAACATGGCCAGGACAGGGAGAAGTCAAGCATGGCCAGGACAGGGAGAAGTCAAGCATGGCCAGGACAGAGAGAAGTCAAGCATGGCCAGGACAGGGAGAAGTCAAGCATGGCCAGGACAGAGAGAAGTCAAACATGGCCAGGACAGGGAGAAGTCAAGCATGGCCAGGACAGGGAGAAGTCAAGCATGGCCAGGACAGGGAGAAGTCAAGCATGGCCAGGACAGAGAGAAGTCAAACATGGCCAGGACAGGGAGAAGTCAAGCATGGCCAGGACAGGGAGAAGTCAAGCATGGCCAGGACAGAGAGAAGTCAAGCATGGCCAGGACAGGGAGAAGTCAAGCATGGCCAGGACAGAGAGAAGTCAAACATGGCCAGGACAGGGAGAAGTCAAGCATGGCCAGGACAGGGAGAAGTCAAGCATGGCCAGGACAGGGAGAAGTCAAGCATGGCCAGGACAGAGAGAAGTCAAGCCTGATCTTCAACAGGTTTCCACCGATGTTTCTGTGGATACTGAAACAATGCGAGGACGCAGGACTTGTGCAAAGCGGGTTCGCCGTGGACGGATCAAAGGAGACGGGCCAAAGAGTGATAGTCCGAAGTTACAAGGCCACACATTTGCATAAAAAAATATATCAAAATTACCAACAATACACGCCACAGATTATCAAAATAAATTAAAAATACAAATAGGTATGATTTATCTCATTTCTTGTAAGAAGAAACAAGTTTTCATTCCTTGTTTGATTCTTGCAACATTATTTGGTAAGAAAAACCATCAGCTAATTAATTATAATTTAATCATGAAAGCTTGTCATGCTGTTGAATTAATTATAAAGTTTGAATTCTCATATTAAGATTATGGAATTAAATAACCCATATATGTGTTGATGTGTCGCTAAACAAAACTAACCACATCAAAATATGTTCGTTCATCGTGCATAAATTCTTGTTCTTGCTCAGGATATGACAACTTTCGCATGGATCACGAATTTGGATCTTTTTTTACCACAATGTAGCTAATATTACCCAATAAAATAACCTTTTTTTTCTGAGTGTTCTAACATGTTCATCAACAACGTTGCGATGACCTTCATTGTTGGTAGCATTGGCGATCTCGGTATCAATCTGAAGGGTTTCGATTGCCATTTTCACCTCTCTTGTGATGTTTGATTTGAAAATCTTGGCTTCTTCCAGTTTCTACTTCCTCGTCAGCTTCAGCTTTAAGTATCTCTCGATCAGCCACCAATTTATGACGACGAAGTGTGCGACTCGCTTAACAGTACTAGCGAATTTTAGACCATTGTTCATAGCTGCTTTCTAAGAGGTTCTTAACAACATTGATGATGACAACTGCTTCTACCACTTGGTATTAATTGTGTTTTTTGCCTTCCATCGGCACGGCTGACGTTAACATACAGGAAAGTGACACATGTGTTCATTTTGAAGTTTAAACATTTTTATTCTCAACTAAAAAAGTTAAACTTCAAATTAAAAAAAGCTCAACTTCAAATTAAGTTAAACTGGACCTATCCCTATATTTTTAACACAGTTGTAAATTCTAGTGACAATACTGAGCCAGTTTATATTTATGGGTTTAAATCAATAATTTCCAGTCCGGGATCATCATCATCATCATCATCATCATCATATTATTATTATTATTATTATTATTATTATTATTATTATTATTATTATTATCATCATCATTATTATTATTATTATTCCCTACATATGGATATAGGATAGTATTGCTTGCTTGGTCTACTTCTGAAATCCCAGCGATATTAAAATTTGAATTCTGGTTTTCAAAATTTTCCATTACTTTTCAAATAAACTTAGCTAACCTGGGTATAATATGAACAGTCCATGTTGCGCAAATGACGTTGTGTTGACGACAGAAAGAGAAGGAAGACTGAAAGAATTAGTATACAATGTCGTAAAGAAAAGAAAGAAGTATTAACTGTGAAAAAATGTATTGTTGTCAGCAAAAGAGACAACCTGAGATGTGAACTGCGTATTGGGGACGTTAAAATCAAATAGCTATAGAAATGTAGCTCACATATTTCACAGAAAGTGTGACATGCAAATCAACCACGGTGTGAATCCGGGGCTCATAATGTGGATGCTATCGTTCTAGCCACTAGACTATGAATATGCACAAAATATGAGTATAGTAGATTATTTTCGTGTGTAATAGAAACTGACTGTAAAACTGAATGAAAAATTTATTTGCAAAATGACTCGTAAACTATGAGAATTTTTCACTGCTACTGTTGATTGGTTCTTGAATACCGTGCATACGCTTATAAACCTTCACATATTTCGGAAAGTGTTATACCATACCTATCGACTATATTAGCTATGTCATTCTCATAAATACTTTGGAAGATAATGTCTGCGGGGATTCACTACTAGCAGTGGGTTACTTACTACACCCCGCTGGCGAAACTTGTATGTTGCTAATGTTATAAAGATTACCGTTCCATTTACGACCTTCGTTTTGGTTATTGTTATTCATTAACCTTTTCTAGGTTAGAACAGAAAGATTTCTCCTTCAAGCAGCAGTTATATAACTTTACTAGAATCGGGGATAATTCTGAATTGATCCACTGGAATTTTATGTGGGCTAGTGCCTTTTTTTTTGGGGGGGGGGTCTAGGATTTTGATAAGACTTCTCTTGCTGAAATGAGTATATTACTGAGATTTTGGTCAGTGAAACGAGGGAAGTTAGGGAGGGGTGACTTTTATCATCTAACGTTGAGTTTGAGGCAAAGATTAAGGCGAAGAGTTTCGTCTTGTCTGCCGAGGAAGACATGACCTCGGATCCGTTTATAACAGGGGGAATAGCCGCTTTGTCTCTGTTCATAATTTGGTTGGTGATCTTCCAGAAATCGCGAGATCCATTTTTCAAGCTTGGCCTGGACAAATCAGGGGTAGTTTAACTTTGCGTTTTCCATGACTCTTTTGTAGCGATTGCGAGCGGTTCTGAAAGTAGCAAGGCCCTGACTACGTCTTTCCTTGCGATAGATTTTGAAGTAGTGGTTTCGCTGGGCTATGGCTGCAGTACATTCAGGGGTGAATCAGGGATAGTTATTTGGCTTTTGGTGGAATCCAGAAAGGAATCATTTCGAGATTAGAGCAGCAGTTTTGGGGGCAGCGTGTCTGAAGAAGGTTGGGAGAGGAACTTCCGTCATATAGGACAGAAAGCTGTCCAAGTCTGCCTCCGCATATGGAACGGTAAATCAGAAGATGTCATATGTTTGGATTCAATCTGGACACTGACTAGGAAATGATCTGACGTGCCAATGCAGGTTAAAACTTCTGCTGAACATCTGTCAGAGCAAATCGAGGAGGTTACCTACTGTCCTGTCTCATATGGGACTCAGGTGGGTTCTTCAATGATACTGTGCGACGGAGAAATCTCTGCAATAGCTTCATCGGTTTTGGTGAGGATGTTGTCAATCATCTCTGATATTCGATCGAAGATTACCGACCCTTCATCCTATAGCAAATACGAATAAACAAATAAATAGTGTGTCACTATAGATAAGTACCACGCGGAAGCACTTATACGCGACATCAGCGTCCTCATTAACTGTGTCCCTGCCACGCGGCAACCTGTCCTTGATGTAGGCACCGAGCCCATGACCAACTATAATTTTTGCGTAATTTAGACGACAATTTACACATCGCACCCTGTATAATAAATTTTGAAGTAATAAAATATAATTAAGTAATATATATATATATATATATATATATATATATATATATATATATATATATATATATATATAATGAGTTAAAGATTAAATGCAGATCAATTACGTCACTTACTGTCACGTACAGAACAGTATCAAGAAATCAAAAGAAAATGGTTGAATCCGTCAACAGCAATAAAAACAATATCTTCACACGTGACAGTAATTAACGTAATTTCAGTTAACAGTATGAAAATATCGTTCTCTAAATTCTTCCAGTTGCTAAGGACATTTTGTTTTGTTATGTTTAGTTACTTTGTTTAAATAAATTCATTTCATTTTTGCCTTGAAAAAGTCCACATCGGACGAAACGCGTCGGCAACTATTACAGTTTTACTATATGAGGTAATTTTGGATTTTGTTTTGTAATACTGTTTATTTACTCTGTAATAATAAATACATTGAGCTCTTTTTGCGGATCAGTTTTAATATTTTCTATTACTAAGATCGACTTGGATTATAATCATAATCATAAACATAATACAACTGAATCTTTACTTTTGTTTATATCAAGTTGGTTTAACAAACAACATTAAATTCTCACATTGGCCCATATATAACCACACTCTCCCGTAGAGTGACTTGACAAAATTAGTGCAATCCCTACGCATATAGATCAAAATTATCATATAGATCAATATATCAAATTATTTCGTTTTCCGGTAAAGAGCAATATAAAACAAATACGTCAACAATAGTTCCCTAAATCATATTATTGATGAAGAAATAAGATTAGCATTAAAGAAATTTAGTGAAAAAATAACTTAATTTAAACAAAAATAAAGGCTGCATTAAATTGTTTGACTGTAACTAACTGCATCCTAATTATATAAACTAGACGAAACGGTTATTAAATTTATAATACACCGGAATAGAAAAATTATTGATCCTGACAAATACCTAAGATTTATCATCTATTATAAAAAATTAAAAACGACTAACTTTTTTCTTTTTAGATATAGGTCCGTTTGGTTTAATAATTATGTTTTAAAACTATAATTAATCCCCGTCTTTTTTTAAATCCATTTTTTTAAATAAAAAGGTGTAATCCCCGCTTAATATAAGAACAGCGCCAGTATTGCGTTAAGTTATTTTATTAAAATTTAAATGATGTAACGGTCAGTTTCTACTAAGCACTTGAAAATTGCGTTGAGCAGGAAACTCCGAGTCATGCTTCCGATGAGTATTAATAAATATATTTACTAATATATAATTAATAGATCTGTTATATTACATCGAGCACTATTTTATTAACACCAACACTCAATGTGCGATATCTATTCACGCGCGCACACACACACACACACACACGTCGCGCGTGCGAGCACACACACACATATATATATGCGTATATTTCGGCAGCATGTTTTCATTAAGACATGTTTTGTTGTATAGTTTAGGCATGTTCTTTCTACTTATTTTCCATAACATTCTTTCATACTCGCGGATAAACTTTTTCGTGTCATTATTGAAGGACGAGAGAAAATCACCGTCTGGATACATATTTCTTTTATTTCCAAGTACTTTCGACATTTCCATGCCATCATCATTACTACTATTTATTAGTCAATTCGTAAAATAACTATCCAAACCATACTTAGTTGCCCCCCTTTAAACGGTATCAACGGTCATGCACTGGCGCAGCGTTACTCATCTCATTTGCAAGAAATTTAATTTTCAGATAACACAACAATTTTCTCTGACAGTAATGAATACTACAATATTTATTTTGTAATAAACAATAACCTGATGATTACACTGATATGTCGAAAGTACTTGGAAATAAACGAAATATGTATCAACACGGCGACTTTCTCTCATCCTTCAAAAATGACACCAAAATGCATGTCTTACTATATATATATATATATATATATATATATATATATATATATATATGTGTGTGTGTGTGTGTGTGTGTGTGTGTGTGCGCTCGCGCGTGTATGTGACAAATATGCCTATTGCATAGTGACTTTTATTGTATATATATATATATTATTTTGTTTTTCACCGTTTTATGTGTGAGATTCTTTTTTAAAAAAAGAAAATAAATAAACAATGTATATTGCCTTTGCATCTTTTAAATAATTATGTAATGATTGAGAAAATATATATGGAATAATTTAATATATATGCGATTTTCATATACATCGGCCTTTTATTATATATGCGATAAAAGATGACAGACGATCTATCTTAATATAATTAATAAACATTAAAACAATATATTACTAGGGTGCACTTAGATTATATACCAAAGTAACCTTTACGATATTATATATATATGTGTGTGTGTGTGTGTGTGTGTGCGCCAGAGTGGAGAAAGAGAGAGAAGAGAACAGGGAGACAGAAAGTGTTGGTTAAGGGTGAAGAACTGTTGTAGAAATAACATTTAATGTTTATTTACGCGTCTTTATGCATGTGTTATTTGTTTTTTTTATATTTTAAATCCATAATGCTTATATATATATATATATATATATATATATATATATATATATATATATATATATATATATAATTGCCCGTATATAGCCACGAAAATGAAATTCTGGTTTCCCATAATGACAAAATCTATTTCTTGATAATGACTGATAATGTCAAAGGTCATCATTATCAGTGTTGTTTCGACTTGGACGCTCACTACCTTATCTTCAGCAATGGCTTCAGTGTAGTTGCTCGTTTCTAAGCATGTCTGTCTACTCGGGCCCATTTATGTTTTTCAAACACCCACAGAACAAGAGACAGCTTTATATTGCAATCATACTGAGCGGGGCTTAGTTACAGTTTAAGTATGTGCCCCAGCACAGCAACATCAGTCAGTGTGTTAAGTCCTGGACTTGATACGCACTTGGGCAATTATGTCTCTTTCGATTCATGACTGACTACGCAGAAAATTTTCCCCCATTAGGTTACCGTTTCTTTATCTGGTCGACTAGTTGCCAACCAAGGCTATAGAACCCAGTCTGTCCTGCTATTTATCCCATAGAGGAGGAGAAAATAGATGGATTTATACCTTTCCCAACATACGATTTTGAATTCAGAATTGTCCTCCTATACTCGTTACCAACGACCTACATTTTGCTCAGCTAGTTTAACCTATAGCTGCTTTCTGAAAAGATAGATTCTCATCTACCCACAGGGTATTTGCGCGAAAGTTGAATAACGTTAGCTTGACGACTACAAGATTAGCAAGACGTCTTACACTCAATATGTCGTATACAAGTTTTATCGTACAACATTTAAAGACACATTCCTGTCCACCTTCACAGCACAGGAAACACTTTTTGACAACACCAATATACTATACTAGGAAAATAATAAAGAAAAACTCCAAATTCTCAAAAATCAAATGCAAACAACAATTAGAAGAAAATTTATTATGAGTATATTAGCAGTGTTTTAAAATATATTTGATGAACATTTAATATATTTGTATTTTTACCATTTCTGGTTACCCTTCCCTTACATTGTGAACGCTTGTTTACAAAAATACCACATCTACCATGGTTAATTTTAAAATAATTATAAGAAAGCGCGTTCACGCATATTTACAAAAATCACAATAATCAGAGTTACGATTTGTTTAGCAATTTACCCCTGAAGATGATCTTGGAGGAGATCGAAACGTATTATTAAATGTAAAAGACAATGTAAGATGGTTAGTTTTCTTAATGAATTTTCTTGGTTTCAAACCAATTTATTCGTCAGTGCTTTGCTGCCAAATCTGGCCTAGTACTTTTTCCATGCATTTAGAGATTCTTGATAAAATACAAAAAAAGAATCTGCAATGTTATTTGTCCTGACCTGGCATTTCTGCATCATCTCCCTTCTCACCGCCATAGCGTAGTTTCCCTGTGACTTTTCTATAAATATTTTTATGGTAATTGTTCAGATGAACGTTTCTCGGTTGTACCTAGACTTTATGAATTTAAGTGCATTACTAGATTGGCGGCAAGGTCTCATTATTTTACAGTTGAAGCGTCTAAATGTAACCATAATTTATTTGCTAACAGTTTCTTCTCTCGTTTGTGAAACTCTTTCCCGGCCTTTTTCTTCCCAGTCTACTTTGACCATCAAAAATTGAAAAGCAATGTCAGTTGTTATCTTCTGTCTTCTTAATTCCTTTTCTTTTATTGTTTTCACCCCTTAATAATGTATTGGCGTTGCGGCTCGTAATAGGAACACGGAGAGCCGAGTTCGAATCTCAATCGAGTTTGTTATATTCACTTATGTACAAATACCCTTGGTAAATTTATGAATCCATCGCTTCTCCTTCCAGCTATGGGTTAAATAGCAGGACAGACTGGGTTATTTAGCCTTGGTTGGCAACTAGTGTACCGCAAAAAGGAGCTGCAACCTGCTGCGGGAAAAATCTTATGCCTCGTCAGTCGTGTATCAAAAGATGCGTGTATCATATGTAACGCCTTAATAATGTTTTCTTTTTCTCGTGTGCTCTCACATTCAGTAACTCACTTGCGCCTCAGTGGCTTTATTGCCTCTCCTACGAGTGAAATGGCAAATGAAAATTTTTATATTAGAAGAAAATGAATGAACAAACCATACTTCGAGTGGGGGATAAATAGTCCCAGTTCTTTCCACCGCTCTGTTGGTTATCCTCATGGAGGAGACATAAAACTAAATATGTATGTATGTATGTATGTATGTATGTATGTGTGTGTGTGTGTGTGTATGTGTGTGTTATGAATTAATAGGTTAAGATTTGAAATTAGTCTGTCGGTTACGTAAAATAGCGTCATGTGATATCAAGTGGTTAACTTGTAATTAAGATTATTAACGCTTTCGCGCCATTTTTGCAACGAATTTTATTCATGGAGGACGACGTTTTTATTCCACTGTTGATATAGTTCACGTTATTTGTAACATCTTTCTATCGAGTGATATTAACATGTATTTTCTAGTAAGTTCTAACGTAAATTATCGAAGGACATTAATGCAGATATTTGACTATTAAGGTTTCGTATAAAAAGTGAGCAGATAGAGATTCGCAGTAGTTACAACGAAAAAAAAGTATTATACTTACCTTAAATAGGTAATTACAACATTGCCCTGTCAGGCAGATCTCAGTAGCCGAACTGATAAAGATACACTTTCCCTCAAAAAGTTGTTTCCTTCATGGAAATAAGGGGGTTATTAATTTCACTGTTTAATGAAATAAAAACACGGATAGCAACTCAAACTTGTGTACTTACTAAAATAACGTTTATAATAATAAGATATGGATATATGTAAATTATTTTCAGCTAGAGTGTATCAGTGAAGGAGCAAAATAAATAAAAAGACAAAAGGAAAAATGATT
>OZ010585.1:122991462-123011462 GCA_963932145.1 Acanthosepion lycidas
ATATATATATATATATATATATATATATATATATATATATATATATATATACTTTAAAAATCACGAGTTCAGTTTGATCCGCTACCTTGGTTTTACGGTATCCTCAGGCGATTGTTATCAAACTTATTTTTATCGATTTTTATTTGCTTTTTATAAAAAAATTATTTTTATCGGTTTTTATCTGATAAACATTTATTTTTTTTATTGATTTTTATATTTTTTTATAAAACGTTATTTTTATCGATTTTTATTATTATTGGTTTTATAAAAATCGCCTGATTATGCCGTAAGGTTGAAACCAGTGTAGCGGATACAACTGATATATATGTGATACACTATTTATACATAGCGTCCTGGGTATGACGATAAACTACGCCCAGCAGCAAGGCTTCTGATCAGGAGGTTTTGAGGAGCGTGGAACCACCTCTTAATTGCTGGTGTTCCTAGGTCCACCCTGACCCAGGGTGGTAGCACCTGTTAGGGTCCTAGCTATAGTTAACCCCCAAACTGAGGTAAAAAGCATTATAAAAGTGTAAAAATAGGTTTTAATACCAGAAATACTTTGTAAAATATTATTACCAGAAATAAATTTTTGAAAAAAAAAACCAAAAAAACCTATTGCCAGCAATACGTTTTTGAAAAAAAAAAAATTACCAACAATACATATTTTAAAATAATATTACGAGCTATACAATTTTGAGGAAAAAATATTACCAGAAATAGATTTTTAACAAAACAAAATATTACCAGAAAATAAAAGTTGTCGGCATTAAATAACCCACTGAGGTTGATATGCCGTAAAACACAACAAACCAAACCAAATTATACATACTATAATTTACTATATACATATTTTTTCCTATGCTTTTGAGATGAATTATTGTTGCTATTTACAGAATTTACATTATTCGGGCTGTTATTCTCATCTTTATTGCCATATGCATGACGTTTCGGCCGTTATACGCCCCGGCCTTCTTTAGGTTATTAGAATTGTGATATTAATACTTGACTACAGCAGAGGTAAAAAGAAAAAAAAAACTTGGAGAAATGTTTTACCAAGGGGGATTAGCTGTAACTGAAATATAGCACCTGGAATTAGCCTCGTGGATTAAACAAAGCGTTCGGTTCGAAATCCCAACTAATATCATCTGAAGAAAGCCGGGCGTACAAAGGCCAAAATGCTGTGAATACGACAATAAAAATGTCCAAACAATGTAAATAGTTATATATATATATATATATATATATATATATATATATATATATATATATATATATATATATATATATATATATATATTTCAGTATAATTTTTATATCTACCTTTATTTTTTCGTGATTCGTGCATGTCTGTATTTAGAGCGGGATTTTTTTCCCACTAAAAAACTACTTATTAATTAAAATAGCAATACTTTAGCCTTATCTTATAATTATTTAATTTATTTATTCATTTTTCGTGTGTTATCAATTCCAATTATCAATATAAATTAGTGAAATGATTCCACCCTATGAAAATGTAAGTCTGTGGTGGGCACTGATTTACCCAGCCTCTTCATAATGTGGAGTAGGCGGTTTTTGTGATAGGTCCACCTTGTGTCGGGTGTGGCCATATTTACGGCTTGCCATTTGCTAGTAGACAGTAACCAATCGCCATCAAGGATTCGCTGAGCCACGCTTAGATTTATAACTCGTGCCTTCTCACGTCTCTTTCTTTTTCTTTCCTATTTTTTTATTTTTACTTCTCTCTCTCTCTCTCTCTCTCCCGCCTTGTTTATATGTGTGTGCGTGTGTGTAGTGGTAGGGTTAGCATGTATCATTATATAGTACGCTTCTATCACCCCTTCCTTTCTTTCTTCCTTCTTCGATTCCTTGGTTTTAACGATATTTTGTTTGTAAACGTTTTCTTTCTTTCTTTCTTTCTTTCTTTCTTTCGTTCTTTCTTTCTTTCTTTCGTTCTTTCTTTCTTGCTTAAGGATTACAAAGAAAAATAATCTCGATATAGTAAAATATACACCTGCACGTGAAACACACACACACACACACTCACGTATACATACACACACACATATAGGTGCATGGAAACAGGGACGGCCACACACACACGCACAGACACACACACATATAGGTGCATAGAAACAGGGACGGCCACACACACACACGCGCGCGCACAAACACACATTGACAGAGAGAAAGAGAGAGGACGTCCAGAGCCCCAAGTCATTTTAGCAATTTAGCAAACATGAAAATATTAAACAATTAATACATAAGCCATTGTGTACGTATTTGGTGATCTCAAAAATATCACAAAAATAAGACGTCTCTCTCTTTCTATATATATATTAATATATATATATACATATATATATATATATGTATATATATAAAGTAACATCAATCAGCTAAGTGCCATACTTTTCTCACATTAATATATGTGTGTGTGTGTGTGTGTGTGTGTAGCGGCTTCTACTAAATTTTCGATATCTAAGTGTTAAAATGATTTTTTTAAAATGAAAAAGCATTCTTGAAGCTTTCATTTTAGCTTTAAATGAAAGCTAAATGATTAAATTTACTATTTCCAGTAAGCAAAATACTCTGGTATATTTCAAATGGAAATTTAATTGACTGAAATCTCAAGTTTTGTCGATTTCAAAAAAATTGATAAATATGGCCATTTTGAGACATTTGTAAGGAAAAGTTAATTCTTGGCTTTGAATATCTTTCAGGAATAAGATATACATTTGTGACACGTCATTTGACGAAAATTAGCAAGTTTAAATTTAAATTAATCTCATTTGAAACAAATATTTTTTACTTATAGCATAAAACGTAGCATACAAGCATTTCTTAACCATGGCGTATTATTCGGTTGACTGACGGCCTAACGTGTTCAAAAGCTAAATATGGTTGACCAGAAATGAAGAAAATTTTAAGAAATCTAAGAGAACGCTTTGTTTTCGTTTCTTAACTGCCTAATATTGTGTTAAAGTAAAAATAATCTGAAAGGGAATTTCAAAATGACACACAAATTAAAAAAATAAGAACTTCAAATGAAAATTGAATAAGAAAAATTTAATTTAAGTTAAAGCAAAAATTATTTTTTTCGTAGAATAATGTTGGGTTTTCTCTCCGGGTTCTTTCTTCTAAACTAAGTGAAACTAAAAATGAAAATTAATTAAATTATGAGTCACACAAAAATAAGTACATAAAATAAAAATATTTACGGAAAATGAATTTAAAAAAATAAATTTACTTTAAATTGTAAAGTTTAAAAGTCTATTGAGACGTATACACGATAAAACACAGAAATGAAAATGCAAGAATTGCAGACGGCCAGATTTTTCAGGGAGGACAACTCTTGATGGACTCCCATAGATACGAAAATGGGAATATTTCTACACTAAATTTTTTTTTTTAATTATTTTAAAAAGCTTTAAGCGGTACATTCAGGCGATTGTTATCAAATTTATTTTTTATCGATTTTTATATTTTTTTATAAAAATTTATTTTTATCGATTTTTATTTTTATTGGTTTTATAAAAATCGCCTGTGGATATCGTAAGTTTGAAACCAAAGTAGCGGATTCAACTGACCTTCTGATTCTAAAGTTAAAAACTCTGAATGTTATTTTTATTTTTATCTTTTTCACGGGTGTATTTTTATTACTACTGTTTCCAGGTCTGATTCAACTCAGACCGTTAATCTTACATATATATATATATATATATATATATATATATATATATATATATATATATATATATATATATATATTACGAAATGGACAAAGTCCGACAATTTATTTATTAAAGACATTTTTATGTTTAACGTTCTTTTTATAGATACAAGTATTTAAGTAAATGCTCTGTTATTTAATACTGTTTATTATAAACTGAGCATTTACTTAAATACTTGTATCTATAAAAAGAACGTTAAACATAAAAATGTCTTTAATATATATATATATATATATATATATATTATATAATTTATTTATACATGGCGTCCTGGGTATGACGATAAACTACGTCCAGCAGCAAGGCCTCTGATTAAAAGGTTTTGAAGAGCGTGGAACCACCTCTTAATTGCTGGTGTTCCCAGGTCCACGCTGACCCAGGGTGATAGCACCTGTTAGGGTCCCAGCTATGAAAAAATAGTTAACCCCGAAACTGGGGTAAAAATGGGTTTTAATACCAGGAATACTCTGTAAAAAAATATTATCTACAAAAAAACTATTACCATCAATACATTTAAAAAAAAAAAAATATTACCAGCAATACATTTTTGAAGAAAAAATTATAACCCGAAATAGATTTTTGACAAAACAAAATATTACCAGCAGTAAAAACTTTGTCGGCATTAAATAACGCATTGAGGTTGATATGCCGTAAAACACAACAAAGCAAACCAAACCCAGATCATAAAGAAATTAATTTAATGGAGAGTCATTATTGCCTATATCCTGAAAGACAATGGTAGAATTTTATTTATTTATTGTTTTAAATTATTTGGAGGTCACAGTTTATTTTGAAATAAATCTCTAGTTCAGGAGTCGGAAACCTTTTGGAGAGAGCGGGTCAGACAGCTAAGCAGTATCTCGGTGGAGGTCCAAGATATTAAATATATATATAATAAATTGACTCAACCTCACACCACTCCGTTCAGAGGATTTTAAAGGAAAAACAACGAAGTAAATGTTATATTATTTAAGCGAGGTTACTTTCTTTTCTTTTTTTTTTTTTTTTTTACTGCAGATACAATAGGCTAATGACTAATACAATCAACAAAAAATGCAAATTCCTTACGGTTGATTTGGCGGGCCGGAAAAAAACCATTCGCGAGCCGGATGTGATCCGGGAGCCGAAGGTTCCCGACCCCTGCTGTATTTATAATATTCTAGAAAAACCATGAGAATTCTTTCTTTTATTTATTTGTTTATTTTTCCTTCCTTCCTTCCTTCCTTCCTTTCTTTCTTTCTTTCTTTCTTTCTTTCTTTCTTTCTTTCTTTCTTTCTTTCTTTCTTTCTTTCTTTTCTCCAAAAGCCAAAGAGCGCCTTTCATATATTTTTTTTCTTCTATTCTTGCAATCAAACAGGAATATCCCATTGTTAATCTGAGGTAATGCCACGGCCTAACGTGGAAGTAGTTTTATAATATGATAATAAATAATACCATCATTTTAACAGTAGGTTATCTACGACATATATATATATATATATATATATATATATATATAAAAGACGGAGGCTTTAATTATCCATTTCATTTATAATAGTGTGTGTGTGCGTACGTTATGCGCGTAAAGAAACTTATATAAATATATATCTGATAACAGAAATAAAATTACAGACACACATCTCGTCAGCAAAGAGAAAGCCATACAATATATATATATACTTTTAAAACCATTTATTTTACATTCAACGTCATCACTTGATAAGACACCGAGGGTGTTGAAACAAAATGGCTATTTTTGTAGTGATTTTATAACATATTTATGTTATAAATTTTTTTTTTAAATAAATAATTATATATATATATATATATATATATATATATATATATATATATATATATAAATTCATTTTAAATAGAAAACAAACAACCTTAAAGGTCTATTGGTTATAATCTATTTCCCCAGGTATATGATTTTTATCTGGTTCATCAGACCGTACTTCCAAGGAGGAAAAAATGTTTTAAATTTACATATAGTTCTTACACAGTTTTGAGGGGTAAATTTAAATTGATGTAAGATGATATAGAGAGAGGGGAGGAGGAGTATGACAGACACGGTCGTAATTAGAGACGGAAGGGGGACATAGGAATAATTTTAAATCTATTTTTATTAAGATATTTAATAATAAGTGAGCGTGTAAGGACCAGACATTCACCTATTTAATAAGTCATGTCACGAGAAACGAGATAAAGAGAAAAAACAGAGGTAAAGACATAAGAAAGCAGAAGTGGAAGTAGGGGTTTGAGAAAGAAATAGAAAAGAGAGTTTGTAAAAGGTAAAAGAAAGAAAAAGGTAAATTAACATATATGGGCATATTACGGTTAATTTGGAAAAAAAAAAACCCGAAGATTTTAAGCATTTTAAAGGTTTTTCAACAAAGTAAGCTAGAAAATAGATATAATGAGAATATAATATAAATAAACAATATTATTATTATTATGAACATTATTAATAATATAATAACAATTGAGGAGTAAAAAGTTTTGAATTAAAATTTAAGTTTCGAATTTTAAATTTTGTCTAAAAACAGTTTGTATTATAAAAAAAATTGAAAAGTATTTCTATATGAAATAAGATTTAAAAGCAATAATTATTTTTAATATTGTAATAATGATAAAAAGCAATATAAGGATCGTAATAATAACAAAAATAATAGTGCTAATACAGATTACTTATGAGAAAAATAACGAAAATAAAAATAATAATAATAATAGTAACCATACTAATGAGAGGAATAACGGTAGGTTCATAATGACGAAATGGTAATATTAGATCAGTTATAAACATACATATTACCATATATATATATATATATATATATATATAGTTATCCGCACATATACAAATGTCTATACACCCCCCACACATATATATATATGCATATACTCACATCCATACCCATACACATATATATATCCATATCTATCTCTCTCTCGATATATATATATATATATATATATATATATATATGCATACATTTCTACATACCTACATACATACACACACATATATACACACACAAACATACATATACCCATAGATACATAACTATACATACATATACACATATACATACATACATATGCATCTACATGCATAAACAAGCACATATACACACATGTTTACACAACCACATATACATATATATATATATATATACATATACATCCACAAACATACACCTACATATACACATACCTATAGATATATATGCATATACATATATACACATATCTTTACATACATACACACATATACATACATACATACAGATATATATATATATATAAATATATATATATATATACATACACACGCACACCCATATATCCACATATACATACATATACACACACACTCGCACATACACGCGTGCGCAAGCGTATGTTCATGTATACATCTACATATCCAAGTATGACCAAGTAAATACCTCCGTATATAAACACTTACATAGATATACACCAACATATGTGTATACTTTAAAATACCATATGATCACCTACAAAAATTGAAATAATTACAAGGATACATATCAACACACTTATGCCCATATACAAATATATATTTTTTCTGTTTGTGTGTGTTTGTGCATGTGTGTGTGTGTGTGTGTGTGTGTCTATGTATGTATGTGTAACATGCACACTTATCAATGAATAAAAAAATCATGATATTTATCTTTTTATTCACTGGTAACACTGCTCTAGATATTCTATGATGCATTCTTATATTGATACAATTCACTTCACCTTGACAAACGCTAAAATACGTTAAATAATAATAATAATAATAATTGGCCATCTTGTATCAGGTTGCACGGCATTGGCACCCACTGAATATAGAACACGGCATGACAGAGTGGGTCAATATCTGCATTGGAAATCTGCAACTTCTACGGAAAGGAAACTGCAAGAAAGTTGGTATGAACACCACCCAGACCCGGTTACAGAAATTGGCACTGTAAATAATTTTATGGGACATTACAATACACACAGACAGAATAATCAAAGCTAATCCCCCTGATATCGTTATTAGAAATCACAAACAAACAAAAAGTGCCGCCTCCTTTTTTGAAATGACAGTCCCTGCAGGCTTGTAATGTATCTTTGAAGATCTTTAAAAAGCTATCAAAAACAAGAATCTTGAAATCGAAATCTCAAAAATGTAGCACATTTTAGTTGTAGTTGGAATTCTCGGATTGATTGGAAAAGATTCTCAATAGACTCATTAAAGGGATTCCTGGTAGTCAATGCCTTAAAGAATTACGAAAAATTATTCTCACGAGTACAACCCACAACCTTACGAAGGGCTTTGTCTATGTTAAATATGTGTTTTTATGTTGTTTTTTAATTGCTCAGTGGAAAATGTCATGATGATGCCATTTCTGACCTTAGGTCTCTGGTCGCGACCCGAAAAGAAATGAGTGTATACCAGAAATCAAAAGGAAATAATAATAATAATAATAATAATAATAATAATAATAATAATAATAATAATAATAATTACAGCTTTAATGTCCTTAACTGGACCATAGCTGAAATTAAGCGAATGGACGCCAAAACGAGAAAGCTTCTCACTTGCTATCGCATGCATCATCCCAAAGCTGATGTTGATCGTCTGTATGTGCCCAGATCCGAAGGAGGCAGAGGATTAGTTCAACTAGAACTGTCCTACAAAACTACAACAATTGGCCTCCAAAAATACTTGGAAACTACAGAAGACTGGATGATGGTATGCGTCAAGGAACATGAAAGTAGTAAGCGTCTTTACTCCGTAATGAAAGAAGCCAACAAATTCAAAGTGGAGCTTCAAATGGGCGTAGAGATGCAACTACAGCACAATACACCGGCTGAAACTGCAAAATACTTGAAAAAGACAGCAAAGACGAATGCAACCGACCAGATACAGAAGCGATGGCAAGGTAAACCGCTTCATGGCCAATACTCTGCCCGTATCAACCAAGCTGATGTAGACAAAACCCGTACCCATCAGTGGCTACGCAGTGCAGGGTTGAAAGCGGAAACTGAAGGTTTTATCCTTGCTGCGCAGGACCAATGCTTGCTAACTAGGAATTATCAAGCACATATACTAAAATATTGTGTCAGCCCAAAATGCAGATTCTGTGATAAATATCCAGAAACGATTGATCATCTTGTATCAGGTTGCACGATGTTGGCACCCACTGAATATAAAACCCGACATGACAGAGTGGGCCAATATCTGCACTGGAAAATCTGCAACTTCTACGGGAAGGAAACTGAAAGAAACTGGTACCAACACCACCCAGACCCAGTTACGGAGATAGGACCTGTTACAATTCTATGGGACTACACAATCCACACTGACAGAACAATCAAGGCCAACCGACCAGATATTGTTATTAAAGACCACAAACAAAAACGGTGCCTCCTTATTGATATGGCAGTCCCTGCTGACTGCAATGTATCTTTGAAGATATTCAAAAAGCTGTCAAAATACAAGGACCTTGAAATAGAGGTCTCGAAAATGTGGCATATGGGAACATCAACAATCCCTGTTGTAGTTGGAGCCCTAGGACTGGTTGGAAAAGATTGCAGTAGACTAATTGCAGGGATTCCTGGAAGCCCATGCCTCAAGGAGATACAAAAAATTGTTCTGACAAGTACAGCCCACACTTTACGAAGGGCTCTATCTATGTAATTTTTTTTTTTTTTTTTTTTTTGTCAGTGAAAAATGTCATGATGCCATTTCTAACCTTAGGTCCCTGGGTGGGACCCGGAAAGAAATGTGTAAACGCCAGAAAGCAAAGAAAATAAAAATAATAATAATAATAATAATAAGAAGAAGAAGAAGAAGAAGAAGAAGAAGAAGGATGATGATAATGAAGATGATTGTAATAGTAGTGGCGATGATGATAATTATTTTTCTTATTGTTATTATAATATAAATATATATATATATATATATATACATATATAAAAATAATAATGATTATGTTTTGCACAAAATTTAAAAAAAATTCAGAACAATTTTCACAATGATCGATATCAAGAGATGCAGCCGTAATTTTTATGCTAACAGGTTCTTTACTCGCAATTCTTGCTTGTGGAACGCTCTTCGGGCTGCATGTTTTCAACCAACTTTAATCTGCAAAGATTTAAATTCATTTTCAATCGATGTCTTTTGCTTTCCTCTTTCCACTCATTATTAATGTTCCTGTTCCTAATTCTTTCAAGCCCAGTCACCCACCTTGTGTCTTAGTGGGTTTTACTACCTTGCTTGTGGTGAAACCGGTTAAAAATCTATAGATACATACAGATTTAGTTAAATAATATCTATCTGTCTATTAATAATTTATTAAATTTTTCAAATTACCGAATAATTTGACTAAACGTGTTTAAAAGAATTATTGATGCTGAAACATAACTATATATATATATATATATATATATATATATATATATATATATATATATATATATATGAACGTATTTGAACACGGAGGGATGCCTGATTGGAGGCCCCCTGGCAGTGCTTTGTGACCCTTGGTATCTGATCAGCATTAGCTTTTTTTCTACCTATATTCTACCTATATTCATATACATTACAAATTAAACTAAACACAACTATTAAAAGTGAAAAGGATGAAGATTTTTCATGGATTTTGTCATCATTCTGGGTTTTTCCTTGTCCAAATCCGTGAATTTGTTTTGTTCATGCTAAGTCTCGAGAAAACACTATATAAATTTCAACAAAAAACTATAAAATTCAACAAAAACACTATATGAAATTCAACAAAAACACTATATAAAATTCAGCATTTTTGATCCCTAATGTTGAATGTGTTAAAATTATTTAACGCCTTAAGAAAAAAACTTAAGTTAATATTAAAAATTGCTACAAAACATTGTTGATTTATTTAAGATGGAATTATCTATTATGATATGTCTCTAATTTGTATTTAGATACATTGTATTTGTTTTCAATTTTTCTAGTTGAATTGTTCACCTATATTGCATAGGATCCATTATTTTATATAATTAGGTTATTATAAAATGTGTATTTCATACTGCAAGCATATAAATCAAATTGACGCCTTTCACATGCGCTGTCTTCGTGCCATATGTGACATAAGATGGGATGACAGGGTCAAGAAAAGTGCAATACTGACGAAATGTAACAACATCACAGGCATTGAAAACAATTTCTAGCAAAGATACAACTTAGGTGGGCTGATCATGTTGTGAGAATGGATGTGCATAGGCTTCCAAACAGGGGTGTTGTATGGACAACTACCAAACTCCAAGCGTTCAGTTGGATATACACACACCACAAAAACAAACTAAAAGACAAGTTGAAACGTTTCAAATTTGATCTGAAAACCTGGGAAACCCAAAGCATCAAACAGAAAGTAGTGGCTTAAGACATGTTTCATTGAGTTAAAGGGTTTTGAAGAAAGTAAACTGAAGCATCGTGATCAGCTTCGTCAAGCTCTGAAGCAGAGATGTTATCAAAATCCTGCTTTAACAAATTTCATCTGTCAGTGTAGCTTTGTCACCCGTGTGTGATACTATCCGCAGCAAGGCTGGGCTAGTATCATACTTAAGAAAGCACAAACGAAATATATCTTTCCCTTACCTGTTTTTCTCCACAATAGCCCCTGCTAGCATTGCTAAGTTTAAAACAAAAGACACCATCCACTGCTGACTCTCATTTATCGTTCACAAAAGGAGAGTCAGTTATTTCATATGAATATTAGCATTCAGCTTAAATTTTATTTCAAATGTACATGGTCAAAAAAGTTCAAACTTACGGCTATATCGGTTTCACCAACGTGTTGTCCTTTCTATCTAAATTCAGTGGGAATGCTCTTTCTTGTGAAATAGCCCCCACCCCTGAACCAGCTTATGGCTGGGAGCCATGCAGTAAAGTTAATCTTATGAACCATTAATGCTACCCTCTCTTCATTGAGGTCTCTCCAATTGCAGCGACAGAGATTTAGTTATCCCGACGAATGCTTTGAATATCATGAACAGAATATGTGAGGAAGGATGAAATGTTAAAGACAACAGGAACAAAGAAACGTATACTTATAATCAAAACGACTAAAATTTCTGGGGCGCGAGGAAAGAGAACCTGGAGAATTTTAACACTCACAGAACAGATTGAAGGAAAGAAAAATTGAGGTATACACTGATTAAACTGCGTTTTTAAGCTATTGTTCTTCCAATCATAATGATCATCATCCTTTGACCTCCCTGTGGTTCGTCGGAACTCCATTGACAATCTCTTTCCACAATGTTCGGCTCTACATTGCTGTTCCTAGATCCCCACTCTCCAACACTGAGTCCTGAGCTACGGTGTCTGGGAAAGTCAATTTTCGTGAGAAGACACTTCCAAAAGGATGCCATAGAAGTAAGGATGTCCCTGTCCGCTCGGTGGCAATGGCCGGCAAACTGTAATCGTTTTTCTTTGAGCTTCAGAGAGATTAGTCTATGTTCTTCGTAAATTTTGTCAAGCGTTGCATGGCATCTCCAACTGATGTTCTGGAGAATTAATTTTAGATAGCTGACCGCTTAGAAACATCCCGTAATTTAAGCGATTTCGGCCTTGTGCCAAGCTAAACTAAGCTAAATAAATAATTTTATATCAGTGACACTTAGAAACATCACTTACTCAAAGTGATACTGACCTTGTGTCAAGCTAAGTAAATAATTTTAGATAGCTGACCGCTTAGAAACATCCCGTACTTTAAGCGATTTCGGCCTTGTGCCAAGCTAAACTAAGCTAAGTAAATAATTTTAGATAGGTGACTGCTTAAAAATATCAAGTACTCTAAAAAAATAATGACAGATTCCCAGGCTAATCAAAGTTAATTAAATTTCATCATCATCCTTTGATATCCTTATGGTTGGTCGGAACTTCATTGACAATCCCTTTCCACACTGTTCGGTCCTGCATTGCGGTCCCCAGATCCCCAATCTTCAACCCTGAGTCTCGAGCTATGATGTCTGGGAAAGTCAATTTTCGTGAGAGGACACTTTCAGAAGTATGCTGTAGGAGTAAGGATAAGATGACTTCCTTATCCGCTCGGTAACAGTGGTCGGCAAACTGTAATCGTTTCTCCTTGAGGTTAAGCGAGATTAGTTTCAGTTGTTCCAATACAAGCCCTAAGTTGCTAAATGATGATGTGAGTACTGGGCAGGTAAGTGGGGGGGGCGAATATTCTGAGCCTATGTAGGAGAGATAAAAGTAAAAGTAAAGTAGATATGGTGCAATGAATAACGCCTCGCAATGAGAAATCGGAGAGCCGAGTTCGAATTCCAGACGGGTTCGTTACTTTCACTTACGCGCAAATGCCCTTGGAAAAGGTGTGAATCCATCTTCTGCATTCAAAACCTTATGTTGGGAAAGGTATGAATGCATTTCTTCTCACTAGCTATGGGTTGAATAGCAGGACAGACTGGGTCCTATACGCTTGGCTGTCAACCAGTCTACCGCAGAAAGAAATGGCAACCTACTGCGGACAGACGAGGTCCTATAGGTTTGGTTGGCAACCAGTCTACCGCAGAAAGAAATGGCAGCCTACTGCGGTCAAGTCTTCTGCGAGTCAGTCATGAATCGAAAGCGTGTATCACGTATGGTAAATTAACTGACTGGGATAAGATTGTAGTGATTGGAGAATCATTCCCTTGGGAATCTTTTCCATAATCCTAAGGAACAAACTGAGTGAAACTTTCTCCTTACCATTGGAATACGAAGAAAATGCTATGGAAATGTCTAGCTAATCGCACTTCCGCATGGCGAAATTCTTAAGAACCTTCTTTTGCTAAATCACTTACGACTGAATAATGAGTTCGATCCTCACCGGGTGCCTCCATGTAAGATAAGCTTATTAATTCATCAAATCCTGTTTCAGCCGAGCTGTGGCGCTTGTTTACATTAATATTGGCTCGAGTCACAGGAGGCCATAATCCGACGCGTTACTTGTCGTTCGGGGGGCGGGAGCTGGGGTCATTAAACGTTGCGTGTGGTATCCCCAAAAGGAGAAGTAACGAATAGGGGATAAATTTTTGTATGGCTGACTGAAGTCCCACTTTAAGCTCTAATTTGTTATATTTTGTGCAAGTTGCGTTAGAATAAGTACGACGAAAATTAGTTTCTATATCTGAAATAATTTTGAAAAATGACAGAAAAATATACTTCCATAATAATGTCACTGGTACGCAAGGGGTTAAAGTGAAGACTAAGAATAGGGAGGATTTAGGAAAGGACAAAAGCTGAACGTGATTTAAGAAGACAGAAGATGGCGATTGATGTTGCATTTAAATTTTTGAAGATTGTAATTATCAGGGAAGCAAGGAGTGAGTTCCAGAGGTTGCAAGTGCGAGAAAAGAAACTTGGTTATTTCGACAGTAAAACGCTGGAACTTAGATGCTAGTCTAGTAGCACGATTAAATTCATATATTCCGGGTACCAGGGGGAAAAGCTTGCCAAAACAGTTGCCATGAAAATATTTATAGAAAAGACGGAGGGAAGCCACGTCACGTCGTTGAGAAAGTGAATGATGTCGAGATGCCAGGACAGGATCGATTATGTTACTGATCATTCTACGACTGAGTAGTGAGTTCGATCCTCACTGGGTACCCCATACTTTTAGCTTTGTGCCACATCTAAACGACGTTTAAAATCACCATAGTATCAACTCATCCGTTCTTTCTTGATTATTGAATATTAAACATGAGCGTAAGATATCCAAAATTTCAAATTTAATCTCTTAAAATAATTATAGCGGGTTGGTTGAAATCAGCTTCACGCTACCCTGTAAATAAACATAAATTGTAAATTTCTATATGTAATACCAACAGATCATGGCCCTCCACAACGTCCGTTCTTTTAATTAGTTGTGATTTTTTTTTACTTTTGTGCTATTTGATTTTCATTGGTCAATCATGTTTCACGTGCATTTGACTTGTTAAACCAACGTTAATATCATTTGTGGCGTTCCGATTTCAAGGAGAGACGACACGTCCATTCGAAGTTCAATAAATTAGTGTATACCAAGCCTAACAGAAAAATCGCATATGTTGCTTTATGGATGTAAGTGTATAATAATCCTAGTTTGTCTGTGTGGGATTAAGATGATAATGTATATGAGTAAGTGTGTGTATGTCTGGTAGACGTTATGAAAGTTTTTCGTATTTCGATTTGGGATCTTATTTACATGCACACTGTTTTTCTTTTTTTTTTTTTAGATAAACATAAGTTATATTATTTAAGAATGGATTCAATAAAGTTGGTGATGTAATAGACCTCGTACATACGACCCATTGCTAAAGATACTGGAGAAATGGTCGGCTCCTGTTACACTCCAGCAAGTACCTGACTCCAGATATACCCTACTTTTACAAGAGTCAGATCGGGCCTAAAATGGAGAACGGTAGTATGGGCACCGCAGTATCATAGATTCTCATGGCTTAACTGCTAAAAGAATGACTTCCCTGGCGGTTAAAGGAAATAAGAGTACGATTTCCTGTCGTAAATTAAATTTTCCTTTAGTAAAGATTTCTCGATTTCTGGCCCGATTTTACAAAAACAGGTATGTCAATTCAAACTGGTGCATCCATTGAAAAAACCCCAAAACAAACGTTTACATTAAAAAGAAACGCGCGCGCGTTTCTTTTAATGTAAACTGGTGACTTGTTTTTAAACTTGTGACTTGTTTTTAATGTAAACTTGTGACTTCTTTTTAATGTAAACTTGTGACGAATGAAGCTATCGATGTTTTTTGCATGCTAGCATTCGTGTCAGTCAGCTGTTGGCTCTCACGCTAGCCAATAGAATCTTCCTGCCTATTCGTGGCAGCCAGCTATAGGCTCTCACTCTGGCCAGTAGAAAATGGTCGCAAACTACATGAAAACTGCCGTAGAAGGATGAAAAATCGATTATTTCCACTATCGATGGAAGTTGGGAAATGCAAAGTCGGTCTTGGCCTTTCTGCTAACTTGGAGCATGTGCATGTAAATTCTGGTGCAAATCCGTCGAAAATTGCGGCCGTGCATTCGTTACACACACACACACACACACACACACACACACACACACACACACACACACACACACACACACATCCTACCTTTTATAGATAGAGATATGTATACACTCCCTGGTCTTTTGAAAGTGGGGTAGAGGTTTTTCTCTTTTTTATTTATTAGGAATGGGTTTCCTTCTAAATTCCACTTCATCTATGCGCATCTAACGTCTCCATGTAAACCCTGGAAATTATATTATTAATGAGTTCTCGGTTCCTTTGAAAGTCTTTTCTTTCTCTTTCTTAAAAATAAATATACATTTCTTTCTCAGTGGTGTATATTTATTATTAATATATAACTTACAACACTGTTATATTACATAAACATAGAAATTGATAATTGTCAATACAAGCATACTCCACCATGAAAATAAAAAAGAAAGAGTTCAAATTCTTGAAGTCCTCTATATAAAAAAAATTACAACCAACACTAAATAAGATTAATTATGAGTATAGCAACAATGTTTTAAAATGTCTATAACAGCAAAATTTTACAATACCTAAATTATAATTAAAAAAAAAAATACTATTATAACAGCAAGATTTTAAAATACTTAAATTGTAATTCTTAAAAAAAAAATAAAGTTATCCTGCTTCATAATGTTAACTTTTAAATCAACGGGGCGCGTTTCATTCGTATTTACAAAAAAATCACAACTATCTATGACGTTAGATTTTGCCTTGCACATTAACATTTAATGATGGTCTTGGATGAGACTGAAATTACTTGGGAATATAAAAGGAATGAACAAAACTACGGCACCTTCCTTAATGAGTTTATTGAAAACATTAAGAAATTGATCCATGAATTTGTTCAGATTATTCAACCAAACATGCTTGAATGAAGATGTGCTACCTTATATATATATATATATATATATATATATATATATATATATATATGCATACACTACAGTTCAAAAGTTTGAAGACATCCCAGAATTATATAACGAGATGAACTTGACAAAAGAGTGAAACCTTTCTACCCCCAAAATTGAAAAAGACCACTTAGAGTCATTGAGAAAAAAATTAAATCAACTTTTGCCAAAAATTTGTATTGCGGTAATCAAGGCTAAAGGATGACATTTTGACGAGAGCTAAATTTAATCATAAAATGCGTTTTTTTATCACCATTAAAATTCTAATAAAAAATCATGTCTTACTTTTTTAAATCATTTGAAATCTCTTTTTGAAAGTACAAAACAAATAAATTTGGGGTTTTCTTAATACAATAAAAAACATCCGGGCCAACAACAATAATTTTTTCAGTCGCAAAACCCTTCAACCTACCATATCATAACGCAGATTACATCGGACGTGTGCTGTTGGCGTCTTCATTAAACACCCGAGAGGACAGACGTAGATCGATGTTGAAATTTATTTTCAAAATAAATTCAAACATTGAGTGATTAAACTGGTATTTGGATTTCCTCATAGAGTATAATTTCCACGGAGAATCCTCCAACCAACATTCCCCGAAAGGGTAAGTCCCACTTCTTTGTTTATTCCTCGCATCGTTGAAAAAGAACACAGGCGTGTTCGAAAATACCGACTTTAAAATGATCTCTTCATCCTTCGTTTCAGTCGAAAGGTTAATATGTAATAAATATCAATTTTATTAGGGATATTGGTATTTTGTTGGCTTTTATCTTTCAAATTCCATTAACTGGCTTATTTAATCTATCTATCTATCTATCTATCTATCTATCTATCTATATATATATATATATATACACACACACAAGTATAGAATTGGTGTAGACGTAATACATTCCAATAACCAAAAATACTATTCTTAAAAAAGTGCTCAATACAGAGTAAAACAAATATTATTTATTCAAAAATTATGACATAAACATGTTATAAAATCACTACAAAAATAGCAATTTTGTTTCAACACTTCTGTCTATTTTTCTTTTTCTACCACTTACCTTTTATCTATTAAACCCTCTTTTATCTATATATCTTTGCCCATGTAAGTAATATTTTAATAGTTTGCAATCGCTTATTAATGCTTTCAGACTTGAATCTTTGTGGGATTGTCTATGTATATGTCTATATCTTTATTAATGTATGTGTGTATGATTGCTTATATATATATATATATATATATATATATATATATATATATATATATATATGCGCATTTCATTGTATGTATATGTGTCTGATATCATATTTCCATTTTTTGGGGGTCGTAGACATCTATTTCCTGTTTCGTCCGTGTTTTTTGCGTTTTTATATATTCTAATATGTCAATTATGATTGTTCTATATATTGTCATTTGCAAAATTCTTCCCCTGCCCATATTATCACTTCAAATGTATCTAAGTTGTTACAATGTTCGTATTTCCTTAGATTAGCGTTTGCGCTGAGATTTTGGCTTTTCCATTAAAACAAAATAAATAATAAAATATATGTATTTTATCCTCAGTTCCTTCTTGAAATAATTTTATATTTGAAACTTAATGCACGCTAAATTTAAAATTGGTGATTTTTATTTTCAATCTTATAGTAAAATTTAATAAGTTAGGATGATTTCTATTTCTGTCTAACCCTAACATTAAGGAATTGATAATTATAATCAAGGTTCGTTGTCAAGTTTTTTGAATTTTCATATACTTGTATTTGGTTGGTCATTGTAATTCATGTAACAGCGTTTCCCCTATCGAGAGGTGTTTGGTTGATTTGAACCTTTTAAAACTCTTTTTATTCTATATGTGTGTATATGTGCGTGTCTTTATCAATGTATGTGTGTATAATTGCTTATATGTTCTTTTCATTGTATGTATATGTTGTTTTTTTTTGTTTGTTTTTTTTTTTAGGGCTGGATATATTTCCTGTCCCGTTGCTTTTTTATATGTTTATATACCTAAATATGTCTGCGTGTTTGTGTATTATAATCTGATTGTGTGTGTATTGTCTTTTGCAAGATTTCACAGTCCCTAACTCATATCTTCCATTCAAATATATCCAAGTTGTAACGGAGTTCAGAGCAATATTAGATCTTAACGTTTATTCCAACTTAATTTCAATAAAAACAAAATAAAAAATAAAAAAAAAAACGTATGTGTTTTTTCCTCAGTTTCTTCTTTACATAATTTTATAAATTTGGTAATTTTTAATTTCATAGTACAATTTATTATTTATTAGTTAGAATGAATTCTATTTTAGTCTAACCCTAACATTAAAGCATTAAATAATTATCATAACCAAAGTTCGTTGTCAAGTTTTTGGAATTCTCATATACTTGTATTTTGATTGGTCATTCCAGATTATGTAACTGCGTTTTCCCTTGCAAGGGGTGTTTGATTGATTTGAACCGTTTAAATCCCTTTATTCTACATTCAACACTATCACTTGACAAGACACCAGAAGTGTCGAAGCAAAATGGCTATTTTTGTAGTGATGTTATATATATATACCAACTTTGTTTAGATGAATAACTACTGCGTAAATATACCTTTACTGATATGCTGTTGCTGATCGTCATCAATAATCTCCCCGATGTCATGTTAGGCATTTATGCAGATGACACAACCTCTCCTCTTGTTTTAGACAAGAGGAGAGGTTGTGTCATCTGCATAAATCCGACAGATTCAACAAGCTGCCAACTGATCTCGAAAAGGATCTCTAAACAGTGGTTAACTGGGGCAAGTAATGGCTTGTAAATTTTATCTCGTCATCACTCACTTTCTAACCAACGTGACGTGGGTTTCCTCTGTCTTTTCTGCAAATATTTCATGGTCTGACGATTTTTCTTCTGGTGCCCCAAATACATGAATTTAAGTGTGCTACTGGATTGGCACGTAGGTCCCAGGGTTTTACAGTTGAAATAGCGAAATTCAACCGCCACGTCTACTCCAACAGTTTATTTTCTCGCAATTCCCACCTGTGGAACTCCCTTCCGTTTCCTTGCTTCCATGATAACTATAATCGTCAAAAACTTAACTTTTAATATCAATTTTTTTTTTGTTTTCCCCGATTTAAAAGTTTCTTGATAGATTTACATTTTTCAGGGCTTCTGGTTTTAAATGATATTTTCATTTTTTTTTTTTAGTTTGCTAACCGCCACTTTTTTCAATCCGTTTTTTTTTTTTTTTTTTTTTTTTTTTTGACGCATGCGTATTCATGAGTTTAACGTTATTTTTACCCGCCCACGTTCATGATTTTTGCTTTTGTTTTACGGATTCATTTTCTC
>OZ010585.1:123021462-123023962 GCA_963932145.1 Acanthosepion lycidas
TATTATCATCATCATCATCATCATCATTATTATTATTATTATTATTATTAATATTATTATTATTATTATTATTATATGCGCGTGTGTGTATTTTTGTCTTTGAGGCCGCTTGCTTAACATTTTAATCAAAACATTCCTTTGTTCTTCTGAAAACAAGTAGTTTTCGACACATTGCAAGAGAAAAAATCGTTACCTATGCTTTTGTTTATCAAATATTTGAAATAGATACATACACACATACATAAACACACACACGCATATACATATATGTATGCTTGTGTTTGAGTGTGTTTGTGTGCATGCGTCCATATGTCTGTGTCCATTCTAAATTCACGCCATTCCTTTTGAATTATTCAAATATAGAATCACGTAACAAAATCAGATTAAAATTAAAATAAACATTCTCTTTAATATGTTATTATAATGTTTGAATTAATTATTGTATTGCCAAAGTTTTATCATTCAAAACTTAACTAAAAATCACGATTACCTTTATTTAATTCATAATATTTAATTAATAAATATGAAGTAATACATATTTAAGTAATAATAATTTAATAATTTAGAAAAAGTTAATTATCACAATAATTATGAGAAAAAGTAGTTAGGACCGTTAATTTAGGTTGAGTCATAAATAATGTTCATATTTGGAAACCAATTGTCACAACGAATGTATCATTCAAACTGATAATCATACATAGCAGGTATAAAATAAATATGGATGGCGCTAACATAAAATATGCAGTGCGTGTGTGAACATTTGATTTAAGGGAAATGTGCTTTTCTATGACAACGTAGGGCCGAATAGAGCAAGAATAACACAGGGAAATAAAATTAGGAACTCGTTTGATCTGTTCAATCTCTAACCGCCATGTTCACCTGACCTCTCACCAACTGATTATTATCTTTTTAGATCGCTGCAAAAAGATTTAATGGCGAGTAGGAGAATTTTTTTTTCTAATGAAATTCAGATTCAACTGTTTGTCGAAAAATCATTTAAAATGAAACCCACAGAACTTTATTCAAAAAGTATTGAAAAGCTGACTTATAAGTGACAACAAACCAATACAAATAATGGCGACTGTATTGTATAGAATGCAATCATACGTTCTTTTCTTTTCTTTCTTTTAAGAATAAAGTTAATAAAACAAAAATGATAATTATTTATGACTCATTCTAAAAGGAGAAATATTATTGTAGAACTCTCTCGATTATATTTAAAAAAATTATAACAAATTTTACAATATTATCACGAGTCATTTTAATTTTTAGCTATAAAAAATTAAAGTTACTTATTTAACGATCAAAAATAATAATTTCAAATAATTTTGCAATTGCTTTGTTTTATTTTTGGTCTAGAATTTTTATATGCACAAATAATTATTTTCTGCTTTTTAAATCATTAAAAATAAATGATACTCAAAGAAAGTTAACATTAAAAAATGACGGTTTTTTTAATATATATAACTACTGTCAATTCTTAAAAGGAAGGAATTTCTTTTTTAAAACTTTCTATATTCTGCTTCAACTCTATACTTCTAACCTATTCGCCTAAACTCTGACATTTACACTATTTATTTATTCCCCAATAGGTGTAGATAGGTTCACCTATCGCCCGGTTCGCACACCTCACCTGTCTTTGGCCAGAAGTGCTGGTTTAGTCCTTGTTTACCGCTTAGGATTGGTTTTCCGGTTCCTTCTAAAACGTATTTTTTCTTCTCGTTCACTTCCAGTAACCACTTGTGTCTTAGTGGCGTTATCGCCTTTCTTTGGATGAATTGATAAAATAAAAAGTAAAAATACCCCAAATAAAATAAAAAGTAAAAATACCCAAAGCTAACACGAAATAAAATAAAAAAAAGAAAACAATGTATTAGCAGCCCAAACTTTCCTATTAATCAATAAGGTATTTACTTATTAGCACAGGGTAATAGCTTCTGTTATCATAACATTGGAATATTTCATTATTAAAAGAAGCAGATCAGGTTGCGTAACCGATAAATACATAAATTCACACTGTGTTTTATATTATTGTATATAGTATATCTTGGACTTATCAACTGTGGAGGCAAGATCATCAGAGCTTACTCCGACTGATATTATCAATGCGTTATTATTAAATATAAAAAAAACAAACCCAAAAAGCTATATATTTTAATCAATTGTAGATTTTGAATGTAATATACTGAAATCATTATATAATTTTATCCGGGAGCAACCCTTGAAATAGTTTTCAAGTCTCTCGGAATCCCTGCATAAAAAAAGGTTACATACCATTATTAATATCTATCTTTTACATTTTTATCTTAATTCACGTGATCAACATAATATATGGACCCCGTGCACGCAGCCATGAGACTCTTTGACGTGGTGTAATGGTTAGCAGGCTTGCGTCGCTATCGTCAATTACGAATGATTAGTGAGTTCGATCCTCACTGGCCGCTCTGCACTTTCGGCCCTTTGACACATCTAAGCTACGCGCAGAAAATCATTTGTATAT
>OZ010585.1:123026462-123031462 GCA_963932145.1 Acanthosepion lycidas
GAACTTTTTGCTTGAGTTTGGGCAAGATACAAGCCATCTATATATACATAAAACTGCGTTTATTTGATGTTTTATGCAATATTAGCAGACAGACATAGCCAACTTTATATATATATATATATATATATATATATATATATATATATATATATATATATATATATGATCATTAATTACATATAAACATTACGCTTTATATATTAAAAAAAAGAAATACTTTAGATAAATAATATTAATTAAATAGTTGCTATTTATTTTAATTGTATCCAGTCAATGTTGTGTTAATGTAATCAATATTGCAATATTAAATAATAATAATAATAATAATAATAATAATAATAAATGTAAAAAATGTGTCCTGTGTTTGATTGGAAAAGGTTCCGATATATTCATAGAAGGGATTCCTGCTTGTACTCGTAAGTACAGCTCACACATTATGTAGTGCTTTATTTATGTAAAATGTATGTGATCTCAGAAGAAAAGATGTTCAGAGGAAAAGATGATGCCATTTCTGACCTTAGGTCTCTGGTTGGGACCCGGAAGGAAATGTGTATACAACAAAAATCAAAAGAAATAATAAGAAAAATAATAAATAATGATAATAATAAATGTAATAAAAATACAAACCCAGTACATGATATGTATCATTTAATAACATAATTTGTGCAAACACAGTGTCTATATTTTTTTAAATTGTCTTACGCTAGGTTTTGAGTCGTTAATGTTCAGGAAACATGTCTTTAGATTTCTAGGGAACACCGTCATTCACTCTTTCGGAAAACTCAACATTACTAAAATCTAGCAGAAACGCTGAAGAGAAATATTGAGTAGACTTGTTGTCACTTGATCTTCAAAGAAAGCTAATGCTTTCGCTAGAACTCAATAAAGTCTGGTAAATAATAATAACATTTAAAAAAAAAAGGTTTGGAAAGCTGAGTAATGGCCTCGTGTTAGAAATCAGGTTTATTAGGCTGGTTATAACTTCTTTTAGTTGCCCTTTTATTTAAAACTTCCTCATTGTTTACTTGTTCCGTCCATAAATTCTTAGTATCCTTCTGTAGAACCAGATTTCTGTTTCCTCAAGGTTTCTTGTGTAGTGAGATTGTCCAGCATTCATTTCCGTGCAAGCGGATTAATATCACTTAGCATTTAAGCAGTTTTCTTTGTTTCTAACGAAATTTCTCTGACTCTTATTACTTTGTTTAGCTTCGGGAAAACTCTTTCGCTAGTCAAATGCCCGTTTGGGTTTCGGTGCCATGTTTTTTCACCCCCTGTAAAAAGACTTCCCAGATATTTAGTGCTTTCTTGATGTTGAATTCGTAGATTGGACATTTCTCTTCCTGGCAACCACAATTTCTGTCTTCTTACAGTTGATGGATACTCCATTTTTTTGCTTTCATTTTGTAATTGGGGTTTGGGGAATATTAAAAAGAAACAAAACAAAAAACAAATTGTTGGATCAAATTACTGGTAAGCCTAAAATATGTGAATTGCAAAAAATCATACACATGCCTATTTTACATCTCATGCCAAGATTTCTTTCCACGCAGTGACCACAATTACATAGGGTTTTTTTTCTCATTGATTGCAAAACACCTTGTGAGTTTGCATCTTCTGATACAAGAAAAGAATTTTTGTCTCTTGAAAATTTTATTGTAATTTTCGGAAATTATACAGTAATAAGTATAATTATTTTTCAATCTTATTTTAATTTCGTAGAAATATTTTTAGGTCTGTCATTGAATTAAAAAAAAATATAATTTAATATTTTAAATGGGCAAACAATTTAGATCTTAAATTTGAGCCATTTTACCGTCATCAGAATACTACTACTACTACTACTACTACTACTACTACTACTACTACTACTACTAATAATAATAATAATAATAATAATAATAGGAATAACAACAAGAACGATAATAAAAATAAAAATAAATTGTACTCACAAGTACAGTTCACACATAACGATTATCTTTGTAAAATATGTGCTCTTATTTTTAACTTTTTCTTTATTTACAAAAATAATCAGTAGAAAATATCATGAAGCTATTTCTGACCTTAGGTCTCTGGTTGGGACCCTGAAAGAAATGTTTATACGAAAGATACCAAAGGAAACAACAACAACAACAACAACAATAATAATAATAATAATTTAGGAGTGTTGACGTGATTTGCTGTCACTTGGTCTGTATTGAAATATGCCAGGTGCTTATTTTCTGCTAAGCCAATCCGAATAAGAATGATAATTATTAAGATGATTAACTCGTGATAGGATAATAATTGTAAGGAAGAGAATATGAGAAAAAATAAAAATAAAAGGACACCAACCGTGTGTGAGGGGAAAAAGATGTTCTAAACAAGGAGATAATTTTCTGTGGACTTTCTAGAATAAAATTCACAGCAAGAACTTGAAGCTGGTAATGAAAATTAAATTATAATCAATTTTCCGCGCTTCTTCTTCTTCTTCTTTCGCTTTTTCTTCTTCTTTTGCCAAATTCTTATCTTTTTTTCTCCTCATTTTCTTCCTTAGTCTTCTTATCCCTTTCTTATTCGCTCCCTTTCGTCTTCTTCTTCTTCTTCTTCTTCTTCTTCTTTTCTTCTTCTGTTGCCAAATCCTTCTATTTTACCTTTTCATTTTTTCCTTCTTCTTTTCTTTGTTCTACATTCCCACCTTTCCTTCATTTTTTGTCTTTTTCTCTTCTTTCTTTTTTATTACCCCCTCTTTCTTCATCTTAATCTTTTTCTTCCGCGGTTGTGAAATTCTTATCTTTTTACATTTTGTCTCTAAGGTTTTGCTTCTTATTTCTTCTTCATTTTTTTCCCTACCTCATCTCTTTCTTTCTTTCTTTCTTTCTTTCTTCTGTATTCTCTTCATCTTTTTTCATTTCACCTCTTTCTTCTTGTTCTGTTAATCTTCTCTTTTTTTTTCTCTTTCCTTTTTCCTTCAATTTGTTCTTCTTCCTTTCTTGTGTTTCTTTTTGTCCTTCTTCACTTACACAATTTACCAACAGAACAGAGGTTGAAAAAGAATCAAGCAGGCTTTTGTAAAATCTGCAATTATCAAAAATCACGCTTTATAGATAACAAAAATAAATCCAGAATAAACCTTGCAGAATATTGTCAATGAACATAAAACCCATTTTATTGTCGTCATTTAAGTATTGAAATAGATAATATGCGCTTAACCCTAATGTTTTGGCGGGAATCTGTTCTTCCAGTTTATCTTGACCATAACAAGAACCTGTTTTTATCGCATTCCGTCAATTCTGTCAATGATAACAAAAACAACCTTCAATGGTTTACATGACTGCAAACAAAAGCGAAGGAAAAACGCGAGAGTGAATAATCTTTCTTTATCGTACATTGCTCTTTTTAAATTACTGCTAAATGCTTGAAATTAAATTTAATTGAAGTGGACAAACATTTAATAACCTTTAAAAGCAAACATTTATAAATCTATCATTCGTCCGTGCATTGAATACAGCCGTCATACCTGGTGCTCCTGCCATTCAACTCGAGGTTCTTGACAAAATCCAAAGATCTGTAATCTAATCGAACCTGACCTGTCATCTCGACTTCAGTCACTTTCTCACCGTCGTGATATGGCTGCCCTCTCTCTTTTCATGGCAATTGGTCTGATGAGCCGTTCTCTTTACTGCATGGATTTAAATGTGTTACTGAATTGGCAATTAGGTTTCACTATTTTACTGATGGACTAGCAAAATGCAACCGTCAATTCTATTCTAATGGTTTCATTTCTCGCAGTTTTCACCTGTGGAACTCTGTCCCAAATTTTCCCCCTCTTACCTACAATCTTAAAAACTTAAATGCAACGTCAATCGCCATATTCTGTCTTCCTGAATCCTGACACTTTATTGTCATTCTCTTTCACTCCCTGCAACCCTCATGCGTCCTAGTGGCTTTATTACCTTGCTTGGGGTTAAATGATTAACAAAGAAAAAAGTAAATAAACAAATAAAACAGTAAACGTGGAAGTATTTTTTAATTTAATATCCGAGATTAAAAAAAAAAACTGGTTTATTAAATTCTTAAAATTAATAAATAATAAATGCCATTATCTGTACAATGACTTCAGATTAAAGAGTTTAGCTGTAAAAAAAAAGGGATTAATCACAATCTGATATCCGACAAATCACTAAAAAAGTTTTTAATATGTTTCGATTTTTCTTCGTAGAAATTCAATTAAATAATTTTATAAATAAGAATAAAAAATGAAATAACAATTTAATTGATATTGGCATCAAGATTTCATCATTTTACATTTGAAATTGCTCGATATCACCGCAAGTTCTATGCTAATAATTTCTTCTATCGCACTTCTTGTTTGTGGAATTCACTTCCAGTTTCTTGCTTACCAGTCAACTTTGATCTTTAAAAATTTAAATGCAATGTTAATCGTTGTCTTCTATCTTCTTAATGTTATTTTTATTGTCTTCTCTCTTTGATAGTATTTTTCTCATATTCTCCAGCGCTCAGTAATCCCCTTGTGTCTTAGTGGCTTTATTGCCTTGCCTGAAATGAAATGATTAAAAAAAATCTGTTGAAAATTCTCAAAAATAAATGTTTGATAAACTGTTAATACAATGCGGAATTTATTGCGTGTTGTGTGCATTTGTGTTTGTGATTATGTGTGTGTGCGTCTGTGCCGCCTTGAATGCGTATGAATTTTAGTCTGTGGCTAGTATGTGAGTGTGTATGTGTGATTTTGAGTGTGTCTATAAAGATGGATGAGTGTATGTATGTGAGTGTATATGAGTGCGTATGGGTATATTTAGCATGTGTTTAAATATATGTGTTCGAGTGCTTGTATTTAAGTGTGTCAATTTCAGTGTAAATATATTTCAGAAGGTGTGTGTTTCTGTTTAAATGTGTATGATTTACAGTGTATTTATTTCTGCTTTTGAATGTATGCTTTTAAATTGTGTATATTTGAGTAAGTGTTTACTTGAGTGTGTGAAAGTATGTCTGTGTGTGCG
>OZ010585.1:123036462-123151462 GCA_963932145.1 Acanthosepion lycidas
TAAGGTAAATAATGAACAAACTAACAAACCATTATGACCAAAATATTAGTTAGCCTATGAAAATCAAACCAAAAATCGGACGAAAAACATAGCTATAATTGTTATATAACGATAAAAAATACTACGTTACTTAAAAAGCGAAAACCGAAAAGAGTAAATAAAAATATACAGTATGATAAATAAATAATAAAAAAACAAGTAAAATGAATTAATCTAAATTAATCCAAATAAATAAATAAACAAACTAACAAACAGATCCTGATTAAATAACCGTTAGAAAAAAACAAGTAAAGATAATCAATCCAAATAAATAAATGAAGTAATAAACAAATTAAAAGCTGCTCCCGCCAAAATAATAGTTAGAGTAAACTACAGTAATCAACCCCAAAATTGAATAAATAGCTTTAATTATCTTCCCAAACCCAAACAAAACTATTAAATAAGTGATATAAACAAATTTTTACTACGTTAATAAAAATAAAATATCGATTAAAATAGAAATAAATATATAAAATAAGATATAAAAATAAAAAAATAAAAATAAAAATTAAAAATAAATAAAAGCAAGCAAAATAATTTAACCCAAATAAATAAATAAATAAACAAATAAAGGACTTCCGGCAAGATAACCGCCAAAATAGACTACCCACAATGCACCACTGAGTCGTATATATAAATAGCCGAGAAAAAAAAAACAACACTCGTGACCTGACGATTGCGTCTAGCATGAAACAGCCGGTCGCCTCTAAGTGTTGACTTCAATGTTGACTTTTATATTTACACACGCTCTATCTCTGATATTGAGCACTTTATCCCATAAATATAGCACACCTGAAGAGTATATTTCTTCATATATATAATTTTATAATTTCACTCAGTTTGTCGGTATATTCATGTGATCTTTGACAAGTGATTGACATCCGACACACATACATGCATATATATATATATATATATATATATAATATATATATATATATATATATATATATATATATATATATATATATATATATTGTGTTGCTGGGTTTTTGTGTATTTGTGTGCGTGTGTGACTCTGTGTGTGTGTGTGTGTGTGTGTGTGTGTGTGCGTATGTGTGTGTGTAATATTGAGCAAAAAGTCCGCGAAGCAGCTATTATTTTCCTATCGGATTTGGTCTCGCAATTTTGTGAGCTATTATTTCTTATGTAAATACAAACGGCAAACCAACTGACGTTGCTTGTATTCATTAGAGCCGTTTCCCTTGTGTCAACAGACGACATTTCACCCAGTAGGGAGGCCTGATTCCTAAAACCATTCGCCTCTCGTAATTGACAAAATAAAAATTCCTTTAGAATTGTAATAGTTTTCTTCAAACATTCCATAGAACCTCGATTCATCATAATCCGCAAAAACAAACAGAAACACATTTCATGGCGAGAGAAATCAATCCTCTTGGCTAATAAAGTTAATAACACTTGTATTTGTGATCAGAAAAGCAGAATTAATAAAATAAAGTCAACTGCAGATACAAAAACATGGCAGCCTAATAAAGAGAATTGGATGAATGTAAAATTTTTAGCATCATAAAAGATATTTCAGAAGACAGCAACTTTCGCATTTTCATTTGAATATATTTGAAAATGAATAGCGGTGAAAAGCCAGCGAGAGATCTGGATCTTAGAAGAGCTTTATGGCAGAGGAAAGTATTAGTTATACCTATAATTACTGGAACACTTGGATCAGTCCCAAAAAGCCTAACAGAAAGAGTATTCTTCTTCTTCTTCTTTTTCTTCTTTATGCCATATCCATACAGGACTTGATCGATCATGGCCCTCCACAACTTCTTAAACTTCGTAGCTCAAATCAAAATCTATCTCTTTAGCATTCATCTCATTCATATTCTGCCATCCAGATATACAAGTGCGTTTGGTAGATAACTAATTGTTTCCTTCTGCCCGCCTTGCCTTGTGAGTGTCAAATTCTCCGAGCCTGATTTCTTCATTATGTGTTCTAGAAATTTATTTCTGGTCTTAAGCTCAAGTGTCATTTCTGTTTCCATTTCCCTGAAGTCTTCCTAGTTTCTCACATGTTCTGTTCATGGTATTCTCAGCATCCTTCTGGGGAACAACACTGTTGCTTTAATACTTCTTTATTTATGAGGAAATCGTCCAACATTCACTGTCATATAGAAGGATGGATATTACGTAGCAGTCCAGCCCTCTTTTCTTTTGCTTTTAACGAGATTTTCCTCTATCTTCTTTCTTAAGTTTTTGGGTGCCATTTTTCTCTATTACTGTATACATCATTTGCATCTATCTATCTATCTATCTATCTATCTATCTATCTATCTATCTATCTATCTATCTATCTATCTCTATCCCTCCCTCCCTCCATCTCTCTCTCTCTCTCTCTCTCTCTCTCTCTCTCTCTCTCTCTCCCTATATATATATATATATATATATATATATATATATATATATATATATATATATATATAGCAGTGGATCAGTCATACAAAAAGTAAATTAGTAAATTTAATGATATAAAATGACGAAATCCTTTCGCTAACTAAATTTTAAAGATGCATTAACCTCCCAATCACTCGATGAATGTTATGATCTTTGTTTTTTAAAATTATAAATATATAAATTATATAGGTCTTTCTTAAATACGCATATACATATATATATATATATATATATATATATATATATATATATATATATATATATATATACATATATATAAATATGTATGTATGTATGTATATATATATATATATATATATATATATATATATATATATATATATGTATGTATGCATATATTTATATATATAAATATATATATAAATATGTATGTATGTATGTGTGTATATATATATATATATATATATATATATATATATATATATATATATATATATATATATATTACTTTAACTATATATATAATTATATTAACCGCTGTCTGGCGCTTTCCTGCAATAAAATACCCGTAACTCAGTGAGATTATAGTGATTCCCATTTAGAGTAGATGAACGCCATTCTCTGAACATGAACGCCATTCTCTGAACATGAACGCCATTCTCTGAACATGAACTACCAAAATTCAGTGACAAAAATACTCCATGTGACGCGTCGTTGGTTTTTAATTAGGATTTATCGTTCTCTTAGACTGGTTGCCACTCAAGGCTGAAGAGGAGAGTCTATTCTACTATTTAACCTATATACGGTAGGAGAGGAGATGGCTCCCGAGGCTATTACCACGAAAGAGAATGTTACGAACTCGCGAGGAATTCAAACTCGGCTCGTCGATTTTGTGTTCCGAGCCACTAATCATAACACTGCCTTCACACACACAGAGACACACACACACACACACACAGAGACACACACACACACATATATATATCATTATTATTATTATTATTAAGTACATTTACGCTTTGCCACATAGGACATAAGCTGTGACTATCTCTCTCACACACACATACACGCGAGCACACGCACACACACACACACAGACACACATACAGTTGTCATTGTGCGTGTGTTTAATACTTTTCTAGCCACAAAATGGCCGCTGAACAGAGTTGATTCAATTGCTTATACCAATGATTCAGCATTTTTTCGTGACGTCGTAGAAATAGAAATTTATAATAAAATTAATCAATAAATTTCCATTATTAAATAGTGAAGCGAATGTTGAGTTTAACATTCGGGTAGCGGTCAATGTAAAGAAGGAGATATAAAACAGCAAGTTTCTTTACGTTTTATAAGTACAAAGCATTTACAAAAATTGACATTTTAGAAATAATGAGCTAAATGAAATATAAAATCATTTATATTAAAAATCTTGAATTGCAAAAAATATATTTGAAAAGGCCGTGTTAAATTTAATATAGAAATATATTTACACTCGAAATAGTGAAATCAAGATAAATGTATGACAAAAGATTTAAATATAAAACATTTAATGCTAGAAATATTGAAATATAGAAAAATCATAACAGAAATCTTGAAATCTAGAAACATTTAAGCTAGAAATATTGAAATATAAAAAAAAGAAAAACATTTATGCCAGAAATAATCAAATACAGAAACGTTTATCCTAAGAATATTGAAATATTGGTACGTTTATGCAAGAAATATTGAAATCTAGAAACATATTTCTACTAGATATATTGTATTATATAAAATATACTAGAAAATGTGTACTAAATGAAATAAAAAAATGCATTCAAATATTCAAATATTGAGACATTTCTATTAGAAACACTGATAGAGTATATCTGTACAAGGACAATATGAATAAAGACAAAAGGAAAACTTATCTTGGCTAAAAGTGTTCCTTTTTTCTTTATCCATTAGAAATATTGTTTTAAAGCAAACATTAAATTGCAGTTAGCCCGGCCGACTTCCCAAACTGAATATTTTAATGGCCAAAGTTTAGAATATCGGCTTTGGGAAGTGGATCAGTTTGAGACATTTTTCAATCACCATTCATAAATAAACTTACTTTTTTTTATTTTTATTTTTATTTTTATTTTTAAGCCTGTGAGGTTTTAAAATACGTATATGTAAGTATTAAAATATACAATCGTTTATTCTGATTATTTGCTTGTATATTTACCTGAACATAAAACAAATGACCAGTTGTTTCCTTTACTTAATTTTAGTCTCGACCACGAAAAGAAAACGAAGAGCAATATAAAGATTTTAGAAGTACAATGAAAATGCGGAATTATTTAATATGCTGTTTTTTGTTTTTTTTTGATGGCATGACCAAAGTCGTTATGAAAAATTATAAGAAAAGCAAATTAAAAAGATGCAAGAAAAAAGAACAAATAATGAAGTAATGACAATAATATTGTAAAACATTTTGACATCGAAAGAAAACATACAAATAAATGGCATTAATACTAACCAGTTATTAATGCAATAACTCTAATAAATACATTATCATATATAAAAAATTAATTGCCTATTGCTTATACTACTTATTATGCAAGTAATATTATATCAACTAATACTACTACTAATAAAAACTAATACTATTATGAATAATAATAATGATAACTACAATTAATAATAATAAAAATGATGAGTCCTATTGCTACTAATAATAACTATAACTGCTATTAATAATAATGACGATGACTACTAATAGCAATAATAACGACAACTAATAGCAATAATAACGATGACTAATAATAATAATGAACACTATTATTGCTACTAATAATGATAACTAATAATAATAATAATGATGATAATGATGATAATGAAAAGTATTACTAATAATACTGTTGAATACAAATATTGTTACTAAATACTATTACTATTGTTAAATAATGATTACTACTACAAAAATAATTATAATGATGACTACTAATATAGTTAATAATAAAAACCATTAATACTACTAAAAATAATACTCTTATCGGTCTCTATTTATCTCGCGATATATATATATATATATATTTATATATATGTGTGTGTGTGTGTGTAATTAATAAATTGGAGACTTCAGAAAGCCATGATAATACTTTATATTTCGTGAGACGGATAAAATTCGGTTTCGCATCGTCAAATCTTTCGATTTCAAAACAATGAGTGGATTCAAAAATTCTATCAGAAATCAACTGGAAAACGAAATGAAAAACAATATTAGCGGAAGTTGTGTTTTAAGGTAGTTACATAGAGTAGGAATATATTAAATTATATAAAATATAAAAAAATATAAAATACTAAACAGTAAATTCGTTTGCTTATGATATATATATATATATATATATATATATATATATATATATGTATGTATGTATGCAAAATGAGTATTTTATATGTGTGTAATTTTTATATATATATTATTATTTATATATTATATATGCGCGGTACTTATTAGAAAACGCTCAATATCAGTCATAGAGTTAACAATTAGTTGTATTTAGTTGGATCAACGAAACTCTCTCTCTCTCTCTCTCTATATATATATATATATATATATATATATATATATATATATATCCTATGATTCTAAACGTTATTTTGTGGATATCAATCTCTGTGTGGATATATTCTTTTGTTTCTTTTCATTTTAAATAACTTGAATTACGCCTACTTGCCTGCGCATTTCAGAGAGACTCAATAAACAAAAAAATATCCTTTCGCACTTTTGTAGGAGTTCCACCGTCTGGTTCGGTGATCTTTCGACTGCATATTCATGGACGGAGAGTTTCACAACACATCCTCCACACACACACACATATATATATATATATAAGATATACAAAGTATAATTAGACAGGATTCATTCAAATATTTTATATAAGATCAAACAGTATTTTTTAACTTTTACTAATTTAATAATAATAATAATAATAATAATATATATATCTATATATATGCATACACACACACCCATATATATATATATATATATATATATATATATATATATATATATATATGTATATATATATATATATATATATATATATATATATATATATATATATATATATATATATATACACAATTAGAAGAAATAGAATTCTTATCGAAAAATGCTTTTCTGCAATTTTCTAAAATAAAAAAATGAGTAATATCTGTTTCAAATCAGATGAATTAAACTTTAAATCAGAGAATCTTCCTCAGAGTTTCAGAAAAATACATTTTATGTTTGAAAGATTTTTTAATAAAGTGGATTACGTTGTGCCGAGAGAGTTTTAAATATGGATAAAGTCGATCATTTTTTAAGACGTTTTGAAATTTTGAAATACAGTGAAATATTTTGCTTATAGGAAATATTAAATTTAGTCTATTAGCTTGAATTTAAAACTAAAATAAAAGCTTCAAGAAAGATTTTTAATTTTAAAAAATTCATTTGAAATCTTAAGGATCGCTTTTTCTTTAGATGTATATATATATATATATATATATATATATATATATATATATATATATATATATATATATATATATATGAAAAAAATATAAGACGTAACTTACGTATTATATTATTTAGATAAATTTATATATAAATGCTTTATATATCATAAAATATATAAATTCCCAGTCATAACTTAATAGATTTTTTTGACAATACATTTTATATTTAGTCATTATTCAGATTCGAACACCGATTGGTGCTGTCAGAACTAATTATATACGACGAATTTGGAGATTTACCAAACATTTAAGAAATGAGTAATAATAATTAAATAATAATCATATATTAAGTGAATGACAACATAAAATAAACTATCTACTTATAGAAAACAATCATTGAAATTATCACTGCTTTACTTTGTCGTTAATAATCACCACCGTTTTCTTGTCTTCGTATTTCACGTAACAATTTCACACAAAATTGAATCAATAAGTTTAGTATTTTTATTGTAAATTGATTAGTTTTTATATATATTTATTAAGGTGTCTATGAACACATCCGGTGTATACGAGTAGGTATGTATATATCTATATACAAGCATGTACGCAGATGTAACTTCATAAATGTATTATCATACACGCCATGAACTCCTGAAAGGTTTACAGCATTACTAAGATGGGGCTCCCCATTAAAAATATGATACTTTTTCATTTTGGTAAGTGGGTCGGGCCAAGAACTTTTCGGCACACCCTTGGGGATATCTTTATACAGGGTGATCCACGAGTTAATTTATTATTATCCTCAAATAGGGTTATTCTATTTCGGCTCAAAAACAGTTGCTTTTCGGCCTTCATATGCAATTTAATTTGTTAGATTCATAATTTGATTAATTTTGTTATTGTTTATTTTAATGTTTCTATGTAATACTAATTTTGATTTAATACCGTTTTATAATATTACATTTACGTAACTGTTGAGCAGCCAAGCATAAACTGACACACACAATGGCGAAATCACTTCCCTAACAAGACTTAATTTGAAATTGTCGAAAGTACTCAGCCCAAGATCATCAATTGCATCTGACAATTCCAATATAAGGGTCGTGTTATTCAAGAAATTGATAGTAAGGTAATCGCTTATTAAGTCTTGTTAGCGAGTTTAGTGATTCATGTTAACATGGCTAATTAATTCCTTGTATAATTACTTCTTTATGATATAATATATATACTGCACAATCTAATATATTTAGGAAAAAGTCAAATCCGCATACATTCAGAATCTAAAATACGGTGGAATATATATATATATATATATATATATATATATATATATATATATATATATATATTATAAATTTACTTATTTAAAAATATGGTTCCATCTCTACACAGGAATTACCATGTTTCAAAAAGAGAAGCTAAAAACTTCAAATTCAATTATAGAATTAAATTAAATTAAAGTCCCTAGTTCCGTCTCATTTTCAAGCGAATTTTGAAATAACTGATTTTGAAATTTACTGAGGTTTATAAGCACATACATTTATAATATTAGTTTCTATGGATATTGGGAAAATCAATAATATTAACAACGAGCTGTAGGGTATTCATTTTTCACTGACAACTAATTGAACACCGGATTATATATCTTACTGTTTTTTCTCTTATATATATATATATATATATATATATATATATATATATATATATATTTTGTAATAAAATTATAATTAGTGGAGAAAATGATGCATTTCAGCATTATCCAATGATCTTACCGATGTGACCTCCATCTTCTGGCTTTCTCCTTCTATATTTTGGATAGGAGTTATTCCGTTGGTCAAATTTAAATTTAATTTAAATAAAAGGGAAAAAAATTAATGGTGGGGTTTGTGCTAAAACAGCTTTATGTGACCCCATTGATATGTATTTAATACAATAAACGATTCAATGAACTGATGATCGGATGTCAACATTGATATGATAGTTGAATTGTTGCAACAAATATGTATTGTAAGGCACTAACACTGGTTGGTGATTTCTTGTTCAGCTTGACGTCCATATTGTCACATTTTGATCTTGCCGATGTGGCTTCCATCTTCTGGCTTACTCCTTCTATACTCAACAGGTTTTTCAGTGATTATTACGACAAATGGTGTCAAGATGGCTAAACGTCTTATCTGAAAACGTGGAAAAAAGAAACTCGGTTAGTTTAGTGGTTTTTAGACAAAACCTTTCATGGGATGGACAAGTTATTCAGCTAAAAAGAGAAGAAGTTAAACTTGTTTTGTGTCAGTAATGGTACCTACCAACATTCATACTCTGGCTTCCATCTTCAAAGTCCATTCAAGAATTATCAATGGAACGGTGGTTAAGTTTAAAAAAAGAGGGAACAGTAGAGAGGAAAACTGGATCAGGAGGTTACAACAGGAAGAGGGATCATCATTTCAACTTAGAGCTAAAAAGATCAATTAGAAAAAATCTAACTCAATTCATAAGACTTTTGGCACGTGAGAGAGGAGTTTCAGCTATGGCAGTCCAAAGAACAATGAAAAAAGACTTGAAAAATAAATCGTACGTGAAACCTTGTTACTCCAGAACAGAAAGTTAGAAGGTTAGAGTGGGCGAAGACGATATTGAAAAATGATCCTGGAATATATATATATATATATATATATATATATATATATATATATATATATATATATATATATATATATATATATATATATATGAACTTTATTTCAATACTTTATGGGCTTCCGAACCTTAGCTATGATTTATTAATTATGAATATGTCATTTTCGTTTTTGATCGATTTCATCACGATTCTTCTGTTAAGCTTGGAGAATAATTATATATACATTCTTATTGCTCAAAGTAGAGTCCTATGGTGTTATAAAACCGCGGAGAATTCTAGTATGATATCTTTAATCATTTCTAAGATACAGCAGTTCGGAGCCTAATCTAACAATTGGACAATTTTGCTGTTACACGATTTGGGCAGGGTTACTGTTACACCTGGTATATATTTAAACAAACGTTTAAATAGAAACAAAATCTGTTGAATTTTTTATTCTATTTTTCCAGTTTTGTACTGGGATCGAAAAAATGTTGAAGTTCAGGTTTGTGCTGCTGTTTTGCCAAGCTTTTTTGGCCGTGCCAATCATTTTCAAGAACCTAGTTGTTGTGGGCAAGATTCCGTTGTCTACATTGTAATATTTTTGGGAAGCTTAAAGTTTGAAATAGATCACGGTGACACCATATCCACACATACACATACACACACACATTTTAGTTGTATTGAAAATACTCATACAGAGCGAAACATTAACAAGAAAATAAGTAAAAATTTAAACATCAAAATGTTTTTCTCGAATTCCATCTTTTACACTTTGTTAGGATATTTCCATATCAACCATTTAAGTACATATCTATGCACTTAGCAGGATAGTTGTTTGCGAGTTTGTCTCTCTGTTTTCTCTCTCTCTCTCTATCTATTTCTCTCTATGTATATTGTATACACATGGTATGTAATAATAGTATATGATATATATATGGAATGTGATGTATATATATGGTACGTGATAAAGTCAAGCGTATGTATACAAATATACTGGTAGCTATGCAAGAAACCAGAACCAAATCTAGATAAATAGGAATAGTGCAGGTGAAATGAATGCAGTACGGATTTCTACCGCTGCTATTTGTGAGTAGTGCTCTTAGAGAACCGGCAAATGTTTAGGTTAAAATTTAAATTTTCAGGGTCAAATTTTTTTGGATAAAACCTTTTATATGTCTATGTCTTTGTGAAGGTATGTCTTTGTGTGAGTGTGTCTGTGCGCATACTGGGGTGCACTTGAAGCATGTATGTATGCATATCTCTGTGTATATATCTGTATATATGTTTTTTTGAGTCTAATGTAAATACTGTATATGTTTTTTTTTTGTTTTATTTTTTTGTCGAGTTATGTACTTCTGAAAGTGTACGTTTATACCTGTGCGCATTTGTGCAGATGAACACGTCAGTTCCTCATGGGTAGCACACCTCTGTTAACACGTAAATGTGAAGCTCAGCCCACACCGAGAACGCCCGGTATTCGTAGGATGTTACGTTCGCATTCCAACCATTGTTACCATTCACAATCTGCTTACACCAATAAACTGACTTTTCATTCATATTTTACATTCGTCATCTTTCGACCTGTTTCTTCTTCTTCTTCTTCTTCTTCTTCTTCTTCTTCTTCTTCTTCTTCTCCTTCTCTTTCTTCTCCTCTTTCTTATTCTTCTCTTTCCCCTCCTCTTTATTCTTCTCTGTTTCCTACGCTTCCTCCTTCTTTTTCTTCTCCTCCTCTTCCTGCCTCTTATTCATCTTTCACTTCTTCTCTTCCTCCTCTTTTTCTTCTTCTCTTTCTTCTCATCTTCTTCTTCTTCTTCTTCTTCTTCTTCTTCTTCTTCTTCTTCTTCTTCTTCTTCTGTATCTCCTCCTCCTCCTTCTCCTTCTTCTCAGGTTTTTCGTCTATCCTCCTTCTTTTTCCACTCCTCATTCTCAGCCTCCTCCTTTTTCTTCTCCTCTTCCTACTTCTTCTTCTTCTCTTCCTACTTCTTCTTCTTCTTCTTTTGCTCTTTTCCCTCCATTTTCTTTTCTGACTTTCTTTTATCTTTATTCTGCAGAATTTGTTTCAGTCAATACCCAACATTTTGTCGATATTACCAGAGGAATGAATAAACACACTAAAATTCTGACTTTAAAAAATGCTACTCTAATTAAAAGAGAAAACGATAAAAGGAAAATACATAGAAAATTCATCCACAGTAAAAATTTACGTCCGAATTCGTATAACTTATCAGCATTCTTGTCATATCGTCTATTATCACAATGTGGGATATTTAATAACAAAAGTCTTACGGCCATATCAGGTTGAAACACTAGTTCCCGTACGATCACAGAAGTTAAGTAAAGTCGAGCCTGGTCAGTACCTAAATAGGCGACCATTTGGGAATACCAGGTGCAGTTAACATGGATGTGCAGGTCGGGTAATCGATAATGGTTCAGAATTGTTAATCGGAATGCCGAGTTCTAATTTCAGTTAGGTTCGTTATATTTGTTTACGCGCAAATTCCCTTTTAAAAGATATGAATCCACCGCTTACTCCACTAAAACCTGTTATCTTAAAAAAACAATCTTATAATTAAAAAATATTTTCTGGCTTTAAATAACCTGTAAAGGGTTGATAAACCGTAGAAAACGAATCATTCAATTCATAATAAAAGTGATAACAACATGAACAAAAAGGATCTAAATGAATTCGGCGAGACTATATGTCCAAATATTAGGTTGGTGCAAAAATAATGACGTAATAATGTCGTTTTTTGACGTATTTTTGACGTCAAAAAACGACATTATTACGTCATTATTTTTGCACCAACCAAATACATAATTAAAAAAAAAAATTAATTAAATAAATTAAATTAATTTAAAGTTTAGTCGCGTCAATGTGGACGACATTTTAGTCGGTTGAAATCCGAAGCATCAAAAAGCTTCACACGAAAATTCTTTTCACTTTCTCATATATTTTGCAAAAATTGTACTAATATATATAAATCCATGTATCCTTTTTGCGCGCGCACACATAGACACAAACACACACAGCCACACACACACACACACACACACACACACACACACACACACACACACACACACATATATATATATATATATATATATATATATATATATATATATGTATGTTTGTGTATTTAAAGAAATTACCAGAATTAGGTTGCTTATTTTGAGCATAATATTCGTAAATATGAAAGAATTATGCTAAAAATAAGCAGGCATAATATTTGTAATTTATTTAAGCAGACATTCCTAGAAAATAATTTTCTGCCTTCTTACACACACACACACACACACACGCACACATATATATATGTATGTATGTATATATAAAATAATAAAAAAGTTAATGCTCAGAGTAGAATTAGACCAGGAAACAGTAGTATCAAAAAGTACTCAATGCGCGTATAAAAAATTTAACATGTTGTTCCTTTAAGTATAAAAAATAACTAATTTTTCATAATATATATAGTAAAATATTTTATTATACGAGATTATAATGCTACGAAAGGTGGATTTTTATTCGATTTGTTTCTTTCTCTTATTTGAATATATATATATATATATATATATATATATATATATATATATTATGTCATAAAGAAGTAGTTATACAAAGAATTAATTAGCAATGTTAATGTAATTAATGGCGAAATTACTTCGCTAGCAAGGGGTTAATGATATAATATATTTTTGTGATATAATATATATATGTGTGTGTGTGTGTATTTCTAAAGAATTAATTAATTTTAATCCTACATTTTTATTACCTCAAACGTTATTTCGTATTTAAAATAGACGCCCCATTTTTTATTTATTTATTAAATCGTCTCTCTCTTACGTCTATTGGTCTTCACCTTCCTGAAATCCTAATATTGTTGATATTGTTTTATTCTGATTATCAAGTTAATTATTGATTTATATTGTTGTATTTTTCATTTTAATTATTATTATTTTATAATAAACATATCTTTATTGTTATATGCATTATTAAAAATAAATTTATATATTAATGTATAATGATTTTATATTCATTTTCGTATAAACCAATTTAATATTAATGGTTGATTTAATATTTAGCACTTTAATTACAAAAAAACTGCTTGTCTTAAAAAAATTGTATCCCAAGTTACACTGCTCAACATTATTGTACTTTCTTTAAAATTACTTTTAAATTGTTGCTCGACCTGTTCAAGTCTAGTTAAACAGTCCCATCATTCTACTGAAAGGAATTTGTTTTTGTATTTTTTTAGTTTTTTGACGGTTTATCAACCCAATTAGTTAAAACCGAAACATGTTTTAGATTGTAAGAATAATTATTTTTTTGCGCGTGAATATTGCATTAACACTTTCTTTCTTAGAATAACAATGAGTTTCCAGATAGAAGTCCACCTATTTAATCCATAGTTGGGGGAGAATGGTTTCACATCTTTCCCAGTGGTATTTGCGTGTAAGTGAACGTAACAAATTCAACTCAAATTCGAACACGCCTCTTGATTACTCATCTCGAACTTGGATTTCGTTTAGACGGTCTCATAATCTTAAGAAACTGTAACAGACAAAACACAGACAAAACTAGAAAAGCAATAATAAAGATTTTTAAAAATAACGGATTTGTCATAGATATAAAAATAACCTAAATGAAGTAGATTTTCTAGATGTTACCTTCAACCTAAGAAAAGGCACATATAAACGATATAGAAAACCCAATGATAAACCACTCTATATACACACATCTTCCAATCACCCTCCTTCTATAACCAAACAGATACCAAAATCGATTAACTGCAGGCTTTCCGACAATTCCTCCAATGAATCCATATTTAACAAAGCTAAGACTACGAAACGGACGGAAAAGATAGCGGATTCCCAGCAACACTTACATACTCACCACAGAACACAAAAAAGGCCAGCAGGAAAAGAAATATCACATGATTCAACCCACCATACATCGAAAACGTAAAAACAAACGTAGGAAAAATATTCTTCAAATTCTTAAACAAACACTTCCCGGAATGAAGCACTCTACACAAAATATTCAACAAAAACACAGTAAAAATCAGCTACAGTTGCACCGAGAACATGGCACAAATAATAAAAAAGCACAACAGGAAAACTATCAACAAACCACACGAGCAAATTAAACCCACGTGTAACTGCAGAATAAAGAACGAATGTCCTTAAACGGTAATTGCTTACAAAAAAACAAAAAAACAAAAAAAACGTAACATACATAGAAACAAAGAAATTATGCACACAAAACATCTTTCACAAATAGTAAATATGCGAACAGTACAATGCTTTCTAAGTATATCTGGGAAATTAAAAACAAAACGCACATCAAACCAAAAATATCTTGGAAAATAAGGAAAAGATCATCAGCCTACAACAACCAATCCAAAACTTGCAAACTTTGCTTGGAGGAAAAACTAGCTATCATTACCTTTCCAGACAAAAATAAATTATTAAATAAACGATCCGAGCTTATCTCAAAATGCAGCCATGAAAACAAATTTTTACTACGTTACTTAAAAATCGAAAACTGAAAAATAAAATAAATAAACAAAATGACAATAAAATAAGTAAAATAAATTAACCCAAACAAATTACCAAATCACACCCGTTAGAATAGACGAAATAGAATAAATAAATAAAAAATTAAAAAAAACAAAAAAACAATGCTCCCAAATAAATAAATAATAAACAAATTAACAAACCATTATGACCAAAATATTAGTTAGGCTATAAAAAATCAAACTAAAAATCGGACGAAAAACATAGCTATAATGTTATAAAACGATAAAAAATACTACGTTACTTAAAAATCTAACATCTAAAAGAGTAAATAAAAATATAGAATATAATAAATAAATGATAAAAAACAAGTAAAATGAATTAATCTAAATTAATCCAAATAAATAAACAGACTAACAAATCAATCCCGATAAATTAACCGTTAGAAAAAAAAAAAAACAAATAAAGATAATCAATCCAAATAAATAAATGAAGTAATAAACAAATTAAAAGCTGCTCCCGCCAAAATAATAGTTAGAATAAACTACAGCAATCAACCCCAAAATTGAATAGCTTTAATTATCTTCCCGAACCAAACCAAAACTATTAAATAAACGATATAAACAAATTTCTACTACGTTAATAAAACACCGATTAAAATTAAAATGAATAAAAAAATATATAAAATAAGAAATAAAAATAAATAAAAACACGCAAAATAATTTAAACCAAATAAATAAATAAATAAACAAATAAATGACTTCCGGCAAAATAACCGCCAAAATAGACTACCGACAATGCACCACTGACCCGTATATATAAATAACCGAAAAAAAACAGCACTGGTGGCTTGACGATTGCGTCTAGCATGAAAAAGCCTGTCGCCTCTAAGTGTTGACTTCAATGTTCACTTTTATATATATATATATATATATATATATATATATATATATATATATATATATATATATATTCTTGGTTCCGCTTTTTTGATTGTGTCTATTAAGCAGACATGTCTGTGTTTCAACCTGTAAATGATGAATTAATGAATGAAAAGTGACAGTATTAATGAAAAATGAACAAAAGGATAAAAAATTAAAAATAAAATAAAAAAGAAATGAAAACTGAACAAAATCAAAATGTAGAGTGTCAATGTATTTGGTTTAATTTGTGTTGAAGTTAAATATTGACTTGTTTGGATTTCGGTGTCACATACGTTTATAAATTTTGCCTCACCACAGATCATCTTTCGTGGGAATTCTCGATGTCGGCCGGTTGGTATTAATTTCAAATTTTAAAAATAGAACAAAACAAAATAACGGGGATAGCCACTGAAACCCATGCACCCACTAAAAGAAATGACGATTATCGCGATAAGAAACAATATCGGATTAAGAAAATGCATTTAAAGATATGGATACATATTGCATTATATATAGGATTTTTAATCATTTCACCCCCAAGCAAGTCGATAAAGCCACTAAGACGTAAGAGTTTACTGAGTGTTAGAGAATACGAGAAAAAAGTATTAAGGAGAGAGGACAATAAAAGAATAAGAATTAAGAAGACAAAAGATAACGACTGACATTACATTTAAATTTTTAGAGATCAAAATTGACTGGGGAGGAAGAAGACGCCAGATAGTCTCACAAGCGAGAAGTGCGATAGAAGGAACTGTTAGCATAGAAGTTACGGTCACATCTAGTCATTTCAAGTGTAAATAGATGAGACCTTACCGCCAATCTAGTACTACGTTTAAATTCATAAAGTCTAAGTGAGAGCAATTACGATGAAAGTAATTCTGTCTATGAAAGGCCAGAGAGAAACATCGTTACAGTGGTGGGAAAGGAACTGAAACCGAGATGCCAGGTTAGGATCAATAACATTGCAGATTCTTCTTTGGATTTTATCAAGAATCTCTGAATATATAGCAGGAGCACCCGACCAGAACAAGGTTCAAAGCAAGAACTAATGGACTAATTATATATACAGCGGTGGGAAAGACGCTGAACAGAGTTTAGAGGTGGATATTTATATAATTTATCTCTGCATAAACGTAAGATATTTTGACACTCGAAACATTTATAATTGGCGTGTCCGTAATATAGACACTGTTAAGATATTTCTATTTCTGCCAGTTTCAAAATTGATATTATTATCTTTTTATATCGAGCGTAATGATGCATTTTCGAGTTTCTGATCGTAATTCTGAATAATTTTTCTTGATGAGGCTACGGCAGCGATTACAATTTTTTTGATATTCTTCTTCTTCTAGGTGCTCATATTTGTTTCATTTGCTCAAGCTATCTCCACCACGTCCTCTCATCCAAGCACAAGCTCATCTAGTAATCTGCCTTCCCATATATCTCTTGTCTTCAATACACCCTGTAACGCTTAGGTTCTTCAAGGTCTCATTCCTCGTTATATGTTCAGGGAAATTTCAGCCGTCTCTTCCTGATTTTTAGAATGTGTTTATATTTAATCCTTACACCCCAAGTATGGCGATAATTCCACTAAGATACAATGGGTTACTGCAAGTGAAAGCGAATCAGAAAACTTTAGTGAGGAGAAAGGTCAATAATAGAACAGGTTTCTGGAAGACAATATACGGTGATTGACGTTGCATTTAAATTTTTGAAGAGTTCAGGTGTCAGGGAAGCAAGAATTCGGAAGGTAGTTCTACAGGTGAGAAATCTGAGAACAGAAACTATTAGAATAGTGCATGCAGTTACATCTTGCTAGTTCAATAGTAAAAAAGGTTAGACATAGTTGCCAATCTAAGAGTGCGCTTAAATCGAGGCACCAAGGAAGAAAGCGTTATTTATTTGTATGAGAAGACAAAATGTGGCACAAGGCCAAAAAAGGGGATGGGGAAAAAGGACGGTCTTTTTCTGTCTTAACGTTAAACTTAGCTAGTCACAAGCACTGACCCAAACATACAACAATATTCCTTACACCAAAACAATGCATTCTTATCTTTCTTACTACATTTACCTCATACCTCATAGTCTCTATGAAAGTCCTAACTAGTCCTGATATGTACAAGTCATTGTCTGTGTGGAAAGAAGAATAAAACAACAAATTTAAAAAAATTCAAATTCAAGAAAGAAAGCTCATCAGAACAATTGCCATGAAAATATTTATAGAAAGAGAAAGAAAAGTTACATTACGGTTGTGGGAAAGCGACTGAAGTCGAGATGTCAGGTCAGGATTTATAACATTGCTGATTTTTCAATATCTGTCTATGTCTCTGAAATGGGGTATTGTGATCACTTGTATTATTTACATTATTCGGACAGTTATCCTCAGCTTTGAGTTTGTTTAATATTTCTCGGTTTGGTTTGGTTTGGTTTGGTTTACCGCTTATCAAACTCAAAGGGTTATTTCATACCGACAAAATTTTTATAGCTGGTCATATTTTTTTTTCAAAAATGTATTGCTAGTAATATTTTTTCTTCAAAAAAATCTATTTCTGGCAATATTTTTCTTCAAAAACGTATCGCTGGTAATATTTTTTTTTCAAAAATGTATTGCTGGTAATATACTTTTCTTTAAAAATTTATTGTTGATAATAACTTTTTACAAAGTATTTCTGGTATTAAAACCGATTTTTACACTTTCATGATGTTTTGACCCCAGTTTGGGGGTTAACTATTTTCCCATAGCTGCGACCCTAACAGGTGCTACCATTGCGGGTCAGTGTGAACCTGGAAACACCAGAAATTAAGAGGTGGTTCCACGCTAAATAAAACCTCCTGATCAGAAGCCTAGCTGTTGGACGTAGTTTATCATCTTACCCAGGACACGGACGTAGTTTATCCTCATACCCAGGACGTGCCAAGTCAGGATTAATTACATTACAGACACTTCTTTTTTACAATTTTCTTTAAAACTTCCTCGTTGCTTACTCTCCGTTTAAAGAATTCTGTGTATCCATCTGTAGAACCATATTTCTGATGCTTCAAATCGCTTCTTCATCTGTGGGGAATTGTCTATAATTCACTACCATATATGAGGATAGATATCACATAGCAATCCAATACAATTTTAACGAATTTTTTTCTGTTTTTTTTTAATAATTTGCTTAGTTTTATGAACGCATCTATTCCAATGTATGTTTGGTTCTCGCTGTTGAATTTTCCCATCCTCTGTTAAAACACTTTCCAGATATTTAAATTTCTGTACTTGTTTGATGTTGACATCTCCAGTTCGTAGCTTGCATCTTGGGATTTTCCTTTTAATAACACTCATATACTCTGTCTTCATAAATTGTTGGTTAGTCCTTTCTTCTCGCGTCCTGGGTAAGAGGTTAAACTACATCCGCGTCCTGGGTAAGAGGTTAAACTACATCCGCGTCCTGGGTAAGACGTTAACTACGTCCTCTGATCAGGAGATTTTGAGGAGCGTGGAACCACCTCTTTATTGCTGGTGTTCCCAGGTCCACCCTGACCCGGGGTGGTAGCATCTGTTAGGGTCCCAGCTATGGGCAAATAGTTAACTATTACCAGCAATACTTTTTTTAGAAAAATATTACCAGCAATACTATTTTGAAGGAAATATATTACTAGAAACAGATTTTTGACAAAACAAAATATTACCAGGAATAAAAAAATTTTCTCAGCATTAAATAATCCATTGAGGTTTATATGCCTTAACACAAAATAAACCAAATTAATCTAAACCAAAGGATACATATTCTATACATACGAATTTATCTTAAAAATGTTGTCGGCATTTAATAACCCATTGAGGCTGATATGCCGTAAAACAAAATAAACCAAACCAATCTAAACCACAGAATACATATTCTATACATACGAATCTACCCTAAAAATGTTATCGGCATTAAATAACCAACTGAGGTTGATATGCTGTAAAACAAAATAAACCAACCCAATCTAAACCCAAGAATACACACTCTATAAATACGAATCTCTCCTAAAAATGTTGTCGACATTAAATAAACCATTGAGGTTGATATACCATAAAACAAAATAAACCAAAGCAAACGTATCTTCTCGCTTTCATTTGCTATCTTATCTATGTGTTCCTTCTGTTTTCTTGCCAAACGTCCTACCTTCCTGGCCGCAATAAGACGTAATGGGAAAAGGACGGTTTTTCCTTTGACATCGCTATTATTTAAACTACCTTCACTCCTCGACAATGTTTATTGTTTAAAAAAGCGATGATTAGAATTTTGATAAAACCTAAACATACTTTTCTGTGGTAATACCAAATAATCTGAAAGGAGATTATCTAATTTTATCTACAAATGCAGATGTATCTACAAAGAACTGAAACAAATAGTTTACGAATTCACGATTATCACGCTTGAAGAATGAGCTATTCTTGATGTCAGTAATTTTAGAAGGAAAGTGTACCATATCTATGACTTTCGAAGGAAACCAAGGTTTAAAATAATGGCAAACTTGGGTCATTTTGCCCGCAATAAAACAGTGTAAAAAGGACAGTTTTTCCATTGATATCGCGATTATTTTAATTATCTTCACGCCTTGGCAATGTTTATTATTTTCAAAGCGATGTTTAGAATTTTACTAAAACCTGAACATATGAAAGTAAATTTATACATTTTTTTTTCTTCAGAATTGAAAACAACAATAATAACCACTATTTATTTCTTAGATTGTTTATTGGGATGGTTGGCAAAAGGTCAGCTAATTACGAGTCAGTTCGAATTTTATAAAATGGTAAATAATAAAAAATTCTTTATAGTTAGATCGCATATTTTAATAATTTAATGAATGTTTATAAATTTATGAATGGAACATTTATATTCAATTTATTTTTTTATAAATTAGTAAATGATAAATATTGCGTTGCGTTATTATTAGTTCTAAATGGATTTTATTTTTTTAAATGTTGTAAATATAAAATTATTGTTGCAAATAAACAATCTAATAAATAAATTGTCTTTAATATTTTTGTTGTAAATTCTCGGGAATAAAAACAAATGTATAAATTGACTTTCGTCATATGTTTTGACTTTAGTAGAGTTGCAATCATCGCTTTTTAAAAAAACAATACCCCTTGCTGAAGAGTGAAAATAGTTAAACTAAAAGCGGTGTCATGGGAAAAAAACGACCTTTTAACACTCGGTCTTAATGCCGATACGAACGTCCATGTTTCCCCTTTTCTATTTGTGTCTGTCACAAACACAGTGCCATTTCGTACTTTATGTTGTATAAGATTGTGCCTATCAATAATACCACTCTGGTGGTACTTTTCTTTCGGGTTGTCTCACTGTAAAAGTTAAATAAATCCGGTTCTAAAAGACGTCTAACACCTCTTTTTAGTTTAGTGTACTTACTCAACTTGTTCTCTATCCTCATCTAGGCTGTTTGCGCTCATCATATATTCTGGACTATTTTCAATAACTTTTCCAAATTAAACGAGTTTTCCTAGCAGTTTAAATAGGTCTTCATGTTGTATCTTATCAAATGATTTTGCCTCATCTATGAAACATAGCTATACGTCCCTTTGTATTTGCATTGCTCGCTTAGATATCATTCTAGCAATAAAGATGGTGTCTTGCATTTCTGTGTCTATAACGAAAGATAAAAGGGCAATTAGTCAAAAATTAATACAACCGTGTTTACTATTGAATTTACTGTTGCCAAATGTAAAGAACCTAATCAAGGTTAATGTTGACAGTGATTTACGTAAAAAATAGTTCAAATCAAGATTAGTACTCTCGTGGCTTCTGCCAGGAAAATCAGTTTACTATTTCATTCTAGACAATATTTCTAAACAAAATCTATTTTACACATTTATAAGTCTCGTATCCGTCCGTGCATTGAATATCGATGTCTAGTCTGGTTTGGTGTCTTCTGCTATGCACCTACTAATTCTTGAGAAAATCCAAAGATGAACATAGACCTGACCTGGCATCTCGGCTTCGGTCATTTTCCCATCGCCGTAATGTAAATTCCCTGTGGAGTTTCTATAAATATTTTCATGTCAGTTGTTCTGATTAGCTTTCATCTTTGGTGCTAAGTACGGCATTTGTGAACTAGTTAGGACTACATAGAGTCTTTGAGTCATTATAGTAGATCTAGTATGAATAGTAAGAACGTGTTGATTTGGTGTCAGGAAAACTATGGCTTGTTCGGGTCAGTAATCGTGGCTTGCTAAGTTTAAAATAGATTGAAGACCAGCCTTTCCCTACTCCCCCCTTTGGCCTTGTGTCACATTTTTGTAATGCAACAAAATAAATATTTCTTTCATCTTTGGTACCTAGACTTCACGAATTTGAGCGCAGTCTTAGTTTGGCAGATAGGTCTCATCTTTTTACAATTTTAATTGATCGATGTAACCATAAGTTGTATTCTAACAGTGTCTTTTCTCGCATTCCTCGCTTTTGGAACTCACTTCGGGCTTTTATGTTTTCCAGTTAAATTTGATTTTTAACAAATTTAAATGCGATGCCAATCGTTATATTCTGACTCCAAGGATTCTGTTCTTTTATTGTCGCCAATAAAGCTTTTCTCAGATTCTTACACTCCCAGAAAACTCCTTGCGTCTTAGTGACTTTATCCCCTAACTTGGAGTGGAATAAAAAAAAAAGAAACTAGAGAATATTACGACATAGATGAAAAGCGGAGAACAAAGATTGTAGCTCGATGATTCAGTTTGAATGCTGTCTGCTGGTTATTTTTCGTAACCTAATCTGTCAGATGCAGTCCAAGTCTGGTAGGTTCTTAAAGGTAAGAGCGTATTTTTTATGTGTTTCATACCATTAACTAACGGTCCTAGAATGTGAAAGCGACCAGAAAATTGTCATAAAAAGTAACAAAAGCAAGATGTGAGAAAAGCTACTCAAAACTTAATAATGCAGTGCTTGTCTATATGTTTAAAAGAAGGCATTAGCATACCAAAACTGGTTTGGATAACAAAATTTTCACTATTGGGTAAATAGTGTACGTTCTAATGTGAATTAAATACGGTAATTCTAAATCCGTACTCAGTTTGGGTAATAAGACGTCTACTTGTGTTTCATAGATTATGCAAAACTTGGGAGGATTCCTCCCAAAGAAAAGGGTTTTTATGAATGTATCTGTGTCATGTGAGATACATGCTTAAGCGATCATGTATGTTTCGATACATGACTGACAAGGAAGATTTTTTCCCCACAGTAGGTTCCCATTTTTTCTGTGGTAGACTAGTTACCATCCAAGGCTACAGAACCCGGTCTGCCCTGCTATTTACCCATAGCTTGGGGGAGAAGAAGAGGATTCATACTTTCCCAAGGTTATTAGCACGTAAGTGAATGTAATGGATTTGACTGGAATTCGAACACAGCTCTTCGATTCCTCAATCCGAGCCGCTATCCATTACTCCACCATACATCCTCCTTTCAGAAGGAAGAAGAAAAAAAAAATGAAATGAAATGAATGGCAACAGCAAAATTGTCCAAATCGTGTAAAAGCATGGCATCATTGTCTATCCCAGAAAATACTTAATATTTAAAAAAAAAACACTAAACTAAATGAATTTCTTTTTTACAGATTTTCAGTTAAGACGTTTAGCCATTGTGACACAATTTGCCGTAAGAATCACTGAAAATCCCTTTGAGCTATTCAGCTAGAAAGAGAACAGGTTAAAATCGTTTCCTGTCAGCCCCACTACGTCTTCCCAACTGAGCAATGGTGAGAGAAAAAAGATCATTTCGGCCTTCAGTAATGATACCAACATTGATAATCTGGCCTCCATCTTCAAAGTCTATTCAAGAGCCATCAAAACAACCGTGAATAAGTTTAAAGAAGAGTAGAGTGTTCCATTAGAGAGGAAAACTGGATCAGGAGCTCAAAACAGGAAGAGGAATCATCATTTTAGCTTAGAGCTAAATACATTCTTATTATTCAAAGTAGAGACGAATCGTGTTATAAAAACCTCGGAGAATCCCATTAAGATATCTTTAATCATTTCTAAGATACAATGGTTTCAAAGCCTAACAACAGAATAATTTTTCTGTTAGACGATTTGCCCAATTTTACTGTTAGACACGTTACATACGGACATATCTAAGTAGATAACGTTTTCATGCTTAAGAAACCAGATGCAAACGAATGTGAACTCAATCGGACAATCAAAACAATGAACCATATAACAAAACTTATACGATCGCTGATGAAAAGAGCGTGCGTTAGAATTAGACCAGAATAAAGACATAAGAAAGGACATGAACAGTGCGGACTCGTTCAAGACAATGGAAGAAGGAATGCGATATTTATGCTCGGAATGGTATCAGAAGGCCAATACGAATGCAGAAGAATGTGTACCTATATTTTATGGATTATGCAAAAGTGTTTAGTAACATGTCACAAATAACTGATGGAAAGGTAATCTTTGGCATATTTGGAAAGAATATTAGAATAATGCAGAATCTATGCGGAGAGTAAACCATTCTGCATAGAGACAGAAAATATTCAAAAATAGAAAGGGGTGTAAGACAAAGACCTGTCTTCTCACCTCGCTTATATAATTTATATAGGGAGACGATGATGAGAGAATTAGATGTCCTATCCGGATTCATTATTCGCGGTCACACTCTGAACAACATAACATATGCAGATGACACAGTATTGACCGCAGATGTAGAAAGGAAACTACAAGAACTCCTACAGAAGGAAAGGGAGAAGAAAGGACTAAACATCAGTGAAAGAAAGAATGCATGGTTGTTAGCAAAAAGAACAGTACCAACATGTAAGTTACAAATTGGACCTGCCAAAATCAAACAAGCACAAAAATTTCAGTATCTGGGAAGCGTTTTAACAGAGGACGGAAAGTATGAAACGCAAATCCAAAGGTGCATCGAAATAACGAAAGATGCCTTCCAAAAGTTACGCAAAGTATTAAGAGAGAGGAAAATTTCGTTAGAATGTCCATTAAATAATATAGACATATTATGTCTATTTATTGTTATAATGATCCTTTCTGTGGCTCTAATCAATTTCTTGATGTTAAGATGAAATTCATCAAGGAAGGCTCCGTAGTTTATTTATGCCCAAGTACTTTCGATCTCTTCCACGATCATCTTCAGGGCTGAATTACAAAGACAAACTTATTATAACTGTGATAAAATCTGCATTTTGTTGTGATGGTTTTAAAAATACACATGGACGCTCTCTGTTATAATTATTTTAAAATTTTAAATTATCTATTGTAGCGATGGATCTATTTGCTAAACAAGCGTCCCAATATAAGGAAGCTGATCGAAAAGTGATAGAAATGCAAAATGGCATTAAATGTTTGTTAAATGCACTTCAAAACGTTGCTACACTTATTATGGTATTATATATATCTCATATAGAGTATGTATAGTATTATAGTATTATAGTGTATAGTATAAAATTTTGTTGAGTGTTGGTTGGCTGCTTTTGATATAGAGGGCCACGAGAATTTGAAGCTTTTCTTTATTATTTTTGTGATTTAGTAAATTGGTGTAGTCAAATATTTTCCTGTATTATGAAGGTGGACAGGAATTAAATGTTGTGCAATAGAACTTGTATCAGACAAATGAAGTGTAACACGTCTTGTTAATGATATGGTTGTTAAACTAACATATGTACTTACTTTTTTTGCCAGAGATACAATCTCCCAAGGGACATTTAAACTGATATACAATGTAGGACATTTCCAAAACACGAGTTGACGGAGAATAGTTATTGCGCATGATTAAGTTGGCTGCGTTAAATTTAGTATAATATATATTTAGTTATATTTTTTTTTCTGGGATAAGTTGGGAATATTTTAGTACTTATGAGATTTTTTTAGAACGTTTTCATCTTGTTTATAGTTAGAATGCATTTGATTACGGCATGTGTGTGTGTTTGAAATAGGATATAAAATCCCAACAATTTTTTTAATAAATTTGACAAATGGAAAACGTTTGATTGAAACTTTTTAAAAAGCCGTTAATATTTATTTTTATTTTTTTGTTTATAATACTTAATTCATGTCGAAACTTTCTCCCTAGCTTTTCAGGGAAAATATATTAACACATATTGTAGACACGGAAATTACATGTACATGGCTAAAAACATAAATCATTTACATTCAATCCATTCTCAAAATGAGATGAGGATTTACGTTTATTTCGATATAAAAAAAAGCTGCAAAAATATATTAACATCTTTCGACGTGAACTATGAATTATAAACAAAAAGATACAAAATAAATATTAACGGTTTTCTTTTTAAAAGTGACTCATTTTTTTACTTCTTTGAATCACGAGAAACGCCAGCTTAGGGGAAAATAATATGAATCATTATTGAAGCATACATAAATACACATACATACAATTCTTTCTTTCTTTATTCGATCTGATGACAACTTGAATGGCGAAACGCTTTATCAAATCTATTTTCAATGAAACACTTTTCTTAAAAAATTCTATATCCTATTTTATATTTATATATATATAATTGATAATGTTAATTATATTTTATGAATGTCTTGAAGATGGTTTATTTGACCGAAACGTCTGACGTTGACATTATAATAACATTAAAACAGCATAATTGCATATAAGGATTTTTGTTTGTTTTTTCCGTATATTTTTCTTCACATATATATATATATATATATATATATATATGCAAAATAATAAAAAAGTTAATGCTCAGAGTAGAATTAGACCAGGGAACAGTAGTATCAAAAAGTACTCAATGCACGTATAAAAAAATTAACATGTAGTTCCATTAAGTATAAAAAAATAACTAATTTTTCATAATATATATAGTAAAATATTTTATTATACGAGATTATAATGCTACGAAAGGTGGGTTTTTAGTCTATTTGTTTATTTCTCTTATTTGAATATATATATATATATATATATATATATATATATATATATATATCCACAGACAGACTGTCTGTATCACAACTCATCAGTGTGTGTGTATTTCTAAAGAATTAATTAATTTTAATCCTACATTTTTATTACCTCAAACGTTATTTCGTATTTACAATAAAGACCACATTTTTTTATTTATTAAATAGTCTGTATATATATATATATATATATATATATGACAAATGGAAAAGTATATATATATAAACACAAGACGAGACAAGAATACGTAATCATATTGGAGCTTGCATCTCGACTGACTTTCATATGCAAACGTAGGCACATATGTGTGTGTGTGTGTTTTCGGCAGGGCTCAATGTTTTAACCTCAAAGTTTGTTGATTAGTTAATTCGATGAGAGTAAAGGCATGGGGACCACAAAAACAAGATATTCTGTGCGTCGGGTTCAAAAGCTGATCTAGTCGTTCATTCGTTTGGGTTTCTTGCGTAGAACCATTTTGCCAACTGATGGGAACGGTCCTCACAAACATCTTCCACGTCGAATCTGTCAACGTCAAAAAAGGGGATGATTGAAGGAATTAGTCAGTACAATACACTTCACAGGTCTATTCGCAGCCAGCATGGACACACACACACACACATACATACATACATACATACATACATGCACGCACACACACACACATATATATATATATAAAGTTGTATGGATATTAGTTTCTAACTCTGGGTTCCACGATTTTGCGATCATCAGAGAAATTGGTTTATTTTTTTTAAAATATGGATCTATTTTTATTTGTGTTTGATTATTTGTGTGTTTTGGAGGGGGAAATATCTTCTGTGTTTACTTGGGATAACACTCTCACACACGTAGACAAAGTAAAATCCATACACCGACATGTATGTGTATCTACGTGCGTGAGAGTGTTATCCCAAGTAAACACAGAAGATATTTTCCCCTCCAAAACACACAAAGAAGAATAAATAAATTCATTTAAAAAACAAAATAAACCAGCTTGTCTGATGATTACAAAAGTGTGAAACTCAGGTTTGCAGATTCATTATCCATACAACTAGATATGTTAGCTCTATCACAGATATTGAGTACTTTCCATGCGTATGATATATATATATATATATATATATATATATATATATATATATATATATATATATATATATATAAATATATAATATTGGTAATAATATTTCCAAAAGGATATAGATCCTGGCGGAGCTCTATGTCAGAGACAGAGCAATAATATTATTATAAAAACACAAATCTTTAAAAGGCCATGCGATTATATTTATTTATTTATTGTATTACGAGATCTGAAAAGTTGGGGTCAATTTTCTGACCTTATGAAATAAATCAAATCTCATGTCTTTTGATATGTTTGTGCTTTTATAATAATAATAATAATAATAATAATAATAATAATAATAATATATGAGAATTTTAGTGTGGATTTTTTATTACTGCGACAGATTTTTATCCCTTTAAACGTTATTTTTAGCGCACTTCGCATTTGAGTAGACGCTCCGTTTATTTATTAAACAGTATATTTATTTATTTTAGTCTATCGGTCTGAATGTTCGAGAAATTAGTGTGTTTCACGTTTCAACGAAGTCTTCACAGTCTGAAGATTTCGATGAAACATGAAACAGACTGTAAGTGGTGATCAATATTGCCGCTCGCGAGCCAGAGCCAACTCTTTGACCTTTAATATGCGGCTCGTGGAAATATGGTGGCTCAGCTCCTTTTTCATCACTTTCAGTATAAAAGAAAATAAGAAAAAATTCTAGCTTATTTACTGGATATGAATTGAGCCCCAACTGGATTAAAACGTAAGTTTAACGTTCATAGTAAAAACATTTAAGAACTGTAATACCGATTTTAATGCTAAATCTGTGTGAGCTATTACTGAAACCAATTTAAATTAACAGTTTACAAAAACTGCATACATAAATAAATATTATTACATATATGCACTTCATAATATTTACATAAAAAATTTTGTAACAAAATGTGTATGTAAGAAAAATGTATCTGTAAATTTTGTTCATGTCTTGCGGCTCTAAAACATCTGAACTTTATCGTCTGTGGTTCTTACATTAAATTGAGCAAAATTGCTCGTCCTTGAATATATATATATATATATATATATTGTTATCGAAGTGGGAAAGAAGCTGGCAATTTGGGCCTAAGCTGAAGAATTAATTTCTTCCTTAGTAAGTTCATGATCTATCTATCTATCTACCTATCTATCTATCTATCTATCTATCTATCTATTCCCATATCTTTTTATATATCAAGAACTATCATAATGCAATCTTTCATGCTTTGCTTTCATTCATCAGTATTATATTTCGATCGCTGTTGTGATTATATTCGGTATATATGCTCAGATATTTTTATTCTCTCTTTTCTTTTTCTTTCTGTCTTTCTCATTGTCTCGATATTTGGGGTTTACTTCCTAATCTTTTGTATAAGGTAGTGTGCATATTCATCATCTTGATTGCATCACTATTTTCTCTTCGGTTTACATGTGCTATCCATTTTAGTTGTTGCTACCGCTAAAAGTCCGCAAGGGATGTGGTTTCACTTATTTGGTAAAGTTCTTTGGGATTCTGTAGCACCTGTTCAGAAGTTTCAAAGAAGGATCATCTTTGCCAAGACCCACTGTGTTCATTCGCCTGAATTTTTAATCATTGATTTAAGAGAACCGTTGTATATAGGTGATAGTGACGTCACACACTATGAAAGTCCCATAATTATTTTAAGACATTTTCATGTTTAAACATTCTTTGTATAGATACAAATATGTAAGTAAATGATCTGTTTTTATAATAAACAGTATTAGTAACATTTACCGGCCTGAATGTCCGAGAAAATTTCATAGAAAATATTCGTCCTCCGACAGGAATCGAACCTGTATTCTATTCGGAACCGTCATATAACCGATTTGGCCACAGAAGAGCGTTCCGTTAGCAAGGTCGAATTTACTGCATTTAAACTTCAATCTTGGATGAATCTCTCACGTACATTCATATCTGCTCAAAGCGTATCCAAATGTAAACAAATGACGTCACAAATTATATCGGGGGGCGAATATTTTCTATGAAAATTTCTCGGACATTCAGTCCGGTAAATGTTGTTTAATACTATTATAAACAGAATATTTACTTAAATATTTGTATCTATAAAAGGAATGTTAAACATAAATAGGTGATAGTCTAAACATTTCTGGACTAGTTTGACACAATGAATCCTATCCACATGAGAATCTAGATCTGATAAGGCTGTTTAAGTATATGACTCGAGTTCTTAGATTAATGTTTTGGTTTTAGAACTAATTAAAATATTTAGATATCGTTATATTTTCTAAAGAAAATGCATACGTGTTACTCAAACTCAAAGACTGCTCCATGTGATCTCAGTATCGACTGCATGCCAATTGAAAGTTGTCTTAAATGGCCACTCTTCTAGATCTATTTGCATTAATGCAGGCGTCATTTAGGGATCTATCCTTGAACTTACGTTGGTCCTAATTTTCATCAACGGTCTCATTGATGTCATCAATTCTCAACTCGGTATCTCTGCTGATAACAGAACTATTTATGTCCGTCTTAATATCGACATATGAGCGATACAATAAGATTAAATTGGAAACTGTGAAAAAATGACCTGGAATCTATTTTTAGCTGGCCAAAAATTTGCTTATCATTTTTAGCACCTCAATAACGAAATTGTTCTCTTTTAATCGTCAGAGAGAAGGATTTTTGCCTTCCATCAGTATGGCTGATGCTAACCTCCATGAGAGTGACTCATGCACTAACGTTTTCTGCTGACATGAAGTGGAAAGATAATATTGAATCAATTCTAGGTCTGTTGTTAGGAAAATGGGTTCACTGTATTGTGCTAGACAATTTTTCTCGCCAGAATCTATCTTATATATTTATAAGTCCTTGCTTTGAATACTACTGCCACATCTGGTCTGGTTCTCCTGCCATATATTTAGAGATTCTTGATAAAATTCAAAAAAATAATTTGCAATGTTATTGGTTCTGAGCTGGCATATCGGCTTTAGTCACTTTCCCACCGCCATAACATAACTTCTAGGTGGCTTTTCTATAAATACTTTCATAGTAATTGTTCATATATAGACTTTACCTAGGTGATGGCATTGACCCTGACGCTCATCAGTAAGAAGTGGGACGTCATGAAAAGGTCTTCGTCACTCTCAACTTCCAGCTTTAAGATATTCACATTAGTAGTTGCGGATCATTGGCTTTTAAAACATTCATGTCAACAAACGTTTTAGCGCTGATAACGCAAACGTCAGAAAATAGTTGGCGTGACCAAACTAGTTATCTTCGGTGTAATGTCACAATTCATAAACTCGGTATCACCTTATGTCGTATTATAGCTACTCAAATAGATACGACGTTAAGCAAACCTAACTGCAGTCTTCCAAACCACCAAAATCCACACAAGAGCACATATATTTGTTTAATGATCTGAGAGTGTTCTTAGATCGTTAATAAAATGAAGGAAAAAGTAGCAGAGAAGGAATCTTGTAGACGCCTGCATTGATCGCATACGCTTCAGAAGATCTGTCTGTCTGTCTATCGATCTATCTCAGTCTGTTCATATCTATCTATCTATCTATCTATCTATCTATCTATCTAGCTAGCTAGCTAGCTAGCTATCTCTCTCTCTCTCTCTCTCTCTATATATATATATATATATATATATATATATGTGTGTGTGTGTGTGTGTGTGTGTGTGTGTGTCTCCCTGTCTCTGTGTGTGTGTGTATATGTATTGTTTAAAAATCAGGAGGTCAATTACGCGACCACTGTTTCGACCCGGCGGTCACGTCGGGCGATATTTTATAAATGACCACTTTAACGCTTTATTTTTTAAAAAAGTACACACACACAAAGAACGCCACATAATTATCTTTCCCAAAAATATAACAGGCGTATGATGATGATTGAAACCTTTGTGTATATATATATATATATATATATATATATGTATATATATATATATATATATTTGTGTGTGTGTGTGCGCGTGCACGCGCGCGTGTTTAAGTGTCGCATCAAGCTTTTACGGTATGCTAAGTGGCCGAGCCTCTGTGGAGGCGGACAGGTGTGCCGGTGATAATGTCTAAAGGTTAGCATACTTGGAATCGGTTAAACCTCTTCTGTATAGACACACACACAAATACATACATACACACACACACAAACATATATATATATATATGTGTGTGTGTGTGTGTGTGTGTGTGTTAGTGATTCTGTGTTTAGGTAGGAGATTTGCATATTTTTATGTGTGTGAAATGAATCAAACACTAAGGTGAGATGGTTGATAGATGATTAAATCTTGTAATCAAGAGTTTTATGTCTCCGGCTAATGTATGTATTGTTTTTTCTGCTTGCACCTGCTAGGCCTTGTCAAATAGCCGCATATCCCGAACTCCCTAAGTTAATTTCTTTCTCATGTAAATGATTATGAAAACGCGCAGTGCATGCACAAATGTGTACGATGATTGTGCAGCTACTATTTTAACTTACACGTATACGAATATATATATATATATATATATATATATATATATATATATATATATATAAATATAAAAGTGAACATAGAAGTCAACACTTAGAGGCGACAGTCTGTTTCATGCTATATGCAATCGTCAGGCCTGACGACTGCATATAGCATGAAACAGACTGTCGCCTCTAAGTGTTGACTTCTATGTTCACTTTTATATTTACACACGCTCTATCTCTGATATTGAGCACTTTATTCCATAAATATAGCACACCTTAAGACTATATTTCTTTATATATATATATATATATGTGCATGTATGTATGTATGTATGTATACACACACACGCACAAGGGGAATGAACGTGGGAAGACATCGCCAACGATCGCTCACCTCTGAGAGGAGAAACGCAGGCTTGCCGCCGAGGAGAAGCATGGTCAACAGAAAGAAAACAACCCGACAACACCGGGGGTTAGGACTTTATATACATTCATTGCATTTGAGAATGTCGCTCCCGTCTGGGTCTGTACAGCCATACCTGATACTGCCCTGCCATCAGCAGCTGAGGCATAACTCTTTGGTCGCAGATCCAAGGTCTCTCCAGAACGACGAATGACACATCATGAAGACGAGTTATTCTTCTGGTGATTAGCATAAGCTGTACTGAATGAAGACAAAAAAGACTTTCTATGATGATTAATAAAGAGTACTTTTGTTTCATTGGCGTCAAAATTAAAGGCCCCTTGTAGAGTGAATGCCCATCGTTAAATATAATTAAATAAATAGTATAACTACTCAACAAACAGAAATGACAAAGCTTTCAATAAACAATTACAAGAAAAAGAAAAGAACAGAAAAGAAATTAATATAATGCAAGCAAAGAATATATGCAAAAGCAAATTAACAGTAATAAGGCAAAACAACAGTAATATGGCAAAAAGTTTACAAAGTAAGAATTGGGTCTGACACACAAGAGCAAATTCGGATGAACAAACGCAGACTTCTGACTTAAAAATAGACAGACCGGGACTGAGTCATATGAAACCGTGAAATGTAATCCCATTACCCACCAACTTAAACTCTATAATACTATTTACCTTATAAAAATAGTAAATAATTTTTTTTGAAAGTTATTCAATATCGCTTGAAAATGGAACATAAACTTTAAATTTTAAGTTTAATTTAAGATTTTGGTTTTGGTTTCGAAACATGGTAATTTCTGTGTCGCGATGAATACATATTTTTTAAATAATAGTCAGTGATATATATATATATATATATATATATATATATATATATATATATATATATTGTTGTAACCTAGGGAAGGTTACTGAATAGAATAATCACACGAAGGTTGGTAATGAACGATAATACTTAGAACAAGAACAACACATATATATTCGTCAGCGGCTCGTAGAAGAAATATTCAACTGCTAGAATTGAGTCAAGTGAATTCCACAATGAATCTCCAACTGCAGAATATCTATCAACCGCCTCACGCGGTCAGATGTGGCACAAGGCTGAATTTAATGTGGGGTATCCGAGGATTCCCCGTAGACCCAATATAAACCGTACTCGGGTAACTGTTTCCCGAGACGAGACCGTGCCCTTCGAAATAGCCTCGTCTGGGTATCCTCTCTCACGGAGGCAGAGAGTTTGACCAGCACAGCTGGAAACGAATCTCCGGCTGCAGACGAACATACAGTATCTACTACTCTATTTATGTGAATGGGGACATACCCATTATCGTCCGTAGGTATGCTACAACACCTTTTTTTATCATTAACGCTTCCATTATTTTAAATCATTTTTTTACATGTGAATGTATCTATTACGTAATAAGTATTTTCTACTAGTATGTTGCGGATGGAGTTTGGTAGGTTACTGGTTTGATCAGGAAAAGAAATGACATACAGCAAATATTATTTACCAGTTCAAATGATCGAGTGCATTTATAATTTTGACGTGTTCAAATACCCGTGTTCAATTATGATATTTACAAGTTCAGATACTCGAGTTTAATTATAATTTTTTCGAGTTCAAATGCCCGAGTTCAATTATAATTTTTACAGGTTCAAATAGGGGAGTTCAATTATAATTTTTACGTGTTCAAATGTCCGAGTTCAAATATAATTTTTATGAGTTCAAATATCCGAGTTCAATTATAATTTTTATGAGTTCAAATGACTTTACTTATGTTTGATTGGATGGATAGATGAACTATCTTTTTATGTACACTAATGTTTTGCCAACAAATAATGTCGTTTTACCTTCACTCGTACAACCTTTGAAGAATTCTGGCAGACAAGAAATCCTATTATCTTGCTTCCGTCTCAACCCCGATAACTAAGTGTAAAAATCCAAAAAGAAATTGTAATTGCGTGTAACAGCTGTACAAGTGTTACTTTTTCCGACAAAGATGAAAATTTCGCAATCAGAATAAAAGAAAACAAAAAATGCTACAAAAACATTCTCGGTTAAGTGCAAATATCCTAAGTAATATCTACTAAATTTATTTCAGTATCTTTACTTTTGTGCCTAAGAAACGTCCTCCGCCTGGGGGCTTATTAGGAACTCACCCCTTGTTAAGGTGTAAGTAAGGGTGCAAAGTGATAATGGCACAGGAAAAAAATGGCACAGGTAGAAATAGTGGGAAAATCGGTAAAAATGGCACAAAGCTAAAACATTTAGGGGAAAAAAATGAAATGGTCACGTTATCTATTCTGTAAATCCTGAAAGAAAAATATATAAATATAGAACCAGTAACAAATCAGACGCCAGTTGAATCCTGCTTCAGTTGTCATTGATTTTGTCGTCAGTGGTTCAATTGCAATAATTCTGGTTGACTTATTGAAAAGAGCACACAACTAGAAAACATAGCGCTGAATTCTGCATTAGAAATAGGTTCAGTTGTCCTGGCGCTGTCAGTCAAACCATTGATATCAATGGCAACAACTCATATAGAGTATTGAACAACAAATTTTACCATCTTGTTGGTTATCAGCAACCATCTATCTGAAAACTGATAAGAATGATTCAAAAGGAATAGGCTGTTGTGAATGCAGTGATAGCAACGGACTTAGTTCAGTGAACCACCAAGAAAGAAAACAAAGAAAATATATGTTTATTTATAACAAAGATACAAAAATTTATGCTGTGACCACACAGAAGGAAGGAAAGATTTTGATCAGGTATTAAGTGGACTTGCTCACAACATAAGAATCTAGTTTAAATTTTTTGCTTTTAAAAGGAGATATAATTTTCTTTTCAATTTCTTTCTTTTTATGTGCCATGTCCTTTCAAGACATAGCCGATCATCGCTCTTCACCTCCCTCTATCCCTTGCAGCTCTCAACAAGTTCCTACCCTCTCCTTCCTCCCCAGACCACGTTCTGTCATCCACTTGCTTAAGTCCGCCAGGTATATCACGCGTTGTTTTCCCTTGTCTCTCTTTCCTTCTATTTGACCTGTGAGTATCAGATTCTCCAGGCCCTCCTTCCTCATTATATGTCCCAGAAACTTCAGCTGCCTCTTCCTGATATTAAGTATAAGCCTCCTCCTTGTTTGCAACCTGTCTAAGATCTCATCGTTGCTCACACGCTCGGTCCATGATATCCTTAGCATCCTTCTGTAGACCTTTTTAATTTACTAAATAGATAACGTGTGAATTTCATTTTTACTCGTGTCTTTTTTATCTGTGCCATTTCTACCTGTGCTATTTCTACCTGTGCCATTTCTAAATTATTGCCTAAATTCTTAAGGAAGCGATGGAGGAGGAAAAGAAGAATACAGGTCAACAAGACGAGGAAAATAAACATTATAAAATATACTTCATTAATGTATTTTAAGATATTATTTTAGGATAATATTGTTGGGTATATATTATTTATTTATTTATTTTAAGCATTTCACCCCAAGTAAGGCAGTACTGCCACTAGCACGCAATGGGTTACAGAGAGTGAGAGTAAAAATAAAGAGTGCTGTCTGAGGAAAGGATAAAGAGAAGGACGGGGATCAAGATCATGTCATCAGAAGATGTCGATTGACATTACATTTGAATATTTGAAGATTATAGCTATCAGTGAAGCAAGTAAGAGGAAGAGAGTTCCACTGTCAGGAAATGCGAGAGAAGAAGCTGTTGGAGTAGAAGAAGCCGTTGCATTTAACTGTTTGGACAGTGAATGGGTGAGACTGAGATGCCAACCTCTTAGCATGCTTAAATTCATTCAATTGGGGTACCAGTGAAAGTAGCTTGTTAGAGCTGTCGCCATGAAAATATTTGTAGAAAAGACAGAGGGAATCTACATCAGGTCTGTTAGAAAGTGAATGTAGGCAAGATGCCAGGTCAGGACCTATCACATTGCATATCCGTCTTTGGATTTTGTCGAGAACCTCGAGATGAACAGCGGGGACACAAGACCAGATATGGCAACAGTATTCAATGCAAGGACGAATGAATGTTGGCCATTAATTATATTTTAACGTTGGTAGGATTTCATGGAAATCTTTTTGATGTCATTTCGAAAGGTTTATCTTTAGTCTTATTTCTTGGAACAATTGATCGAGGCTGTTGATTTTTGATCAACATTATGAGGTGTGTGATCTCAACGAAAGAAAAGGTCTTAGCATTTGAAGAACTTATTATGACCTCTCCTCTTATTTAAGCGGAGAGATCATAATAAGCGAGGAAGTACTTGAGAAACGGGATTAATAGTTAAAAGAACGCGCAAATTGTACCCTCATAGAAATATTTCCGTTTCCATCAACGGGTTTTAAGATATTATTTAGTGAGGTTGTTTTATCATATATACAGTACTGTGCAAAAGTAAGTGAACTCTTAAGATAATATTTTAAAAAAGGGTTTCTTTTGTTAGATTATCAACATCTTTATCTTATATATAAAGTACAGTGTATGTGTGTTTGTGCGTGTGATTAAGCAACTCCTCCGCTCCCACTGGTCCGATTTCAATGATTCATAGCTCATTCAAAACCTCTAGAAAAGTTAAGCGGAGGGAACGATTTTCGTTCAGCTCAGATTCAGGGTTGATAGATTATGCGAGCTTAAAATATATATATATATATATATATATATATATATATATATATATATATATATATACTAGCCATTATCGTTGCTTTCATGGTTCAAGGGGAGTAACTCTTATTTTTACTTATATATACAAAATTGCAATGCACGTTTTATTATAAATAGCTTAAAAGCCGGTATTTAAGCTAGCGCCGGTGGAGGACTCTTGGTTCGGCTATCATCACAATAGCTAGGGTGGATTAAATGCGATAGGCATCAATAAATTACAGAAGAACTCAAAATTGATCGCTGCATCTAAATATTGAATTAATGTTTAAACTTACCTTTTCAAAGTTCAACGATAATTCTTCTACTGCCACTTAATTTAAAGACGATTTGATGTACGTAGATCTTTATTTTCCGGACAAAAAAATATTTTTATTTCATGAGTGACAGAACAGAGGACAATTTATAAGATAAAATTAATATATTGTAAAGATGGAAAAACAGAAATTAGAAACAGTTACACATTCAACATTTGAAGAGTTAGAAAAAAATAACAGCTAATTAAGTAAAGCCTATGTTATGGAATCTATGTGAATAAATGCGTAATTGAAGCTCAATTTTCCCACAAATTCTGAGATTAAAAAGCCTCATCTCTGCTCCATAGGAATTTGGTATTTACTCGACAACTACCACTTCGTGGAGTCGCGTTGTGACACAAGTTCTGTTTAATATGGGGAGCCCGGACGCGTACACCCGGGCTAGGAACAAAAATTTCCCGATCCCCCCACACCCAATCGTCGGTTGCACTGGACTAGGTGCGAGCATAGATCCCTCTCTCTAGTGAAATGAGTGGGCGCAGCCACAGGCGGCCGTTCCCCAAGGCTGGGTACCTCTCAGTATAATTTTCCTCAGTTGCGACTCTTTTGACGGAGCCGCCCCTGAACGCACTCTACCCAAAGACAGAGACGCAACTCAGAGATGATAAATAAACGTGTTACAAACTACTTTATAGTAATTTCATATTTACTCGACTCCCCACAAAGTCGCATTGTGACACAAGGTCGGTTTAATATGGGGAGCCGGAGCGTGTAAACCCGGGCTAGGAACAAATATTGCCCGAAGCCCCCTCAACAGTCGGTTGCGTTGCGCTGGCCTCGGTGCGAGCACAGGTCCCTCTCTATGGTGCAATGAGAGGATGCGGCCTTGGGTAGCTGTTCTCCAGTGCTGGGCACCTCTCAGTATAATTTTCCTCAGTTGCGAGTCTCTCTTTCGAGAGAGCCGCCCCTGAGCGTACTCTGCCCAAAGACAGAGACGTAACTGAGAGATGATAAATAATGTATGACAAATTACTCGAGAGAACGTTTTGTATTTACTCAACGTCCCATGAGGTCTTTTTGTGACACAAGGTCTTTTCAATGTGAGGAGCGCCAGCGCGTATACCCGCACTAGGAAGAAAAATTGCCTACAGCCCCCGCAACCGTCGGTTGCACTGGCCTCGGTGCGTTCATCGATGTCTTTCTCTAGTGTAATGAGAGATCTCCCTACTAAGACGAGTTGTGACACAAGGTCAGTTTTTAAGGTGGGGAACCCGAGCGCGTTCACCCGGGCTAGGAACAAAAATTGCCACAGCCCTGTTTTTACTCGAGCCGAAGGTCTTAGCTGTTCATATCTTGTCCAAACCGGTCAACTCTAGTCTAAGCTCGTCATAGCTGGTCTTAACTGGTCATAGCTGGTTCAAACTGGTCAGAGCCGGTCCAAGCTAGTCATAGCCATGATACTACAAGCGCAGTGACGAATTCTTGTGCCCGGAAAGTATCAATGTGTTACAAACTATTCGAGAGGGCAGTTTGCATTTACTTGATCCCCCACGATATCAGATTGTGACACAAGGTCAGTTTAATGTGGGCAACCCGAGCGAGTAGACCCGGGTTAGGAACAAAAATTGCCTACAGCCCTAAAGCCGTGGGTCGCTGGTCTCGATGAGAGAACCGATCCCTCTCACTGGTGCAATGAGAGGGTGCGGACTCGGTCAACTGTTCCTCAGGGTTGGGCACCTCTCAGTATAATTTTCCTCAGTTGCGACTCTGTCCTTTGACGGAGTCGCCCCTGATTGCACTCTGCCCGAAGACAGAGTCACAAGTGAGGGATAATAAATAGAATGTTACAAACTACTCGAGAGAGCGGTTTGTATTTACTTCACACCGTCTACACACACACTGTCAAGTTGTGGTGCGACACATGGGCGGTTTTTAACCTAGGGAACCGAGTGTCTTCACTTGGGCTGCTGGTCATAGCTTGTCCGAGCTGGTCAGATCCTGCCTTAGCTGGTCATAGTTTGTCAGAGCTGGTCCAAACTAGTCATAGCCGTGATACTACCAGCGCAGGGACGGTAAGTAACAGAGTGTAAACCACCCAAGAGAGCGGTTTACACACTCCCACTCAAGATAGCCATTTACACACTAAGTATTTATTGTCTCCCAATTAAGACAAGGTCAGTTTTTAAGTTAATCTTAATAATATAAAATATTAAAAATGAATCCACAAAGAGAGCTGAATGTATTTATTAAAAAGCATATATAAATAAGTTAGATATAATAGAATTTCAAAGATACCCCGTATGAATAGCCAATAACAGAAAGATTTTTAAACTTTCATTTCTCTTCCTTCCTTTTTCTTTAAATTTGAAAAATCTTTAAGCTACCTTTTTATTTTATCTACAATCCTTTGCAAGGTTTATTCTTGCCAGGAGAAATGGCTATTCTTATGGGTATCTTTGAATTTCAATTATATGTAATTTATATATACTGTTGCTTATATCTGTTTGTTTGATTCATCTCTCTCTTGATATATATATATATATATATATATATATATATATAGAGAGAGAGAGAGAGAGAGAGAGAGAGAGACTCTCCCGTCGAATTCAACGTATGAGGGTCAAGTAGATCAGTTCCTAGGAAACCGACAGCCCGACAACAGCACATGAGATTTGATTATAGTGGTGAAGGTTTCGTGCAGGATCATCCACACTTTTTGAAGGGCTGAATACAGAGACCTGGTGCACTAAGTGCCACAAGGTCCCCAAACGATCCTCCTCAGGTTTTGAATTCAGAGTTGTCCTCCTAGACCAGTTGCCATCCAAGGCTATAGAACCCAGACTGTCCTGCTATTTACCCATAGATGGAGGGAGAAGAAGAGGATTCGTACCTTTCCTAAGGGTATTAGCACGTAAGTGAATGTAATGGATTCGACTGGAATTCGAACTCGGTTCTTCGATTTCTCAGTCCAAACCACTATCCATTACTTCACTGTGCCTCCTTAATATATATATATATATATATATATATATATATATATATATATATATATATATATATATATATATATATATATATATATATGTAGCAATCCTTCCTTTATGCATATTTCATTAAAAGCGACAGACAAGGTACTACGGTTAAGCTTTTTACTTGACTTTTCTTGTGTTCGAACAAGAGCTTTCTTTTCTGGACAAAGAGTGTGTGAAAATTGTCCAAATATTTTATATTTACGAGCGCTTTCGGCTATACCTTTAGCCATAATCAAGGATGATTCAATTTTTCAGCCTAACTGAGTGTGTACATTATGTCTATGTTTTACTGCGTTGTAGAGATGTTTTTAATTTCCGAATATGGTTAGCACATTGTGGCTTTGTTCGTAGTTAATATTGTTACGAGTTGGCGTTTTCTTTTTTATTATTAAAGCTTCAATTATTTTGTCCAAAAAGAAAGCTCTTTTTCGAACACAAGAAAAATTAAATAAAAAGCTTAACCGTGGTACCTTGTCTGTCGTTTTTAATGAAACACACACACACACACACACACACACACACACACACACACACACACACACACACACATATATATATATATATATATATATATATATATATATATATATATATATATATATATATGTTTGTGAATACGTATAATTGAGTAGATGCTAAGTTGTTATTTTTAAAGAGTATATTTCTTTTCGTCTACCGATCTGAATATTCGAGAAATTTTATTAAAGAAAATCATGGATTCGAACTTGCCAGTGGGCGCTTATTTTCTTTAATAAGATTTCTCGAATATTCGAGGAAGTAGACGAAAATAAACACAGGCAAAATAAATAAATACACTATTTGATAAATAAAATGAAATATGAGTATTCACTAAAAATAACGCCTAAGTGAAAAAGTCTGTCGGATTAATAAATAAAAAATCCTTTACTTCTTTAGAAAGTGTTTTGTTTACGTTTGGATACGAAACTGAACAAATATGAAAATTTCGAGAATCTATGACGAGAAAGGACCTATTCGACCATTCCTGATAGACAATGTCCTTCGTGATTGATTTGGTGTAAGCACGTCGGATTTGATGACAATTTCTCCTGTCAATGTGAATGCAGGTTCAAATCCTGTCCAAGGCACTTTTTTTTTCTCGAATATAAATATATCGTTTTAAAATCGAAACGGAGCGTCTACTCGAAAAATAACGTTTAAGTGATAAATATATATATATATATATATATTATTTCTTTGCAGAAATATGCAGTTCCATCCATGTATGACGTCACGAGTCCTGGTCATTACATTCAGCCCACATCTGGAGCAATTACGAAGATCGACGAAGATGACATCGACAAGAACGAACCCCCGAAAGGAAGTGTTCAATATCTGAATCCAAATTGTGTTCTATTGACGTATTTTACGGGAGATACCTCCATGGTTGTGGATGAGCACTTTACCAGATCGCTTAATCAAATCAGCAGCTACCATCCGACAGACAGACAAAACACTAAAACTTCATATACACGACCAGGTAAGGCATAAGGATATGAAAAAAAGATGTTATCATTTGTTTTTATTTTTTTGTTGAATTAATGACGCTTAAAATAATGTCTACCTGCAACGCGTTGCCGTACGTGCGTTTACGCATGCGCGTACACTGCATATACAACGAAGCGTTCGAATTATGATATGACACAACCATTTGCTCCTGCCTCGATAGTAAAGCTGATCAATCGGACATGGTCAGAATGGAAGCCGATTTACAACTGGAGGAAAAGATGGTATGCCAATTTTAGCACCTCCAAAACTAAACTTCTCTCCATTAATCATCTGGGAGACACCACTCTGTCTTCTATCAGCATGGCTGATGCTATCCTCCAAGAAAGTGACTCAATGCGCCTTCACGGGCTCATGTTCTCTGCTGATATGAAGTGAAAAGACTACATTACCATCGCCAGATCAGCTGCTGAGAAAGTCAGTTCACTGTGTCGAGCGAGACAATTTTTCTCTCCGGAAACTCTCCTGCAGATATATTTAAGTCTACCATTCGTCCATGCTTAGAATATTGCTGCCATATATGGCCCGGCGCTCCTGCTATTTACCTGGAGCTCGTCGATAAGATCCAAAGAAGAATCAGCAGTATTATTCGTCATAATCTGGCTGTTCACTTACCCACCGCCGTAAGGTTGCCTCTTTGTGCCTTTTTTTAAATAAATACTTTCATGCTAATTGTTCGGATGAGCTCTCCGCTATGGTATATACACTGTATAAAGGACAGAGTCGCAACTGAGGAAAATCATACTGAGAGGTGCCGGACCCCTGGGGAACAGCTGCCCGATGCCGCTCCTTCTCATTGCCCTAGAGAGAAAGATCGGTGCACGCACCGAGGCCAGCGAAACCGACGGTTGTGGGGGCTCGGGAAATTTTTGTTCCTTGCCCGGGTATACGCGCTCGGGCTCCCCACATTAAACCGACCTTGTGTCACAACCTGACCTCGTGACCGGGGGGTGGGGGTTGAATAAATATCTACACTGCATGAATTTAAGCGCAATAATAGAATGGCAGCGAGATCGCATTAATTTACAGTTGAGCTAGCTAGATCTAACCGTAACTTCTTTTCTTATCCTGCACTTTTCGCTTGTAGAACTCTCTCCCGGCTCCTTGCTTCCCAACTTTTATTTGCAAAAATGTAATTGCAATGTCAATCCCTACCTACTCTTTTCCTGGTTGCTCTTTTCTCTTTCTCATAATTATGTTTCTGTTCCTAATTCCTCCGCAACCTTTAACCCCTTGCGTTCTGGTGGGTGTACTCTATATTACTACGGCATAGGTAAGGTGTTATTATTTTTATTATTATTAATCCTCCTCCTTCTTCTTCTCCTTGTCCTTCTGGCATCAATTTAAGTCTTCTCTTCCATATATTGCGACACATTCGTTTAAAGTTCGTATTTTCTCTTTTTCGGAGGAAAGCTTTTCAACAGGGAAATGTTCTCTTTCCAAAATTATAGTTTATAAGTTATAGTTTAGGCATATATATATATATATATATATATATATATATATATATATATATAAAACAAAAAAAAACTTTTAAACTGACGACAGAAGCATATTGATTAAAGAAAGAAAAAATACCCTCATATATATATATATATATATATATATATATATATATATATATATATATATATATATATATATATATGCCGCGTCCAAATAGTGCTTGCTTGGGGGTGAATTGCCTTAAAAAATACAAGAGCTTATCTTAATGTTTAGCAGAACAGTGATTACGAGAGCTAGCGAAAAGACCTTTTTACTAAGAGCTACAAAGGACAGAAAATTGTGGAGAGCCATGACCGCCTACGTCAAGAAGAAGAAGAAGAGCAACCATAACAACAACAACAACGTACCTTAGGTAAATGGTTCACAGTACAGGGATTACGAGAGCAAACGAATAAACAAAATTTATTAAGAGCTACAAAAAAAAAGCAGTCGTCCGTAGTCGGGGTCATCGCTTCGAGATCGGTTTCCCTCAAGGTTACGGAACCCAGTCTATCCCGATATTTATCTGGAGGGGCAAATATGGATTCATCCCTTTCTCAATAGTATTAGCATTATACGCTAATATTGATGCTCATTTATTTTTTGTTCTAGAAATGCTGGAAAATCTCATCATAGATGACGAAGAGACTTGAGGTAACGGAAATGGGTTCTACAGAAGGATGCTGAGAATAATATGGATATGTCTGTGCAATGAATAATTTTTGCTTCTTTTTGAGAAAATGGAAGAAAAAAGAATACTTGTACTTAAAATCAGAAAGACATAACTTGAATTTCTAGGGCACATAATAAAGAAAGCGGACATGAAAAGTTTGACACCAACAGAACGTACTGAAGACAAGCAGGACAAAAGAAATCAGCGCTTAAGCGAATACACGAGATTATGTAAATGTTTGGCAGAACAGGGATTATGAGATCTAGCAAAAAGACATTTTTTACTAAGACCTACAAGGAACAGTAAAATGTGGAGGGCCATGATCGCCCACGTCAAAAAGAAAAAGAAGAGCAACAAGAAGAACAAGAACGTAGCTTAGGTAAATGGTTGACAGAACGGATTACGAGATATAGCGAAAAGACATTTTTTACTAAGAGCTACAAAGGACAGGAAATTGTGAAGAGCCATGATCACCCACGTCCTGAAGAAGAAGAAGAAGAGGAAGAAGTAGGAGCGTATGCAAATAGTTGGCAGAACAGGTATTACGAGAGATAGTGAAAAGACATTTTTTACTAAGAGCTAAAAAGGACAGGAAACTGTGGAGAGACATGATCGCCAATGTTTTTAGGGGACACGTCACATAGGTGAAGAATATTAGTAGGTTGGTGCAAAAATAATGTCCTTTTCTCACATATTAACATATGTGAGAAAACGACATTATTTTTGCACCAACCTAATATTATATTCATCTTCTATGTAAATTTAGTCTTTTCTATTTTTTCTTTTATTTAATTTTTCGTATTCCCTTTCTTAAATGATCAATGTTTATTTTTATCTTATTGGTTCAAAAAGGTTCCTTTAAATCTCATCTTTTTTTCTCTTTTTTTTTCTTTTTCAACCGAAAACGAAAAGAAAAACAAAGTAAAGAGTAAAAGAAAACGACCATAGAATTAACTGTAAACACTGATAATAAATAAATAGATACAAGTGAATAAAAAAAAAAATGGCAGAAAACGGTCCGCGACAGATCCACTTTGCTGTCCTTGGAGACGTCAGAATACATTAGACACTAACTCTCAGCTGAGTCAAATCACCCACTCAAATGAGGCGTCTAGGGACCGTAAATGATTACCGTTATACTTACACTAAATTGATAGACCACAAGTACCACCATCTTAGCCAGCTGAACTCTCAATTGAACGAAAAACGAGAATGAGTGGATGAGAAGGCAGAACTGATGTCTGGCACAGCTCAGTATCAAGGAACCCAGATAACCGTTCTTGTAATAAATAAGCAGTGTCTAAGACTTTTCCCCCTCTCCGTTAGCTTTTAATGCAGATCTACTTTATTTTATTAGTTTATGATTTATCGACAGTCACAATAATGCTACTGGCGACACGTTGCTGTACGTGCGTGTACGCATGCGCATAAATTGCATATGCACGGAATCATTTAAATTCTGGTGGTGGGTCAGTAAAGTAGTCGCTTGTAAAAAAAATGAATGAAAACTAAGAAACCAAAGTCAAAAGAAATAGAAGAAAAAAACAAAAAAAACTATCAACTCCCTGCTGCTTGACCCTCGCCTCGTTCATTTCTACTGATAAATAAAAAAAGAAGTGAAATCAGGCAAAAAAATGACATTTGAGGAAGTTAAACAAATTAACTCACGGAGGGAATTTTGATATATTGTGTTTTTTTTCTTACTACGTGATATTTAACATTTTCCTGGTTGTAAAAAAGCAAAACAAATAAAAGCAGGTCTATTTCTAACACACAGATATATGCATATAATTTTTTTTTTTTACTAATGTTCACTTAACACAAAGCTCGAGAGCCACTCAACATAGTGGATTACTGTGTAGTGTTGTATAAGCGCAAGAACACAAAGTGAAGTACTTGAGGCTATGCAAAAGAGAGATAACAGCTAAATCATGATTTGAAGGAATCAAAATTGAATTAGTGAATAACATTTCAGAGCTCAGTCGGAGACGTTCGAAGTAGAAGGTGCAAGTAGACTTTGGAAAGAACCAGAAACCCAGTCCTAAACAGGAAACAACGGATAAACTTCTACTCCAGTTCAAAACAACGGGGTGGAATGTGAACCTTTTCCAATTCTAATCACTTTAAAAACAATAAACAAGGAGTGGACGTAGTTAAAACAATAGCGGTGTCAAGGAGAAAGCTATCCTTTTGATACTCCATTTTTTTTCGGGCACAAACGTCCAAATTTGTCGATAACAGGAATGGTTCTCCCGACAGTAATCGAATCTGTAACAATTTTTTAATCATGGAACCTTTGCTCTATTTAAATGATCTCTCGTGACCAAATTTGGTAGCGGCATGCTTCGGCTATAGGCATACAGGTTCGATAGCTGTCGGCAGGCACCATTTTTCTTCTCGATCAAGGAATCAACTTCCTAATTGTTAAATAAACATACATGCGGCTAAGTAGGGATTTCAAAAATGGAATTATATTTGTTCAGATTTTGTGAAGAGATTTGGTGTGTGAACATTTCAATACTCTTCTTGTATATCAATTTCTCTCTCTCTCTCCCTCTCTCTCGCTCTCTCTCTCTACATATATACATAAATACATACATACATATATATATATATATATATATATATATATATATATATATATATATATATATATGTATGTGTGTGTGTGTGTGTGTGTGTGTGTGTGTATACCCAAGTATAGGATTGGTGCATACGGAATAAATTCCAATAACCCAAAAATACTATTCTTAAAAGATTGCTGAATACAGAGTAGAGAAAATATAATTTATTCGAAAATTATAACATAAATATGTTATAAAATCACTCCCAAAATATCCATTTTGTTTCAACAATTCTGGTGTCTTATCAAGTGTTGAAATACCATCATTGATAAAACACCAGAAGTGCTGAAACAAAATGGCTATTTTTGTAGTGATTTTATAACGTATTTCTGTTATAATTTTCGAATAAATTATATATATATATATATATATATATATATATATATATATATATATATATACATGTGTGTGTGCGTGTATGTGTGTGGGTGTGTATGTGTGTGTATTTTGGCAGCATGTTTTCATTGAGACATGTTTCGTTGAATAATTTAGACATGTTCTGTCTACTTATTTTCAATTGAGCCCTTTCATGTTGACGGATAAGCTTTTTAGTGCCGTTATTAAAGGACGAGAGAAAATCGCCGTGTTGATATATATATATATTTTTTATTCCGGGCACTTCCGACATAGCACAATGTCATGAGCTGATACCGTATAAGGGGAGGTAACTAAGTAAAATAATTCCCTAAAAATGCTTATCCGTGAATATGAAAGGATCCAATTGAAAATAAGTAATCAGAATATGTCTAAATTATATATATATATATATATATATATATATGTGTGTGTGTGTGTGTGTGTGTGTGCATGTGTATATATATATATATATATATATATATATATAAGACATGAGACAAAGTGGGAAAGTTTCTTCCGACAACACGTTTTACCCCTTTATGGTAGTCTCCTTCAGGTTGGAATTTGAAAAAAAACCTGTGTGTGAAAGAAGTGTTTTGAAATTTTGATTGTGTGGTTGATTTTGTTTTAGCGGCATATCAACATCTCTATGGAATATTTAATGCCGAAATCTAAATATTTTGAACATAGCTTTATGGTTCCCACTACAGATAAAATGTATTGTTAGTTACTTTGCTATAAAATTTATTGTTAGTATTTCTACTTTAAAAATGTATTGTTGGTAATTTTGCTATAAATATTTATGGCTGTTAATTGTCTTACATAAAAAAAACAGAATGCTAGTATTTTTATTATAAAAATACATTTGAAACTTCCATAGTGTTTTTGGGGTTCACTATTTGTCCATAGTTGGAATCTTAACAGGGGTTACCACCACGGGTCAGGGAGGACATAGAAACAACAGGAATTAAGAAATGGTTCCACATTTTACAAAGCCTCAAATCTCTCGATCAATGGCCTTGTTGACGGATGTTGTTTATCGTCATACTATAATATAATTTTTTCGAAAATTATAACATAAATACGACTATTTGAAATTTGAGGAAGAAACAATAAATATGCTTTTCGCATGCTACGGCCGTACATTTTTTTCTTTCCCTACTGAAGCCGTTAATGTCAGCTGGATTTTAAAATTCGCCATTCTGAGTAGATCTATGTCTTATTTTTCTGTTTGATCGCATACCGAATTGTTGGGATAATCGGTGATACTGGATATGAGCTAGATCAGATGCTGATCGAAGAGAATTATAAGAGTTGTAGAGAATTGTGAGATCAATCCACTGTCTTTGAAATTTCTTCTCTGTAAACTCTTTTATCTACTATCCAGACAGGCATTTATTAGGTCGAAAGTGTAGTCAGATATGTTACAGTGAACTAGCAGTGTTCTTATGTATTAGATCCAACGATATGTAAACGTTTTTTGTTTTGGTTTGCCGATATATATGATTGTGAAAGTTGTACAATTTACTTTGCATATTTCCGCCTCGGTTTCATTGTAGCTATAATCCCGTTTCGTATTGACTATATTGTTATTGTTTTAAAGTTGATGTTGATGGATTTTCGATTCGATAAGTTGTTTTATAAAGTGTCTGTTATGGCATTGGTGTGTAGAATTATATAACTAATTTTGTCAGGCTCTTTGTGAAAACTCACACACACACACACACAGACACACACACACACATATATATATATATATATATATATATATATATATATATATATATAGAGAGAGAGAGAGAGAGAGAGAGAGAGAGAGACAGATCGGGGTTGAAAAAACAGATGACCGCTTGTAAGCCGAAATAGCCTCTTCCCATGGGGTAAACAGAAATTGTATTTGATTATTCATTACTATATCTATCTATCTATCTATCTATCTATCTATCTCTCTCTCTCTCTCTCTCTCTATATATATATATATATATATATATATATATATATATATATATATATATATATATTCGGTTTATACGTTATTTTATAGATATAATTTATTTAAGTAAATGGTCTATTTTCAATTAAACAGTATTAATTACATTTACCGGCCTGAATTTAATTAATACTGTTTAATTAAAAAATATTGCATCTACTTAAATAAATTATATCTATGAAAATAACGTATAAACAGAAAATATATCAAATAATTGACAGATACCCATATTTGAGTAGAAGTTTATTTATTAAACAGTATATTTATTTTCGTCTGAATATTCGAGAAATGTTATTAAAGAAAAGATCTACTGTCTTTAATAAGATTACTCGTGTATTTAGACCGGTAGACGAAAATAAATAAACATACTGTTTAATAGATAAACGAACCGTATACTCAAATATGACCATCCAATAAAAAATAACGTTTAAGTGATAGTCTAGTGGCTTAATAGACAAAATACATTACTGATATATATATATATATATATATATATATATATATATATATATATATATATATATATATGTTAGTTGGTGTCCGTTGGATTTATAATCAGCACACTATGAATCGATCTCTGCTGTTTCTGAATTAGCTCATTTTGCGATATTATGTATGGTCCTGGAATAAGTTTTATCTATTGTCAAGGATTGTGCGATTAGTGAACTAGCAACATATATATATATATATATATATATATATATATATATATATATATATATATATATATACGTAATTTTGCATTTCCCTTGATTATTAAAGATTTTAAAATTGGAAATTCCCATCGGTAATGTACCAAGTATGAGTGTGTGTTTAGAATTTGTATCATCTCTCTATATATATAATGAAATTGACAAAGTCCGATCTTTATTTTACATTCTTTTTATAGATACTAGTGTGTAAATGCTCTGTTTATAATAAACGGTATTAAACAACATTTACCGTCCTGAATGTCCGAGAAATCTTCATAGAAAATATTCGTCCTCCGAACCTATATCCTATACGGCTTGACGTGCCTTTACCGATTTGGCCATGAAGGAGCGTTCGGTTAGCAACGTCGAATTTACTGTATTTAAACTTCAATAATCCATGAATCTCTCATGTACATTCATATCTGCTCAATGCGTATCCAAATGTAAACAAATGACGTCACACATTATGAAATAGACAAAGTCCGAGAATTATTTTAAGACATTTTTTATGTTTATACATTCTTTTTATAGGTATAAATATTCAAGTAAATGCTTGGAGGACGAATATTTTCCGTGAAAATTTCTCAGACATTCAGGCCGTTAAATGTTGTTTAATATCGTTTATTATAAACAGAGCATTTACTTAATATACCCGCTCGGCCCGGTGGCTAGGATCAAGGTGTAGTATCTGCGCTTTGTGAGCTGTCGGGTGTCTGTCGAACTCTCTGCTTGCAGAGAGGAACCCGGACGAAGCTCCGCCGAAGGGTAGGGTTTCGTTGGGGGAGGTTGACTGAACTGGCTCGCCTCGGCGGGTTTGGATGGTTATTTATTTTTGGCTGGGTCTACGGGCTCAGAGATACCCACATTAAAAAGGCCTTGTGCCATATTCGATCCCCGTCGGTGGATTGATAAATACCATCTATAAAAAGAATGTATAAAAATAAAAATGTCTTATATATATACATATATATACGCACAGTAATTTTGTATTGTCCTTGATTATTAAAGATTTTAAAATTGTAAATTCCCATCGGTAATGTACCAAGTATGATATGTGTATGAGTGCATGTTTGGAATTTGTATCATCTCTCTCTCTCTAAACATATATCTATATATATATATATATATATATATATATATATATATATATATAGAGAGAGAGAGAGAGAGAGAGAGAGAGAGAGAGAGAGAGAGAAAGAGAGAGAGAAAGAGAGAGAATTTAAAAACACGAAAATATATATTCATCACCTTCCTTTCTTGTTCATTACTATTAGATATTTGTCTAAAAAAAGGTCGGTATTTGTTATCTCGCAATTCATTCATAGTAATTCAAACATTTAAGTAGTTTGCTTTGACATCGGAAAACTGTATCGCGACAAGTTCCAGCCCATTGCTCGAGAGCGCAAATAAATTAAATGTTATATGATATCTACAATTGCTGCAAGGAAGTAGAGACATTTATTAAGGGAAATCTGATTCATGCATTTGACTGATCCACTGCAGGTGCAGCAGCCGCTTTATCTATTGCACATGCATGTGGTGCTCAGTCCCCGCCCATGAAAATAGACCACCTACTAAGTTATTCTCTAAAATGTCTTATAATGTCTGGTTATTCGTTTCCGATTAGGCCCATTTGCTCGAAAAGCTAACTCTAATCACTGTTGCAGGCACAATTTTGCTTCTTCAAAAACCACAGAGACAATGAGAAGCTCGGATATTATGGCCGAAACCTTAACGTTCTACGCGTACGAACAGGCTTTTATTGAATGTGAATGCTTGTAGACTCAGTTATAAACGACCAATATTTACTTGTCCCCAAAAGGCCTATAAACCCACCGATCCCTGAAACAAGTAAATGCCTACAGACCCAATGATCACCGAAACAAAGGAATGCCTATGAAACCATCGATACAGAAACAAATAAATTCTTATAGAACCAATGAATACCGAACCAAATTATTATAAATCCACTGATCCCTAAACCAAGTAAACACCTTTAAAACCCACTAATCCCCGAATGGAATAAATGCCTATAAACCCACCGATCCCAGAAACAAGTAAATGCCTATAGACCTACAGATCACCGAAGCAAGGGAATGCTTATAAATCCATTGACCCATTGATCACTGAACCAAATACATGCCTATAAACTCACCGATCCCCAAAGCAAGTAAATGCCTATAAACCCACCGATCCCCAAACCAAGTAAATGCCTATAAACCCACCGATCCCCGAACCAAGGAAATGTCTATAAACCCACCGATACCCGAATCAAGTAAATGCCTATAAATTCACCGATCCCCAAAGCAAGTAAATGCCTATAAGCCCACCGATACCAGAACCAAATAAATGCCTATAGACCCATTGATCACCGAACCAAGTAAATGCTTATAATCCTACCGATCTCCAAACTAATTAAATGCCTATAAACACACCGATCCCCAAACCAAGTAAATGTCTATAAAACCACCGATCCCAGAACCAAGAAAATGCCTATAGACCAACCGATCACCGAAACAAGGAAATGCCAATGAACCCATCGATACCAGAACCTATTAACCCACTGATACCCGTACCAAGTAAATGCCTCTAAACTCAACGATACCCAAACCAAGTAAATGCCTATAAACCCACCGATACCCGAATCAAGTAAATGCCTATAAATCCACCGATACCAGAACCAAATAAATGCCTATAGACCCATTGATCACAGAACGAAATAAATGCTTATAAACCCACTGATCGTCAAAGTAAATGATTGTAAACCCGCCGATCCCCGAACCAAGGAAATGATTATAGCCTCAAATGTTAACGACTAATATTTATTTAGCTCCTAACAAAGTAAGCACTAGCGCTACCTATCACCAAAGGAAGTAAATTCTTATAGACGCCTCTACTACCGAACCATTTATTACCGAATACTTAGGGGCTTAAATATAAACGACTAATATTTACTTATCACCGAACCAAGTAAATGAATTATAGACTTAAAAACAAATGACCAATATTTACCTCTCCCAGAAACAAGTATATTTTTATAGACTCAAATATAAATGACCAATTTTTGCCTCTCTCCAAATCAAATAAATTCTTATAGACTCAAATATAAACGACTAATATTTACCACTTCCAGAACCAAGTTTGTTTTTAGAATTAAATATAAATGACTAATATTTACCTATCCTCGAATCAAGTAAATGCTCATAGTCTCAAACATAATCGACTAATATTTTGTTATCCTTGGGCCAAATAAATACTTATAAATCCTCCTAACACCAAATCAAGCGTGATAAATTAATCAGGAGTAATCTCTCTTGTTTTATTATTACCTCCCTTTGGAGAACTCTTTCGTTTGGATAGGATTATAAATAGTCACTACGCTGGTATCAATTTCTTCTAAGCAAAATAAAGCTTCCTTAAGTCTACTCTTGATCTTTTTGTTATTACATCAAGTAAATGCCAATGACCAATGTTTTCCTATCTCCGAACAAATTAAATGCTTATTGATTCAAATATGAACAATGTATCCTAGAACAAATTAAATGATTAAAGACCCAATTATAAATTGCCACTATTTACCTATTCCCGAACCCAGTAAATGCTTATAGATTCAGATTTAATCGACTAATATTAATCTATTCCCAAACAAGTTAATGCTTATAGATTCAGATTTAATTGACCAATAATTATTTCTTCCACAACCAAGTAAATGCTTATCACTCAGATTTAATCAACTAATACTTATCTCTTCTCTAACGAAATAAATGCTTGTAGACCCAGATTTAATCGACAAATATTTATCTATTCCCCAACCAAGTACTTACTCAAATGTAATAAAAAAATAAATAAATGAAGCAGAAAAAAAAATACTGATATTGACATTAAATAATCCAACAAGGGTTGACATTTCGTAAAATCGACCATTCCAGTCCAACCCAAAAGAGGGAGAGATAGGAAGTGAGTAAGCGAGATAGGGAGTTTTCCATATCTATTTTTTTTTCAGGCTTATATCAGTTGCGTGTAAAATCCGCGTGGCAAGCAATTCTTGCGTAGCAGAGTTATGTCTTCAAATTTGTTATTAAGATAGCAATGTCGGCCGTCGGATTGTCTGTCCACACGATCACAAATGATTCCGTCTCTCTCTTTGTCTCTGTCTGTCTCTCTCTCTCTTGTTTGACTTCCTCTTTTTTTAAAATCTTGCTCTTATACATTCTGAACGGTAATGAAATATCCACGAGATACCCTACCTCTACCATGCGTTCTCCGTAATCAAGCGTTATAATTCTATTATAGTGGTGTTGCCGACACTATCTGGTGGCCTCGAGGTCTGCTTATCGCCTGCCAAAAGTAAGGTCGGTTCCGTTGGGACAGGGCCGCGCCAATTACTGAAATGGCGCGAACTGATAACGTTGCAACGTGAGAGAAGTATTCGGATGCTTCTCTCACGAAATACAACAGCCTGGACGTTTGGCTTTGCTTCGATTAGTATCATTTGTTTGGGGATCATTACTTGGTTATATACATAACTAATTCCTGTGGATTTTACAAGTATTAATAATGAGCAATAGGTGTTCCGAGAATCCACAAGTCTTTTTCTTTTTAGTTCAATGACAATTATTATTTTTCTTTTTTACTCATTACAAGGTTTCAAGTTAAAAAGCTTACATTTGCCAATCACTTGGGAATATAGCATTTTAACATACCACCGATTTACGGGCATCATATCAGAATTATCCGTTTTGCCGGACCAAAAGAGGTCACACAATATCTAGACAATAATATGCCTCTGGCAAAATATGTCTCTGGTCCCAGAATCGACACCACTGTAGGCCGCTATGTGAATTAGTCTAGCGTGAAATGCAAATGCTTGCTTTTAAAATTTAATCGGATGTAAAGAAATGCAGGACCACCCGTTGCCGGTAAATTGGTGGTAAATATGTATTAAAACTATCAGAGAAATAGATTAACTGAAAGAAAAAATCCACGGAAAAGACAATGTAATCTGTTTTAAGTTCACTGGTTCATTCATATGATATTGTCCCACTCTTAGCCAATGTCAACATATATCAAAATATATAACAATTAAAATATATTTACCGAACCAAAAAATAGACGCGTGGTAATGTCAACGGTAAATATCTGTCTATATTTCTGAGATGAAGTACTATAATTATTCCACATTATTTACATTGTTCGGACTGTTGTACTCATCAACTGAAGATGTTCAACAGGTGCAACAACTAAAATGAGTAGCACATGGAACTAGAGGGCAAAATAATGATATGTTGAAGATATTGATATCCAACGGAAGTGGATTAAATAGTTCTGCTCATTTTAAATGAGAGAAGGCGCCTTGTTCCGGAGATTTCAAAACTGCAGCAGCATCATTTTCAATGCACTAAGAGAGGTTGAATCTGCGTAATGTCGATGCCAGCGTGACAGTGGTCGCCAGGAATCTGCAATATTTGTCCTTTGCCCATGTTCACTTTGCTATGCGAGACAATTTTTCTCCCCAGAATCTGTCTTACATATCTATGTCTACTATTCGTCCATATCTCGAACATTGCTGCAACACATGGTCCAATGCTCCTGCTAGACATTTAGATATTCTTGATAAAATCAGGAAACAAACCAGTAATATTATTGGTCAGGACTTAGCGTTTCAGATTCAGTGAATTTCGCCGTAAAGTTGATTATGTGCCTTTTCTATATATATATATATATATATATATATATATATATATATATATATATATATATATATATATATATACATATATATATATATATATTTCCATGGTAGTTGTTCGGATGAGTCCTTTGCTACAGTACCTAGAATATGAATTTAAACGCAGTACTAGATTGGCGGCAAGGTATCATCAATTCACATTTGCGTTGGTAGCAAATCTAAGAGACTCCTATAACTCGTGGTTTGACCGATAATCACTTGCTTTGCAGATTTGGAACTTGTCAGAATTTACTTATTGGTTTTCAAAAATGTTCCTTCTTTTTTTTTTTGGTTGGAAACCCATGACCTCATACTTCCAAAACCACTTGGCAAAAAAATAAAAATAAAAAGAATGTTGCAGTTCTAATCCCCACCCACCCTATTCACAGGATACGTTCCATTTCTCTTATCCCTTTTTCCGGGATTTAGATGCATATACGCGCCAGCAGGTGTAGGCCGATTCGGATCAAGTTATGAATACTTTCCGGATGTGTGTTGATTCTCTAGGGATACAGTGTTTTTTTAAAATTTAATTTTTTGTTTTTTTTTATGGTAATGGAATAAAATTGTTGGTTGTTCGTTTTGCAACATTTGACAGTTAAAGTTATTCCGAGCCGCGTTATAACGTTTAAAACCAATTTTCAGAGTTCGGTTCGAAATTCAAACAAATATCATCTGAAGAAGGCCGGAGGGTAAAACGTCCGAAACTTTGTGAATGTGGCAATAAAGATGAGAATAACAGTCCGAACAATGTAAATCGTGTAAATAGTTTTAAACTGGATTTCATAAGATATTAATTTTTTTTTCACATATATATTTAAAAATGTCTGGATCTAATTAATTCAATAACTGCAGAAAAAAAATATAACAGCATAAGCTGCAGCTCGACTAGTTGATCGTACGAAAAGGACAAACTGAAAAGAGAAAAAAAATCTAAATCAAAATACTATAGATGAACTGATCGGTTATCTTCCCTCACTCATCAGACGAACGATAAGTGGTTAGCTTATTCTATGATATATTTACCTCTTTTCAGTTCCCCCCCCCTTTTTTTATATATATTGCCAACTCGTGTAGCTTTTATCTTCCTGTTTTACGTCCGTATTTATTGAATTAATTAAATTCGGACAATTTTAAGTGTGATGATAATATATCATATTAGCCGTTTTAAAACACAGCGTAAACGTCGCCATGTTACCTAGACATTTTGAATATAAGCGCAGTACTAGATTGGCTCTAATAACTCATCAATTTACACTTGAACTGGCCAGATGGAGCCATAAATTCTATGCTAACAGTTTCTTTTCTCACACTTCTCGCTTGTGGAACTCCCTTCCAGCTACATGTTTTCCAGCCAACTTTAACCTGCAAATGTAATGTCAATATCTATCTATTCATTATTAATGTTTCTGTTCCTGCTCATTATTAATGTTTCTGTTCCTAATTCTCCCACATATTGTAATCTCTTGTATCTTAGTGGCTTTTTTGCTTTGCATGGGGTGAAACCGACAGAAAAACAAAACAAAAAAAAACACGAAAAAAACTACTCTCAAATATAACTTTTAACTTTCTTCTTTTTCCTTTTTGTATCTATTTCATTAATTAAACGGATTGAATTATATAAAAAATATTAATCAATAAAAATAGTTTCCTATTATCTATAGTTAAGCTTCCCTTTGTAAGGCTACAAGTGTGATGCTAATAGTGAGGACGAAAATCCTTACAATAATGATAGCGACACAAGCTTTCTAACCATTAAACGATGACAAAGTTATTTAATAAGGTTAGCTTAGTACTGAACAACGACAAAATTATCGGAACAAAGACACAGTGAGTCTTGGCGTTAACAGCAGTGTTCGATACAATGATGACCCGCTGTTAAAATGAGCATTTTTCTTATGTTCAGGTGATAGGACGGCGGTTGAATATTTTAATGGATGTCCTTTGGTGTATTAATAATGGTATTAAGTATATGTTATCAATTTACTATTCCAAATACTTGTGTTAAATCAATGCTAATACATTCAGTATCAAGTAGGATAAGACTAATACATGCATACACACACACACACACACACACAAATATGCATATATACATATAAGATATATATATACATATACATATCTATACACACACACACACACACACACATATATATATATATATATATATATATATATATATATATATATATATATATATATATGAGGTGGTTCTGAGAAGATATTGGTTTAACAAAGAAGATATACACTCTAGATATGTTGGCTTATTTGGTTATATTTGGGACATGATTTAAGTTGAGAATTTAACATCCATTCGTGTGTATATATATATATATATATATATATATATATATATATATATATATATATATATATATATGAAACTGTATATATATATATATATATATATATATATATATATATATATATATGAAACTATATATATATATATATATAAAAGTGAACACAGAAGTCAACACTTAGAGGCGACAGTCTGTTTCATGCTATATGCAATCGTCAAGCCACGTGGCTTGACGATTGCATATAGCATGAAACAGACTGTCGCCTCTAAGTGTTGACTTCTATGTTCACTTTTATATTTACACACGCTCTATCTCTTATATTGAGCACTTTATTCCATAAATATAGCACACCTTAAGACTATATTTCTTTATATATATATATATATATATATATATATATATATATATATATATATATATATGAAACTGTATATATATATCGATATATATATATATGAAACTATATATATATATATATATATATATATATATATATATATATATATATATATATATATATATATATATATTATACTATTTCATCAAAAATAACTCACAGGGTACTGCCTTTAAGCTTTTTATTTAATTTTTTTTGTGTTCGTATAAATTTTGTCTTTTCTGAACATAAGCTGTTTAAAAATATCTGAAAGTTCTGTATATCCGAGCATTTTCTGTTATCCTTTTAGCCATTATCAAGGACTTTTCAAAATTTATATTTCTAACTCTATGTGAAAATAATATCCAAAATCGCTCGGATGTACAGAAAAGTCTGACAATTTTTACGCACTTTATGTCCACTTTATATACGAACACAAAAATATTTAAATAAAAAACCTTAACCACAGTAGCCTCACATTCGTCATTAATGAACCTTTTATAAAAGAGCGATTATAGCTCGAATAAACAATTACTTAAAAGAGACTAATTCCGCCAATTATTTGAATATATTTATTGTTTATAGATTCTTTTTATAGCTATTTAAGTAAATGCTCTGTTCACAATAAACAATATTAACAACATTTACCGGCCTGAATTTCCAAGAAATTTTAGACAAAATATGCGTCCCCCGAAATTTTAGACAAAATATGCGTCCCCCGACAGGAATCGAAACTGTGCCCTATACGGAACTGTCATATAGTCTGACGTGCTATGCCATTTGGCTACAGAGCAAGCGTCTTGTTAACAAGGTCGAATGTTGTTAATACTGTTTATTATGAACAGAGCATTTACTTAAAATTTTATCTATAAAAATAACGTTTGAACAATATATATATATATATATATATATATATATATAGATAGATAGATAGATAGTTGACTGGGTGGGTGTGTCTAGACGCATGCTCATTTAGATGCACGTGTTTGCATAGATTTATTTTTTTCGAGTAGAAAACTTGGCGTAGATTCAAGTATCACCGACTATTTGTTTAGATTTTTGAATGGAAAGCTCGTTAAATATATATATGTTTTCAAAGTTAATACCGTGTAACGGGCCTGCGCAGGGAAGCGACCTGACAAAAGCCATCCATAACTGCCTGACACCGCCTGACGGTAGAAAAGAAAGACAAACCCTGTGTGACTCTGGATGTTCGCAGCTGCGCGTCCGCAAGCCCCCCCTTTTTTTTACAAACTGAATAGAATAATAAGGGGACTCATGTTGTTGACTATCGATCACATTGTACCTATTTTCAAACTGTTAAGGTACATCAGGCCAAAAGGGGAACAAATCTGAAGTCTTTAACATTCTGTAAAGCATACACCCTACAATCAAACCATCTATCTGCCACTGGCAGATGCTGGCATATCGCTAGCGTATGCCGCTAGTGGCCCACTGTCGGGCCGCCGGCGTTTTCATCTCGACAATGTTACCACTGGCGGAGCCATCGGCGGCCCACCAGAGGGCCACTAGTGGCTTGCGTGTAGAACATAAATGCTTTGTCAAAATTATTCCTGAAATTAAAAATAAGCCTTATTCGAACAGACATAAAAAGATTAGCCTTTTTGTTATATAGGAATAAAATGTCGCTGCCGACAATTGCGTTTGAACATAGATTGCCAGTGAACAGACACAGGCGATCCCATTATTGAATTAAGTAGACCACGTGACCATAGAGGAAACGCATGCGTAGAAAGTCGCTTGGCGTCTAATTGATCGTTATTTCTATTCTATCCTCTATTATTATTCGGATTTGCATTTCTACTCTATCCTCTATTACTATAGAGAAAGCTAATACTATTTCTCTATTCAGGTCACTCTACGGTTTACTTGTCAAGCGAGTATTATCGAGCAAGTATTATTTGCGCGAGTGATATTCGAAGGCGTCTGACACCACTACTGCTCAACGGCGTAGTATAGTTGTATCTGCGATTACAAAGTCTCTACTTCAACGAGCATTGCAAAAGTGACAACGAGTATTCGCTAACATTGCAAAACTTTTCTCACTTGATACTGAACATATTAGATTTGATTTAATGCAGGTATTAACGAAGGTCGGCTGGTTAAATATAAGTAGAGACACCAGTTGGTAAACTAAAAGGCATGTAAGTGTACCAGAATACAACAGATTTGCCGACCAGCTGTTTTATTCTAGGTCACTTGCCGACCCTCGGAGAATAGTAAATTCAGTTGATCACAAGTTTCAGAAATATTTTACTTAAGACGTTATAAATAAAGCAGATGACATCTATTAAAATTTTAACCGCTGCCCTATCATCCGAACATAAGATGTTAATTTTCACAGAGGTAGTGAATGAGAGAAACGCTCTCCCTTTTTCTGTAGTTAATGCTAAAACTTTAGACGTCTTCTAGAAGTAGATCAGAAAACACTTCGCTTATATTGAAAGATGGTCATTGAACTTGTACTCAATATTAACATGTTTCGCTTTCTTAAACCCTTTTCTAATTTAATGATTTTTATTATTCCCGTTTTCTGCATGTTACTAGTGCCCTTTGTTATATCTCTCCACCCCCGTTTGTTTGATTTGATTGCTTGGTTGATTTTGTTTAGTGGCTTATCAACATTTCTATGGGTTATGCTGAAATCTAAATATTTTGAACGCCATTGTATGCCTTCAGCTGCAGATAAAAAGTATTGTTGGTCATTTTACTGTAAATAAATATTGTTGGTCATTTTTTTATAGACAAAAGAATTGCTGTATTTTTACTATAAAAAACCTATTTTTATACATTCATAGTGTTTTGCTTTTGTTTGGTAGGGTTCATTATTTGACCATAGCTAGGATTCTAACAGGTTACCACTTCGGGTCAGGGTGAACCTTGGAACAACATATAATAAAAGGTGTTTCCATGCTTCTTATAACCTCCAATCACCCGATCAGAGACCCTGCTGTTAAATGTAGTTTATCAATATGTTTCTTTGAATATTTTGGCCCGATGTTTGCCAGGTTAATTAATAATAAATAAAAAAAATAAATTGCATCAGCCTTTTAATCATTGATTTTTCTCAGTTGGTGCAAGTGTTCGATTTTAACGCAACTTGCAACATTATTCATTCAACCCCAGAGAACATTGGTTGAATATTATTTTTCATCTTATAAATCTATAGACATATTTCAAGATTAATATTATGTTCTACAGAAGGATGCTGAGAATACTACGAATGGAACATGTGAGCAACGAGGAAATGTTAAGGAAAAGTAAGACAAAAAGGAATCTTATGCGATTTCAATGTTCAACAAAAAGAATAGTTAGTCTACTTGAACAGAACCGATGATGAATGCAGATATTGCCTATTGACTAATCCAAATCATTGAACAACCCACCCAAGTCCCGGGTGCGACGGTATAGAGGCGAACCTCCTGGACCTTTTTCTAACATCCTACCCTGACAAATACTCAGTAAAACTTTTACCCAATTAGAATAAGAAAGGAGCACTTGAAATTTCTGGGACATATAATGAGGATAGAAGGCATGGTGAATTTAACACTCATAGAACTTATTGAAAGCAAGAGGGACTAGGTGGGGAAATATCAAGAAAACCTACCCGACTGACTTATATAAATGGATGGTAGATCATGGATTTGAAAGCAGAGTAAAAAGATATATATGGATAAGCGTTACAACCAAGAAGAATATTTGGCGTGTTTGGGATCTCTCTCTCTCTTTCTCCTTATATATATATATATATATATATATATATATATATATATATATATATATATATTGAGCTCTCTGGATTACATCCTCCTTGGAATTATCCATACGGATTACAAAAGAGCTTCATTAACTAAATAACTATTCGCTCTTGAAAGAATATATTTCAATTGAGCACTGTTGAAAGATAGACTGATTCTATAAACAACAGCCACCTTCGCTAATGCAAAGCTCTTCAGTAAAATGAATGGATCACTACGGCTGATTGGCATTTGTTTAAATTCGTAAAACAATAACCTACTTAGCTACTTAACTATACGCAATGAAGACAGCTCAGTTGTAGATAATCTGAATAATAGCCAATCGGTTGGGTTTTAATCCTGGCTTGATGCATTCGGGTGTCTAGTCGCACTGAGGAGCTGCGAAACAGTACTGTCTGCTAATGAAAATTTTTTTAATTAATTTTTATTACAAGATTTTCTGTATGTTGCAGTGCAAATTTCCTTGGCTGCCGGGTTATATAATTTAATAATTGTGTATTTTACGACAAATAACAACAGGTAAAAATGAAATCCACCATTTTAAGCTCAACTAGATGCCATTTAAATACAGATGAAGACACACCAATCTCTAAATAAAAATCTTAACCGCAGTATCTTGAGAGTCGTTTTTAATGAAACTTGTATAAAAGAGGGATTGCTGCCTAAATACACAACATATATATATATATATATATATATATATATATATATATATATATATATATATATATATATATATATGTGTGTGTGTGTGTGTGTGTATCTTTATAGTTATTGATATTACGTTTAAAACAAATGCAGTACATGTGTACACAAAGCCGGTGTTATTTTCAGTAGTCAAAACAATATATATATATATATATATATATATATATATATATATATATATATATATATATATATATATATATATATATATATATATATATATATATATAGTTAGATAGATAGATAGATATAGTTAGATAGATAGATAGATATAGATAGATAGATTGATATAGAGAGAGACACAGAGAGAGACAGAGAGGCAGGGTAGAGTAATGGATAGCGGCTTGGATTGTGGAATCGGACTGTCGAGTTCGAATTCCAGTCGAATCCATTACATTCAGTCACGTGCTAATACACTTGGGAAAGGTATGACTCCTTTTCTTCTCCCTCCAGCTATGGGTAAATAACAGGACAGACTTGATGGCAGCTGGTCTAAGAGAAGGACAACTCTCAATTCAAAACATGTGGATTGTCGTTAGGGGACCCTATGGCACATAGTGCACCAAGCCTCTGTATTCGGCCCTTCAAAATGTGTGGATGGTTCCGCATACCACTATAATCAAATCTCATGTGTTGGCGCCGGGCTCTCAGTTTCCTGGGAACTGACCCGCTTGACATCATACGTCGAATTCGACGGGAGAATCGAGTATATATATATATATATATATATATATATATATATATATATATATATATATATATATATATATATATATATATATACATACACACACACACCTTATTTTAGGATATTAGGTTGAAAATATGTGAAAATCGCTACGCAATTTCAGTCATGTTTTGATGCGCCTCCAACGGCTCACATCAAGCAAATTTAAATTACTGGTGAGTGAACGATCTAATTAATTTTCTGATTCTACTCACTGACAACATCGGGCATTTCTACTCCGGGCTTCACCAATCTAACAGAGGCACTATTCTCCACTCAATTATACAGGGGAGATAACTCTATACAGATAACAAGTTATTTGTGTAGTATGGACATATAAATAAATCATTTCGTCAACTTATTCTTTGCACCAGACAAGGCCTCCGATTATCTTTGAATGGTTAATCGGCTCTTAGTCACTTGCTACAGAAACATGATCTTTTACTGTCAGACAATACTGTACTGTCATTGGCTGAACTCGATGGGATCAACATTGATTGACACATTAAGAAACTTTGTTTTTAAATCTTCTAAAGCAGTAATTCTCCGACAAGAGTCAGTTGGCTTCCAATGGAGAAATTCAGATATAATGCAGGGAAAGGGTTGACAAGGAGACGAACTGATATTTGTATCCCTGGGGATTTTTGTGAGTCGCCAAAATAAATATTTCTTCCTTTGTATTTCATTAGTATTTATTTTCATGAATCGCCGTAAAAGATTCTTTCGATCTTCCTTGGCCACAATACATGTCAGAATCGAAAAATACTGCTTCGTTATTGATTTAGATTGGGGTGGGTGCTTCTTATGTTATCGATGCAGTGTCAAACCGATCCATGATAAGTCACTTAACTGTTATTTACAAATGTCAAGTGTGAAACTGTCCTAACGTCATCGATATCTGTATATATTGTTTTCTGAATTTTTTAAAAACTATTCTGCAAGTTTTTTTTTTTTTTTGTTTTTTTTTTTTAACATTTCATAATTTAAAAAAAATCTCTTTTTCTTGTATAGATTTTTTTTTCGGAAGCACATGCATTTGAGGTTACTAGCTATTTATCTTAAATGAAGATTAAACGGATATATAATTTTACTTTTTTTAGTTTATGTAAATTAAATATATAGTAGATAGGTTCGTCTATCGTCCGATTCATACTCCTCCCTATTTTTTTTAAACACGATTAGAGGTTTATCCCTTGTTTCCTGGAATGGAGTTTCGGTTCATTTCAAAGTTTATTACCACACTATTACTTTTAACGCATCCGATTCAATCCTGAAATGTTATTCACGAATTAAATCTTGTCTTTCTTGCAAAATCCCAGAAATTTCACTTTTTCATTTTCTTGCACTAAGTCAACACCACATAATAACTTTTCACCTTGAGTAGCTCTTGGGCCGTATATTGGTTAAACATTAGTTTTAAAGCTTCAGTAAGTGATCCAAAAGCTAAGCAAAGTATTAAGAAACTGGAAAATTCGTTAGAAAGAAAGGAAAGAGTGTTGAACTGATATTCAATATCATTTTTTTCTTTTCTGTCTATTCTTTCGTTGTTTACCTTCTCTTCTCTTCTTTCTTTCTGTCTTACTTTCAAGTAACGTCTCCGATATGTTTTTTCCATCTCCCCAAGCCCGCTCCCAAAACCGAATAGTTTATTATTTATAAGTTAATGATAGAGCGTCAAATAAGTGCTAACGAAGTAACTACGGAACGAAGGAGTAAGCAGAATTTTAAGATAAGCCGACATGAAGACAGGAGTGAAAGATGCTGGCGACATTTTAAAGTTATGATTAGAATTCCCAACTCCGTGAAATGAGATATTGCACAAAGCCATTTCTCTGGTTAGCTATGAAGTGTTAATTAGAGTTTGGTCTGATGCAACAGAAATTTGGTCTCTTCCTGTCAGTCAATATTAAATGGTGATTGGCTGAATTCGCTGGGACCAACATCACTTGAGACATTCTGTCTTCCAACAGATTTTTTTCCCCGCTAGTTTTGAATAATTTCTTTTGTTATTTCCTTTTACGTGGCTTCTTTTCTTTGATTTATGCTTAGGAGTTTAAAGAAATTCGTAAATGACTAAACCAAATGCTGTTTATAACATATGCTTAGTATATATGAAATATTTTCAGTTCTTTTTACCAAGAATATATATATATATATATATATATATATATATATATATATATATATATATATATATATATAAAGAAATATAGTCTTAAGGTATGATATATTTATGAAATAAAGTGCTCAATATCAGAGATAAAGCGTGGGTAAATATAAAAGTGAACATTGAAGTCAACACTTAGAGGCGACAGACTGCTTCATGCTAGACGCAATCATCAGGTCATAGTGGCCTGACGATTGCGTCTAGCATGAAGCAATCTGTCGTCTCTAAGTGTTGACCTCAATGTTCACTTTTACATATATATATATATATATATATATATATATCTTATCAAAAAGTTTCGGGACTGATACTGTAAAACGAAATCTACAATGCATATCAATACGGAATTTAGCCTCCTTTAAAGTAGTCCCCATCTGAAGCCATACACATTATCCAGCAATGTTTCCATTGATGGAAGCAATCCTGGAACTCCTTTTTTGGGATAGAGAGCAGCAGTCACGTTGTATTTCCTCCCATTTCTTCGACGTCTTGAAATCGTGTTCATTTCAAATGGGATTTGATTTTTGGAAAGAGGAAAATGCCGCATGTGGCGAGATCTGAAGACCTGGGAAAAGTTTTCTTTGGCCCAAAATTGCGGCTCAAGTCATAGTCATTGATGGAATATCTGTCGAGTGGAGAGACGAACATACTTCACACCAGTGGTTCTCAAACTTTTCTTCTCTTAGCCACATTTTTGGAAGGAAAATTTGCTCGCATCTCACCAAATTTTATGTGATAAAAAGTACATTAGAAAAAAAAAAAAAAAACAAGAAAAAGAAAAAAATGAAACCAGAGTGAGTGTTAAAGGGAGATAGCCGCTGATTCGAAATCAGAACATTATCATTTAAAACTCTCACTTCAAATTTGTAGACCCTAGTTACTATATTCTTAATACTTGATAGAATGCAAAAATATCACAATGATAAAATCGGTCAATAATTATTTATAACTATTTATACTGGGACTCATGCATTCAATTAGAAGTAATCCATAATAATATTTTAAATTTTGAAATCATAATTACTTTTAGCATATGAATTTTTTGAAAATGTTTCTAATTCTTTGTCTTTCAATCATTCCGCCTCACCTCTTCTTTTTTCATTCGGTTTTTCCAGTTACGAGTCCTTTTTTAAAGCTGATCGTTTTGTGCTCATTTTGTTTAGTTCTTTTTTCGTAACCGATTTAATGTTTAGTATAGAGCTTAGAAAAAATTCGCAGTGTGAGATAGACAAGAAGTAAGGCATGTAGCAACATCAGCACGGCAAAGGGCACTCCTTTAAAGGCAAGGAAGGGCAAAAATATTTTAAGTCAAGTGATAGTGATTGCTGTATTAGTCGTACGATTTTTGAATCAAGCACGGGCAACGCCGGGCCATGCTGCTAGTACTTGCCTAAGACATACCACCAAAGAAAAGAACTTGCCTAGGTCGCAAAACCGCTGCCGCCAGGTCCGCCATGCGAATAAGAGATAACGAATTGTCTTTAGAACGTTCAGTTTGCCTGTCTCAAAATGCGTCTGGAATGCTTCAATCAGAGCCACTGAGTCCGAAGATCAACGTAGCCGTCGACTTTCCAAAAGAGCATACCTGAACACTTCTGCACGCGTGGCTCTTCAACTGCTGCTGTGCTTGAGGCTGAAACTGTTGATTAAAAGACTCAACGGCTGAGGAGAAACGCCTCTTCAATTCTGCTCTGCATGAGACTAAATCAAGGCTGAGAAGGCAAAAACAGCCATTTTCAGTTGTTAACTCCCCGCCATTTTCGGTGTGCCTCAGTTGCACACGATTGTTACTAATATTGATTTTCGTGTTGGCTGATTTTAAACTTAAACTGCTGCAATTGAGCAACTGAAAGACACCGTCGAAGATGGGTTATACTGCTAGTGTAATCTAAATTAGACTTTTTATTGGAAAAGAAAAAAAAAACCGGAAAAAAAACCCACAAAAATAATAGTTATCTAAAATGCTCTTCTTCATGGCTAAATTAGTTGAATTTTTTAATGATGAAAGAGACCAGATTAAGAGCCAAAATTTTAAATGCTGACATTCACTGGTAGGCAGACATTCTTTCTTGGCGGACTAGTGCAACACTTTTCTTTTTCCCATCTCAGACCATTTGGTTCTGTGCTGTAGTAAGTTAAGTAGAGTAAGTAGTCAGAATTTCTTGTTTTCAAATCCTTTTTACTTAAAAGGCATTCAGTATATAAACTAAATGAGACTAAATGAATCCAATTCAAATAAAATATGTATACAGTGTAACCCGGATATAAGAGAGTTGTCGGGACCGGATAAGAAGTCTCTTATATCCAGGTTTCTCTTATATCCGGGTTTGGTCTATTTTGTTTAGGTAAGTATGGCTCTAATTTGGGATCAGAGAAAATATCTCTTATATCCGAGTTTCTCTTATATCCGGGTCTCTTATATCCGGGTTACACTGTATAAACAACCATTTACAGAAAATATTTTATCAGTCACTTTGTTAATCCATATAATTCAGGCATATTTCTCTATATGCACTGTATTTTTCCATCGTCTATTATAATTCCAAAGTAATTAATTTTCCTTTACTTATGTGCGAGATTTCGACGTTTCCAGTTCGTATTTAGTATCTCGCTGGTAAATGAATCAGTTTTAGAGTTTACAACTGTATTCTTAGTATCAAATGTCAAGAGTTCAATTGATCGCTGTCCGAATTCTTTTTATCCAGACACCTAGATTATTTTGATAAACAATAAAGTAATCAGTTTACTGGTGATTTTTTTTGTCATCGTTAAATGAAGATTAAACTGACTAATAAAGGTTTTGTTACATTTGGAGACGTTTTTTTATGTCGACTTCAAAAACGTGACTTTGCATGCCAAACAACAATTTAACATAACATTTTCTGTTCTTTGCTGTTTTCTGTTGATTTTGATTTACACCCATTTGCATGTTGTTGGCATATTTCACTGATCCTCAGACATCGGGACTGTGTTTACTTAAACATACCTTTCAACTAAAAGACTGACTGCACCATTCATTTTCTTTCTTCGCTTACGTCTCTACGGCACACGTGCAAAAACAAAAGAAAAAACACTTCTTCATGGGGTTGAAATACGGGTAACATACCCGCCCAGAAGAGAACAGAATTTATTCATAGTCCCTTTGGCAACATCGACTTTCATGTCTGTCTGTATCTCAGAGATGAATTATTATGATTACTTACATTATTTACTGTTGTAACCAAGTAATTGGTTAAGAAATACCAAAACAAGAGGTTGTAGATAAATAGTGTACTGAACAGTAAATACAACAGAAGTGGGTTACACGACTTGGTAGTGCGTGGCGGTTGACCAGCGTTTAGTCAATATCACTGTTAATATTTAATAGCCCCCCCCCCGCAACAAGGGTATATGTGGCACAAGGCCGAGTTTAACGTGGGTCATCCGAGCCCGTAAACTCGGCCAAAAATTTCCCGTAGAACCGGCATAAACGTGTTCGGGTCTGTCTACCTCGCCGGACGAAACTCTGCCCTTCGGTACAGCTTCGTCCGGGTTCCTCTCTGCCAAAAGCAGAGTTCGACAGGAGCAGCGAACAGCCTCAGTGGAACAGTCTATATCACCGTTATATTTAATGGCCCCACCTCGTGGGTCGTATGTGGTACAAGGCTGGTTTATTGTGGGTTCTCAGAGCCTGCAGGCTAGGCCAAAATTATTCCCTGTCTACCTCCCCGGACGAAACTTTACCCTTCGGCAAAGTCTCGTCCGGGTTCCGCTCTGCCGAAGCAGAGAGTTTGACAGTAATAAACGGTCTATATCACCATTCCTCCGAAGCTTGCTTTCCTACTACTTTATAGTAAGTGGAAGAGTCCACAATAACCTAATTGGAGGGAAGAAACCACAACAATTACACTGTTATCCTCATCTTCATTGCCATATTTACAACGTTTCGGCCCTCTTCAGGTTATTTTAATTTCGATTCGGACCCTTTATTTCGTCCTCCAGGGAAGATTGTTCTAGTTCCACGTGCCATGCCACTTCCGGATGTCTCAGTTATTTCCCTTTAACTCAACTCTCCAAGTTTTGGTTCACCACTGCTGTGGCCTGGTATTGAACTCACGACTCTTTGGGTCTAGTCACTGGATCTAACCAACGTTTTTATCTACTGGGCCATGATTAATGTTGGGGACTTATGGACCTAAAGTCTCAGCAATCATTTTTAACAGTACTCATATTGCAATTTTTTCTGTTATTATTATTGCATTTTTTACCAGAGCTTATATTGCATTTTTTTATTCATTCCAATCACCTGAAGAAACTCGTAGCGTACAACGTTCGAAACGTTGTGAATATGTCAATGAAAATGAGAATAACAGTCCGAATAATGTAAGTATTGTAAGTAATCAGCTTTCATACCCTGAATTATAATCGATAGAATTAATTTCAAAGGACGCTATATAGATAGTGTGCGTTTCAGTGTTGGGGTAATGGTTAAGGAGTTGATCCGGCTGACGATTTCTACTAAGGGACTCATATATGGACGACCAATGCTTGCTTATAGACTCAAGTAAAAGCGCAATGTTTCCCAATAAACTCAAGAAAAAGCAGAACCAATTTTTACCTATAGGTACAATTATAAATAAAAATAACGTTTACCCATAGCCTCAAGTATAAACCTGGCCAACATTTATCAGTAGACCTAAACCCGACAGATGCTTAGTTATAGACTCTAGTATGAGCGCAAACAATGTTTTCTTTTCCTATAAATATTTTCATGGTAATTGTTCTGATGGACTGTGCTCCGTGGTACCAAGATTTTATGAATTTAAGCGCAGTACTAGATTGGCGGTAAGGTCACATAATTTTACAGTTGAAATGGCAAGACGTAAGCATAGATTCTATTCTAAGAGTTTCTTCCATCGCATTTCTCACTTGCGGGATTCTCTTTCGACTTCATGCTTCTCAATCAACTTTGATCTTCAAAAATGTAAATACAATGTCACTCGTTATCACTTGTCTTCTTAATTCCTGGGCTTTCATTGTTCTCTCCCCTTAATAGTGTTTTTTCTCATATTCTCTAACTCTCAGTAACCACTTAGTGTCTTAGTGCCTTTATCGCCTTGCTTGGTATGAAATTATTAAAAAAATCTCAAGACTATGCCAAACGAAGTTTTACCTATAGACTCAAGTATAAAATGAACTAATATTTATCTATAGCCTCAAGTATAAACCCGACAAATGTTACCGATAAATTCAAGTATAAAACTGTTTACTTTTAGACTCACGTATAATCACAATGTTTTCCAATGAACGCAAGACTAAGCAAAACCTATGTTTACCTATAGACTCGTATATGTTTTAAAATTAGCATACAAAAATCCCGACAAAGTTTTAAATTTTGACAATTGGAAACGTTCATGAAAATAGATATTTAAAAAAATATATTCGATAATGCATTTCGCCATTTAAGAAACAATGAAATGCTTGTATGCCTATTTGTGTCTATGCTTAAATAAACACATCTTAATATTTTTCCCTTACCTGGCGATTCTCGTGATTAAAGAAAAAAGAAAACGAGTGATTGTAAAAATGTAGCTCACTATTTATTCTTTTCTTTCAGTTCAAGTCGAAAGTTGTTAATGTATTTTCCCGTTTTTTGTTTTGTTTTTTTTTTTGTATCGAATTAAAGGAAACTCGTCTTCTTATGAAAATGGCTCGAAAGTAAGAAATGAAGAAAGTAAAAGTCATAAATAAACATTAAATACAGCCATTGTTTACTTAATGATTCGATTAGAATTTCGACGTTAATTAAACCAACAAGGGTTGATATATCTTACAAACCAGTCACCTATACGAACATAAGATTTTCAACCACAACATATGATATTCAAACAAATTAAAACTATTATATTTCATACTACCACAAGCAAATAAAAAATTAATAAAAAATGCTTCACAGAAGAAATTCAGACGATATATACCTATTTATCCTATTACTAGTTCATATAAAGATTCTAATACAAGATTAAATATAGCCATCTTTAGGCACAGTCTACATGCCATATTGAGGATTCCTAGTATACAAGCAGTGAAGAGTTTGCGAATATTTCATTAAGAGGAAAGCAGGATAAAAGGTACTTGTTTTCATCTTTTCGTTTGGAAAACAGTTGAGATTTTTTATCCTATAGCTTGTCCTGTTGGGTAACTTTATAAAATGCCTGATATCAGTTCATTGTTCGTGTCAGATTTTCATTGTTAATATAAAATGAACACAACATGGCATTGGCACTTGTTTTGATGCCGATTCCTAATGTGTTATAAATTGAAACTTTGCCTCGTTCATTTGCGAGTCGGACTTTGTTGAATGTAGAAGTTTTGTTCATCAAATGAAAGCCTTAAAGATGGAGGATGAAAAATTGCACTTTCGCCGTATTATGCATAATGATTTCCGGAAATGTGTAAGCACCGGAACAGCAAAAAAATAAAACAAAACAGTTAATGACTTTATTTGGATTAGGCCCTAGCACTTCGGACGGTCAAAAAGTGGTTTTAGCAAATTTCGTCAGGGTAGTTTTAACTTAAACGATCAGCCACCTTCCGGGTGACCTTCCGACGTCGATGAAGACCTTCTGTTCGCCATTGTGGAGAATAAAACAAAGAGTTCAACGAAAGAGATTGCTAAGAGTTTGCAATATCTCAACTGTCTTTCGCCATTGCCTGAATGAAAATTAATCGAAATAAAGGTTTTTTGAACAATTGTTCTCGAACAATTTTATCCATACATTTCTAAAGAATCAATGAATTTCACTCTTCTTATGTACCATAATTAAGGCAATAAAGCCTCTACGACGCAATGGGTTACTGCATCTAAAGAATACGAGGAAAACTATTATTAAAGAAAGAGGACAATAAAAGATCAAGAATTAAGAAGACAGTAGATAACGGTTGACATTGCATTTTAATTTTTGAAGCTCATAGTTGACAGGGAAGCAAGAAGACTGAAGAGAGTTCCAGAAAAGAAAATGTTAACATTTACTCGAATTGTAAATTGTTTGAATGAAAATTAATCAAAAGGACAATTATGCTAAATGCTAATTATTCGAAATTGCAATAAAAAAGTAAAAATTAAAAGAGGAAATACACAAATAATAATTATTCGAAATAAAAATATCGTTAATAGAACAAATTTAGTAAGAAAAAATCCTTATAACTTTAAGTTATAAAATACTGCACACAAATAGTCAACTACTGAAGCGAGACTCGTTAAAGGATGCCTTAATTTTTGTAAGTTTTCCATTTACATCGCGGTATTTCTTGGCGCTCTTGATATTCTGGAAACCTGCTCTTATTTTTGCAATATGAATTTCTTGCAAGTCCTGTTCTCTTTTAAGAGCATCTAAGAATTTCCATATTGTGAGATGATGGGATGAAACTTGCTGTAAAAAATACCTATGCCATCTTTCAAGGGGATTATTAGTTCCATGTAAAAGCAAGACCACATACGTATTTTAAACATAGGTATTTCAAATAATTATCATTTAGTATAATTGTCCTTTCAATTAATTTTCATTCAAACAATTTAAAATTCGAATAAATGTTTTTCGAAGAATTGTTTTCGAACAATTTTCTCGATACAAATGTTTTATTTTCTAATTATAGTTTATAGTTTTTAGATTCTGTCTTGCATGCAAACGCTTTTCTTAAAATCTCAATTCCATATCCGGTCTTTCAATATCTTTGTCTTTAAATTCTGTTAAATGCGTATAAAGACTTGTATGATTGGGGTACTGAATTTGTATCACGCGTAAACAGTGCCTTGCAAAAAAAAAAAGTTATATTATTTTAAAAAATTAAAGAAAATCCCGAATCGGTGAAAATTCAAATTTCGGAGGAAATTTAAAATTCTGCAATTCTTCTTTTCCAATTATGCTTCCTTAAAGCTTGATCGTTGTTCACATATTTTGCCCATGCCAGTCTCAGCATCCTTCTGTAGAAACACATTTCTGTTGCCTCAAATATCTTCTGTATCTGTGAGGAGATCCCCTAACATTCACTGCCACATGGGACTGATATAAAGTAAACTTTCAGTATTCTTTTCTTTGTTTCTAATGAATATTTTTGTTTCTTAATACTTTGCTTAGTTTGTGGAAAGCATCTTTCACTATTCTAATGCATGTTCGTATTTCGCAGATATTTAAATTTTCATATTTGCTTGATTTTGGTATTTCCAATTTTATAGTTCGCATCTTTCCGACAGCTATATCTTTTGTCTTATATATCACAAAGCTTACAGAAGTAAATAGTCAACGGGACAAAAGCCACCCGGAGATGAATAGTCGACTGCAAGATCAATGTTTTGGTCTGTTCAATGTCTAGCTGATCCCATCCAATACCCACAAAAACAAACTCGTAATGACCCATCATCACCAAGCTGACCCTGAATTTTTGTCTTTCGCGATGAAAGAGTGTTCTGCCTAAGAGGCTTTGTGCTATGGTATCCTCTTCAGACTTAAGCTCACCCCAGACCTCAAGGGAGGCGAGAATATACGATCCATCGCTGATGATGCTGGAAAAATAGCCAATTCATGGTATCAGTCCAGTAAGTATCTGACTTCTTCTGCTATGCTCTACCTTTACAAGAGCCAGATCAAGACGAAATATCTATAAAAGGCAGGATATGTGTGTGTGTGTGTGTATGTGTGTGTGTGTGTGTAACGAATGGACGGCCGCAATTTTCGACGGATTTGCACCAAAATTTACATGCACATGCTCCAAGTTAGTGGGAAGGCCAACACCGATTTTGCATTTACAAACTCCCATCGATAGTGGAAATAATCGATTTTTTCATGATTCTACGGCAGTTTTCATGTAGTTTGTGGATATTTTGCACTGGCCAGAGTGAGAGCCTATAGCTGGCTGCCACGAATAGGCAGGAAGATTCTATTGGCCAGCGTGAGAGCCAACAGCTGACTGACACGAATGTTAACTAGCATGCTAGCATGCAAAAAATATCGATAGCTGCATTCGTCACAAGTGGGAAAAATTTAAATCTGCACGGCACTTTACTCCAATTGGCTCATTCACTTGCTTAAATTGATAATTTAAATTTAAATATACCATTCTTTGACTATTAATAATAGTAATAATATTAGCTAAATTCCTTTAAAATGAAACACTTCCGAAATCACACTGATAAAATTAAATTTTAACTGTGAAATCTATATATATTTTGAAATATAAATAAAGATTGTAAAATGTATGTATAGTTTATGTACGAGGATAAATGCATTTTTTGTGTAAATTATCTCAAGTGTTTCTATGGGTTTTTTTTTTTGGTTTTTTTTTTACTTGTTAATGATCGTATGTATGTAGGGATTCACATGAATACATTTGTGAGACATATATGAATAAATGAAAATTAATATTACCCTCAAATTCTATTAAATAATGAAACCTAATCTTTAATTTAGTTTACCAATATAATAAATAAATTACATTCATAAATTAATTTTAAATATTAAAATAGATGTTATTGTTATTTTTTTTTTTTTTTATATTGTGGAAATACAATTAGTCGGGTGAATAAACTATTAACATTTTAAATATTTCTTTATGTCCTAGATAAATATGTTTATTACAATAATAGTTATATTTAGTCCTGAAACTATTTACTTAAAAAATTAAACATTTAAGTTAAGAACAAAATTTTTTTCAGACATCGAATTTTCTATCAAACATTGTAAACTATCTTTTACATAATTTTGTTAAAACAAAATTATAACAACTCCATCTCTTCCCCCACCCTATCTCTCTTTTTACCATAAGGCTCACTTGTATACATTTTCTACAATTCATTTCCGTTTTATTAACCATCTAAAGAGGACAAGTTTCTGTCACTCTTCCTACTCCAATATAAAACATACTTAAGAGAGATTAACCCCTCCCTATACTTTATATTGTCTGTTTAACTACCACTCTCAACCCCCTCTATTAAATTACAAAAATTACACTACCCACCAATTTCTAATCCCATTTTTTTCTCAATTCGTTGTTGGAAGATTTACCTGATGATCCTGAATCCTTAAAAAAGGATTTAGGTGAAATAAATTATCGTAATGGTACATTAAAGTAGTTTGTTTTTCATTACATATTGGCTCTGTCCTAACATTGAGCTCTCAGGATTTCATCCTCTTTGGATTTACCAATTCGGTTTACCAAGTTCCTTATAACTTAACTATATATATATATATATATATATAATATATATATATATATATATATATATATATGGATAGAGAGATAGATGGATGACGTATGACTAAATTTTTATTCTTCCTTGATTTTGGTGTCTCCAATTCGCAGTTCAAATGTTAAACGGAGAGAGACAGAGAGACAGAGAGAGGCAGAGAGACAGAGAAACAGCCACACATGCACACAAACACACAGACACACACACACACATATATATATATATATTTAGAGAGAGAGAGAGAGTGAGAGAGAGAGAGAGAGAAAGACATGCAAACGAAGAGGAGACAGACATAAATAGATAGACAGGTGAACACACACACACACACACACACACACACACACACACACACACACATACATATATATATATATATATATATATATATATATATATATATATATATATATATATATATATATGGTTTACTTGTGACTACTACCATATTCCAATTTGCTATCCTACATTGTTAAAAAAATTTTGTTCATTTTCCTTGATTTTGGTGTTTCCAATTTGTAGTTTTTGGGCTGTTCCTCTTCCTGGCAACTGTACATTCTGTCTTCCAAAATTTAATTTGTCGTCTTTTATTTCCAAGCACTTCACGTGTAATTAGTCATTCTATTTTTATTCCAATTTGTTCACAAAAAAAAAGCCACTTGTGTCCCGTTGCGTCCTCCTATCCATCAAAATAAAAAAAAAACATTTTGGGAAGAAGGGAAAAAAGATTAACTGTTCTTGTTAGTTTTGTAATTGACGTTGTCGACATTGCTTTGTGGATGTTTGTTTCTTTAAAAGTGATTCTGCTGCTTGCAAACATTAGACAATTTCTGTCTCTCTTAAGTACCTGGTGGGTAGAGTTATGGATCCCTGACGAGAAAATATTTCCTTTTCGCCAGGGAAACCATCTGAGCTGGAGAAATGGAAATTACTCGAGAAATACGCGCATCTACGCAGACACATACACTTATGTATATCAGCATTAACACTGATTATATATATATATCTTTGACAACTGCATGTATCAACAGATAGATGGAATAGCGATGGGTAGTCCACTGGGTCCTCTGTTGGCTAACATTTTTGTTGGCTTTCATGAGAAGCAGCTCTTTGATAAGATTAATAAGCCTTATGGCTACTTACGCTACGTGGATGACGCTTTTACGTTGTTTTCTTCTCTGAGTAAAGCGGAAGAGTTTTTCTCACAACTTAATAATCTCCATCCTTCTTTAAAATATACATTGGAGATAGAAGAGAACAATCAGCTTCCTTTGTTGGATATACTGATAGAAAAAAAACAACTTTGGGCATTCTTACCAGTGTTTACTGTAAACCCACTTTTTTGTGGGCTTTACTTAACTTGGGATTCATTTGCTCCCAGATCCAGGAAAATTAATCTTATTAGAACCCTTACGCATCGTGATTTGATGTTGTGTTCTGAGTGCAGACTTGACACTGAGTTAAAGAAAATTAAACAGCTGTTATTAATGAATGGTTACCCCGAATGTGTTGCTACACCTACCATCAAGCAGAAGGTCGTTAAGTTCATTGAGGTTAAGAAATACGGTTCTTCTAAGTGTCCTGTTTATATGAGGCATCCCGTGGATTGGTCCCGTGACTCAAACATATGTCGATAAAATTTCTAATTCTATTTAACGGTGTTTCAATATCTTTATGGTCCGGAATATTTTTTTCAACCAAAAGAGCTTTTCCACTGCCTTAAGGTTGTCCCTTGCCCTAAGGTTGTCTTGCCAATCAACAAAGTTGATTAATATATCAATATAAATGTCGATGTGAGATCGACAATGTGGGCAAGACCCATCCAGAAGTTTGAGGTTAGGATCGCCCAGCATGTCCCAGGTCAGGTGCGTAGACATACGGGCGTTTACAGGCTCATGACTCCGCGATAGGTGAGCATCTTTTAAATTCTGTTGATTGCAGGACGAATTATTCTCCTGAATTCTTTTCTATCTTGCACAGGGTACGGATGAGACTCTATTTAAACTCCCTGGAGTCTATCAATATTAATATGCCACGTCCTGCCCGGTGTAGACAACGAGAGTTGAAATATAAGTTGGCCCCTATTCGGGAAGACTGGGAAGAAAATTAATAAAAATTGCCTACTTCAACTTGTTAATTTATGTCTTAGTATCGGTTGTTGGTACTTTTTTCTTATCAACTGTTTCGTTTTAAAATGCCGACTATTTTGTTTCTGAAGAAGTGCCGGCCGAAAGGCGCCTAAAATCTTAAATCTTAAACGTGATACTTTTGTATCTATTTCAGCAATAAAATGTCCTTAAGACTATTTTATCCTGGTTTAGGAATAAAAACCTGTTTTTATATATATATATATATATATATATATATATATATATATATATATATATATATATATATATATATATATATATATATATATATATATATATACACATCAAGCAGTGTATTTATTAATTTACATTTACCAGCCTGAATATTCAAGAAATCTTGTTAGAAAAATAGTTTAATCTTTTCCCCCAAAATTTGTCTATGTTTACGTTAGGATACAAAACAGACCAGATATGTATATTTCAAGAATCGGAAAGATGCGTGTTCAAAAGCACTATTCAGGATTTGTCTGATCAGGCGGTACTACGTGTTCGACTCGGCTTAAGGCATCTCAGAACTAAGGACGGTTTCCCATAAGGGATGCAAGTTCGAATCTTGCTGTAGGTAGCATATTTTTCTAACAAGATTTCTCTAATATTCCGGCCGGTAGATGTGTGTTTTTTGTTTTTATATATATATATATATATATATATATTCATTAAAGACGACAGACAATGTACTGTGATTAATCTTTTTATTCAATTTTTCTTGAGTTCGTAGTAATGTTTTCTTTTCTGAAGTTAAAGTGTGTAATAACTGTCCGAATTTTCTATATATCCAAGCGTTTTCGGCCCTTCTCTCTAGATATTTCTATAATAATAGCGTTGTCAAAGATAGTATGAGGCCCAAAATGCTGCCAGTCTGCGTGACACTGAGAGAAAAGACATTTATGTCAACTAGTCTTTGCAATAAATTGCTCGATATCAGAGACAGACCGTTAATATAATTAATATTAAAAAGGTCTGTAAAAGTTTGAAAGTTGTTCACGAATTTATTTGGTTCCTAAAAGTCGTTCGTAACCAGAAATGTTCGTAAACAGAAACTATTTCCTCCATATGAATTAATGTACAATGGATTAATCCGTTCCCGGACCCCAGATGATTGCTTATTTAAATTATACAACAAGTTCATACACAAAACGAATGAAAATCATTAAATCAAACAAAAGTAAAAGATAAACACAGTAATAAACATCTAAAAAATAGACGGAAGCTTAAATTAATTTAAACGTACCGATACGGAAACGAGTTGAAAGTAGTGAGGAAAAGTGGTGAGAAAAGAGGGGAAAGATATTATTGTTTGAAAGTAACTTCCCTTTCACAAAAACATCAGGTAAATGTCTTTTTTTTTATAAATGTTTTACGAATTTCCCCCAATTCAACGTCCAGGAGCCACTCAAGGTAGAGGAATACTGTGTGGACTTGTATTAGCGTAGCTTAAGAAAGGACAAGCTTTATGAGTATGGAGCTGACGCAAACTTTAGAAAGAACAGGAAACCCAATCCTAAACAGGAAACAAGATGTTCAAAAAGACAGGGTGACCTCTTAACACCACTCGACTCTTGCTGATATTCCCGGCTTATCGCCCCACGTTGTTGCCGGGTTGCGTGTTCGTCGCTAGGTACACCGTTCGTAATCCGAGGTCCCACTGTATTTCTTTTCTTTTTTGTTTTAGTGTTTATATAAATTTTGGCTGCTGGTATTTATTCAAAATTTAAATTTTATTGAATACTAGTTTAAAAGCCGCCCTATCGGGTAGCATTTAATCTAGCCCTTGTGGAGGGCACTTGATTGAGCCTTCATCGCAATAGGTATGGAGAAGTACCTGCGATAGGCAACAATAAATTAAATAAAGAACACAAAAATGTTCGCTGCATTTAAGTATTGCATAAATATTTAAGCTTACCTTTTAATAGTTTAACTTTAATTCTTCTGTCGCCACTTAATTTAAAGACAATTTGATGTGCGTAGGTCCTTACTTTCCGTAGAAAAAATATTTTTATATCATGCGTGACTTTTGCTGGATTTCGCAATTAATTTCGATTATTCCCAAATGCATTTCCAAGTTACAAAAATTCTTATTCTATTAAAAAATTCGTCGCGAAAAATCACGTAAAAAATAGCCGAAGACAATGGTATTAATGAAAACTTGAGAATTCAAATTTGTGGTTCGCTATTCGGCCAACAGAATATTTTTAATTTGTTCACGCAGTCGACCTGAAATGGTCTACGGCCTCTTAGAGTAAAGATGAAAGGTGAACAGTTTTATTTTAAAACACTGTAATTTGAGAACAGTAATTTTTTTTTCATTTGAATATGAGCTATAGATAGTTAGAATTTTGTGGCCCTTTAATTGTTTTTATTGGTAGAAGCCAAGATAGCAGAATCCGAAAACAATCGCAGTAATAAAAACTTGGGAAACTTAAATTTCAGGATTGCGGGTCCGGATCCGGCCTGGGATGTTTTAAATTTGCTCAAGGAGTCGGCCCGATTCTAAAATGGTATACGTTGGGGCTTCTAGGAGTAAAATTGAAAAAATGTGACACAGTGACTCACTGACATTCGCATTTATTATGTAAACTGTGTTGTTATTTTCCTTGTTGACTGTTGGGGTATGTAATTTAGGCGTTGTGTATTTGGGCAGCAATCATACTTTTAAACATGTTTCGTTAAAATTGACTGACAAGGTAATTCTGTAATAAACTGGTTTTGCCAATTAAATGGCAACACATAACTTGAATCTTCATCATTTAACATTTAATTCACTACAGTATTTCGTCAGTGTGGGTTTCAAATAGCACTCAGAACAAGGTCTGATACGTGGACATTACATTAACCGGCTGAGACGTGTGAGAGGCTGCCCAGAGATTAAGTGGTTGTTTATATAACGGCATATTTCATAAATCTTTCTTTCTGTTGATCGGGTGCAATTGTGAGTTTAGTTAACTTCGGATTCGGTGACCGAGAGTGAATTCAGATCAACCATCTGTTGCAGCCGGCTTCTTCGGTCTGGTGTGTAATTTGAGTGTAATGTCTATTCTGATATTATGTTACACCTGTTTAATGTTTGTTTTTTTTTTGTTTTGTTTTTTTGCCTTTTGAATGTTTTGTGTGTTTTCCTTTTGTCGGAACAAGTGATTCCTGTTTTGAACTTTGTGGGAAATGTTTCAAATATATAAGGATTTTATTGACCGAAATGAAGATGTTCCTTTTCAAATTTACGTATTTTTTTCTTTCTTTTTTTTATTAGATGTTCCATTGATGTGCCACCGGAAGTTCCCGGCATCCTTTTGGGACAGCGCTTATCAAAGTCCAAGCACAAGCACACCTCACAGTTTTCACTTCGCCACTGACGCCTATTTGAACACACCATTATACGCCATGTCCGGCTTCCACAAAACATGGCCATATTCGTTAGCCTCACAGCCACATACATACGCGCCTCAGCCAGCGCACTCTTTTTCTTACTCGTCAATGGATTCCGCCGCCAGCCGATATAGTCCGCATTATGGACCATTTATGATGCAGTCGCCGGCTTCGATGGGGAGTCGCATCGAGTCGAGACATGGACAGTATGATCTTGCTAAATCTACAGAGACTTTTGGGTCTAGTTATTATCCTGTGCCACGGCTGGGGGGAGAGATGGGAACAAGTTTTAATCTGGAATCCAGTAGTTTAGGTAAGTGGTGTATGGTCTCTATATTTCGTTTCAACACACACAGAGGCGCGCGCGCACGCACACGCACAATCACAGAGGCGTACACACACAGAAATACACATAAAGAGTCGATAGTCAATGGCTATGTTTCTCAAACCTATGTGATCTGCGTAAGCCTTCCACAAGGCTCCTTGTTGCTCATCTCCTTCTTTAGCTTTATGCTAACAATCTGCTTACCAGGCTCCCTGGGTTGGGCCTATAGTGGAACAACTCTAACCCAAATTTCAAATGAAACATGTAAAAATGTAAAAACAAAATTATCCAAATCGTGTAACAGCAAAATTATCCAATTGTGAAATTAAGCTCTGAATTGTTTTATCATAGAAATTATTAAATATATCTTCCTGAAATTCTATGAGGTTTTTATAAGACTAGTGGACTCTAATTTCAGCAATAAAAATGTATAATTACTCTCCAAGTTTACCAACAATCGTGATGAAATCAATCATACACGAAAATGTCATATTCATCATTAATTAACCATAGCTATGGATCGGAAGCTCATGAAGTATTGAAATTATATTTATATATATATATATATATATATATATATATATATATATATATATATATATATATATATATATATATATATGTATTATTCCCAGGTCAACTTATTCAAGATGATATTCGCCTTGTCTAACCTTCTAATTTTTTGTCTTGGAGTAACAAGATTCCTCACAGGTTTCACGTACGATTTCATTTTCATGTCTTTTTCACTGTTCTTTGGATTGACATAGGTGAAATCCCTCTTATCAATCGAGTTGGATCTTTTCTAATTGATCTCTTTAGCTCTAAGTTGAAATGATGATCCCTCTTCCTGTTGTGGCATCTTGATCTAGTTTTCTTCTGTATTGATCCCTCTTTTTTTTAAACTTATTCACCGTTCTCTTGATGGTTCTTTGATAGATTTGAAGCCAGAGTATGAATGTTGGTACCATTACTGAAGACCTGAATTATCTTTTTTCCTCTTACCATGGAAGACAGTGGGAAGACAGTGGGTCTGTCACAAAACAATTTTAGCCTCCTCTCTTTTTAGCTGAATAACTCAAAGGGCTTTCCAGTGATTCTTACGAAAAATGGTGTCAAGATGACTAAATGTCATATCTGAAATAACTTTAAACGTTATTTTAAGTGGATAACCCCTATTTGAGTAGAAGGTCCGTTTATTTTAAACAGTATATTTATTTTCTTCTACCGGTATGAATAGTCCAGAAATCTTATTAGATATGAATTCACTGTCAGAATTCGAACTTGCGTCCCCACTTGTGAGATACGACGTGCTTTACACCTCTCGGCCTCGAAGTGCGTCGATGATCAAGCAGCGTTGAATTGTGCCAGGGAGATGCTGGTTCGAATCCTGCTGAAACTCATTATTATTTTATAATTATTTTTTATCCACAATAGGAGTAGATAGTCTCACCTATCGTCCGGTTCCCACTTCTCCCCGGTCTAGAGGAGATGTTTATCCTTTGTTTCCTGTTTTTATTCTCTTTCACACCCAGTAGCCTCCTTGCGTCTTAGAGACATTGTTGCCTTATATATATATATATATTCATTGACCTCATAGACACACTAATAAAACCAGATATATAATCCTGTACTACACAAATCTTTTATTGCACATCTAGGCACACACAGACATGCGCATAAAACCAGAAATCGAGCACTGTTCAACATAAATTTTGTTTATCTCTATTATAGACGGACGCAGAAACACTAAAATTAAAACTGTTCTACACAAATCTCTATTTTATTTGATAAATAGCCAAGTATCGATACACTCATAAAACCAGAAGTATAAATTTCAAGCTTCAAATTATATAAAATTAAAATTTACAGTTTCCTTTCTTGTAGCAATAGAAACCCACAAGCACGCACATAAACGCTGTCCACTCGTATCCGAGGATGCCCGTCTAATAGGGTGGCTAGACAATCCCTGTTGCAGACGCCTGCTCAGCCATATTTGTGTTTGTTCAACAAACATAAATAACTGTGGTTTATACTTCAGCTATGCTGAGCAGACCTTAGTTACAGTTTCTGGGAGCGAGTGCGTTATCTCTCATAATCAACATTCCGAACAAGGCCAGTAATTCAATCCCTCGGTCACGATGACTCGTGACTTTGGGTTAACAGAACTATCAACGGCTCCCAAGGAGTTCTGTCTACACAATTTCACTCACAATCCGTGGTATAGTTTTCAGGCACTCTCCAGACTGATAACATCAAGAAGTCACCTTCCCGAGAAATCACCCATAGTAAGATTCGAACCCCGTTCTCAGGGTCGAAAAGGGATGTTCTAACCATAATCACTCATCATGGGCACATACATACATAAATACATGTGAGATAATAAATTTATGCCTCTTTTTAGGTAGGAGTTAATATACTGGGTGCTTCAAAAGTCTGTATCACATTACGACATTGTATATCTTAATATCTGTTGAGGATATCAAAACATAATTTATATTTCCTGAAATTTAATCTTTCCACGTTTCTATACAAGATTTTACAGGTGTTCAATTTGTACGCCGCTGGTTACACGACCCACATGTAAGCGATAATCCAATTCTAGCCAAACGTGACCAAGCATAGCGTTGCTGATGGTTGCCAAGGCTTCAGTCTTTCGCGTCCTCAGATGATGCACATCTCTGGGTGGGAAAGGGAGGTACGTACACGAGACCTTTCACATACCTCTAGAGGAACATAGTGGGAGGCCTGGAGACTTAGGTGACCATCGCAGGAACACGCTATCAGTATGTCTAGAACGTCCGACCCATCAGTCAGGCAGAGTAGTGTTTAAAAATTAAATTTAATGAATTATAGTAAAATTAAATTAACAGAAAAAAAACTTGATACTCTTATCTTTTAAATGATAACCGTTCAATCATGCTACCGTTGTTCTTGATATAATCGTTCTTAGAATGTGACATAGACTTTGAAAACAACCTGTATTGTACCTACAGACATGCCTGGATGCAATTATATTACCAGAATATATGTCTTTGTTCGTGGTAAAACATTTTTTTGCATGTGTAAAGACTCATAAAACCAGAAACATATTTGTATCATACTTGCATTTTTCTTATTCTTACGCCTATAAATACACATAGAATCCATATCGTATTCATATTCTGTGTAAATATTGCGAGAAAATGTTACGAGAAAATATATCCATAATTTACGCCAAACTTCACGTGGTCGTGTATCGATTACCAGTGAGAAAAATGAAATTATTGCCCAGACTGTTGCGTTTACTGCCACACTAATACCCTTCTCTCCTCTAGCTATGGATTAAATAGTAGGGTAGATATCAACCAGTCTTTGCGTAGGAAAACAGCAGTTTCTAAAACGTGGAAAAGGCAATGGGTAACCACTGTGCTGTCTTTTACATAAAACCATTTCTAAAGAGTCACGGCTGCTGAAATATATATGTTTTCTCTTCATCTGTGAGGAACTTGTCAAGTATTCCCTTCCGTATAGGAGGATTGATTTAACATATTAGTTTAGCACTCTTCTTTGGTAACAACGAATTTTTTTAAAAAATCCTCTTTCTTAGTAAATTGCTTAACTTTTGTATGGAATTTTTTACTGCTTCAGTGTGTCTTCGGATTCCGATGTCCCCATAACTTCTTTCTAAACTACAGCCACAGCTTAGAAAACAATAAGTCACTCCCTACTCTACAAAATAATTCCAGTTTTTTCAATAATAGAAAAATGAATGCGCTCATAATATCAGTAATTTATCGCTGTTCTACACAAATATTAGATTTTATGACATCTATAACACGAGAAGCCTAAGTTTTTTTAATCAAAAACTAACTTTATGGCACTTTGAGATATTGCCACGCAAAAATTCTATCCCAGATATAAGCAAAATATTTATTTTCCTTTAATTTTTAGACTCACTCAGACACACTAAGATGCACGCAGATATATCAAACCATAAAATAATTATCAATTTGTATTTACTTATATATTTCCTGTCCCATCTGTAGTGATATTAATTAAATCGTAAGTTAGTAAATTTATGAGTGAATAAATGACCTTAGTCGTTTTAATAATCTATACAAATAAGATATTTATCTGCATATAGACAAAATTAGTTCCCGATCAGAATGAACCGTTTAATTAATGAGTTCATTTACTACTTCGTATCTTATCGTGCAGTCTCATTTGTTCAAGCCTTTCATGTGAGGTACTCAGATACCTTTGTCTATTAAGGGATCCTCTTGTTTCAACTTGGTCTTGAAACAGGCTTCGCCGTTGCCGTTTTGTCGTTTTGTTTGTCATCTTTTCCTCCTAAGAGATATTTCCATTTCATTGCTATATCAAACACATAAAACATGAAAAGATATTGGTCAAAAAGCGATTTATATAATACCAGGAGTAATCTATGAATTATAGATACAACTGGACGTCTAAAAATGTAAAGGGAACAGATTAATTAAACGGTTCATTGGCTTCTATTTTAGTTGTGAATTCATTTATCTCTGCTTTATGACAGACCCCTCAACAACGGACTAATAGGGGGAGGGGTGGTCCGTTAAAGACGATTGCTTGTAGATGAGAAGGGTTAATTTTTGAGTTATAAAACCATTATAGTAATTACCAGTAGTTGTAAACATAATTTAAATACTATAAACATTTATATACGGAATAAATAAATATATGCATAATAGATATATTAATCAAAATAACAAAATTAATAGATTTCTCACAGCTACTTTCTCACGCACGCGCTAATGCATCGTACTTTCCGCCTTTGTTTACAATTGAAAGGCCCGCCGCCAAGCGGTCACTTTGAGAACAAATGCGATTCGTTCCTCTATTCCCGCAAATTTTGAACTACATCGCTGACAATTTGAAATTATTTTTTCTGCAGATTTTTTTATTTTATTTTGACAGCAGATTTTGTCCGTTGCATACGAGGTCCTTTGATTGGGTCCGTAGATGAGAGGTTTGTCTGTATATTGATTGAAGACTTGTTACATCTCACTATTATTGGTTTACAGTCATCTAGCGTTTAAACACAGTTTCTCGTACGCTCATTAAAATTAATTAACTTTTGAGAATACCTGGTGCTGTAAGATTACATATGCGGGTGGTCTAATGGAGGGAGGGCAACCTTTTGCTAACTATGTGCCAACTTTGGGTTTTAAAATCATTCAGTGTGCCAACAACATAAGTATTTTTATACAAGTCAAGGTCAATATAGCTGTTCTACAATAAATTTGATACAGTAATATATAGCATATATACTTTAGAATATATTAAAATTGAAGCGGTTAAATATATTCTTTACGTTGTGGTAGTTATTGGTTCAGACTTTCTGAGGTCATTTACAACTGCGTGTCATTGGAAAGTGTTTGGACTGCTACGTGTGGCGCGCGTGCTGTAGGTTGCCTACCCTTAGAATTGATAATGGCTTGGAAGTGGAAATCGGAGAGCCGAGTTCCAATTTCAGCTGGGTCTGGTAGATTCATTTACGCGTAAATACCTTTACGGAAGATATGAATCCACCCCTTCTTCCCAGCTATGGGTTAATTAGTAAGACCTGTATCAGAAAATGTCCTCCCCCCATCAAAAAATGAAAAAAAAAATTTTACAGTCTAAAAATATTTTCCGGCTTTTAAAAAACTGCAAAGGGGTGATAAACCGTAAAAAACGAATCAATCAATCACAATTAAAATCTTCTAAAAATTGCCGTCATTTCTGACGGGTACACTAATATAGTCATAAAATTCTACACAGAATTCGAAGATTTAATGCAGCCTGCTTTATAAAATGTCATCTCTGTCTTTTCATTTGAATAAACTTTAATTTTGCTGCTATAATTTTAATTTTTTTAAATTTAATTTTTTGTGCTATAATTTTAATTTTTTTAATTTAATTTTTTGTGCTATAATTTTAATTTTTTTAATTTAATTTTTTGCTGCTATAATTTTAATTTTTTTAAATTTAATTTTGGCACTATAATTTTAATTTTAATTTTTTTAATTTAATTTTGGTGTTATAATTTTAATTTTAATTTTTTTTATAGTTATAAAAACTGCACCATTTCTTTTTGCCGTACGTGGATTTTCTTTACCTCTGCATTTCTGTAAATGCAGATTTTTTTTTGTTAACAATTTTACCCCAAACATGGTAATAAAGCCACGAAGACACAAGGCATTACTGAATGTAAGATAATAAGAAAAATCAAAACATTATTGAGGAATGTGATCAATAGAAGAGTAACTAAGTAGATAGCGATTGACACTGAATTTAAATTTTTGATGATCAAAGTTGTTTGGAAAACAAGACACCGGAAGAGAGTTTCACAGGAGAGAAGTGCGAGAAAAGAAACTGTTAACATAGAACTTACGGTTGCATCTTGCCAATTTAACTGTAAATTGATGAGACTTGGTTGCCAATCTAGTACTGCGTTTAAATTCATAAAAACTACGTACCATATAAAAATGTACCTATTTACCTTTAAACTTATACTGACACACAACTATATAGAGAAAGAATAGTTAGAAAGAGAGAGAGAGAGAGAATATGTGTGTGTTTGTGTGTGCGGGTGTTAATCTCTATGTGCTGTCTGCGTTGTGGCCACTGATGCGTTCTGTCATCAATAATGCAGCCTGAAATTCTCATATTTTTAACAAAATTCCGATAACATCTTTCGCGCCATTCTACATTCAGCCTCGTTTCCAGTCTGACTAATTCCAAACAGCTGCTTGGTTTGCCAGATCTTTCTCTATCACGATAGTCACCGAGATAGTGACATAGATGTGTAGGCAAATATATGTAATTGCAGTGTTGTGTAGACATATGCGCGTCAATGGCGGCTTGCGAGGGCGGGAAAGGCATCGGACATCAAGAACGTCTGAGGATGTATATTTCATTGTAGGCACGCACCAAATGACTATGTCAGGTCACATATGTAGACAATCTTTGTAGCTACGCTATCTTTTTTCAATCGAATATCTATTCCGTAATGAATATATAGGTGAGATTCTAGAGTGTTTTTTTTTATATCTGAACTTAAAGAAGAGCAATATATATATGCATATATATATATACACATATACATGGGCACCTGGAGGTGGTGTAATAGTTAGCAAGCTTGTCTCGCTAAAACAATTACGAATGAGTAGTGAGTTCGATCCTCACTGGGTGTCCCTTTCGACCTTGTGCCACATCCAAGCTATGCTTGGAAAATCACTATACACATATATATATATATATATATATATATATATATATATATATATATATATATATATATATATATATATATATATATATATATATATATATTGTTAAATATAACAGACAATGAATGTCTATTATGTTTGATCATGAGGCGTTCTAAACTTCGTATAGTTGATTTAATTTCGGGAGAAAATAAAGATAAAAATTCTTTTGGATTTATTTTATATATGTGTCTCTATAGTGATGGAAACGCTTTTTTTTATATTTTCGAAATACGGTTGTCAGTGCATTTCCACAATATTCTGCGCGTGTTTGGAAACTTTTCTGCCTCTATATAGGCACAAATATAAAAATCCTTCATAATGCCTACTAAAGTAACCAAAACATGCGGATATATAAGAACATTCGAGCTGTTTTTATACAGTTTATAACTAATCGCAGAGGCTTGTCAATTGCCAGGAGTCTTTCATGAATATATATATATATATATATATATATATATATATATATATATATATATATATATATATATACACTCTCTCGACTCTTCTGCGTCGAATTCGACGTATGAGGGTCAAGCAGATCAGTTCCCAGGAAACCGACAGCCCGACAACAGCACGAGATTTGATTATAGTGGTGAAGTTTTCGTACAGGACCATCCACACTTTTTGAAGCGAATACAGAGACCTGGTGCACTACGTGCCACAGGGTCCCCAACCGACTAGAGTTGTCTTTCTCGTAGACCACTTGCCATCCAAGGCTATAGAATCCAGTCTTTCCTGCTATTGAGAAGAGGGAGAAGAGGAGGACTGACACCTTTCTCAAGAGAATTAGCCCGTAAGTAATGGATTCGACTGTAATCTGAACTCGGCTCTCCGATTCCTCAATCCAAGCCACTGCTCCACCGTGCCTCCTTATATATATATATATATATATATATATATATATATGTATATAAATTCCACATACATAATACGTACTTTTTTCTAAAAAAATAATAAGCAAAATTAGGGATGCGTATTATGCACAGCTACACAAATATATTTTTAAAAAATGACGTTTCATAGGTCGATTTCTGTTCTAAAATGGCTACTCACGAGAAACATACAACAATTTGACACTAACATTCGGTGATTGCGACCCCATAACGATGTCAAATACAATCATATGTACCTAACAATACTTACAAATGTCAAATAAAGCAAAAATTATCATAAAATTAAATTAGAATAATATCATTGTATATATAAAACCATTTTTTAATAAGAGTAGGAAACGCTGGCCGTAATGAAATTGGAGAGGTACAATTTATAGGGTTTCATTACCAAATAAGGTGTGTGTATTGTGTGTGAGTAGAAGCATTTTCCCACACTTTCAGCACAATTTTAGGAGTGCGCATTATGGATGAAGGTGTATTATACATGAGGAATTACGGTATATATATATATATATATATATATATATATATATATATATGCGCGCGTGTGCATGTATGTGTGTATGTAAACTCTTGGTCGAGCAGAAAGATCGTGTTTTTGTTAAAAATCATTTTTGATGTACATGAAGACTTTACAATACTCCAGAATATCGTAAAACACTTTTCCCTCCTTGGTACATTGACCGCATGAATTGAAGCGTACTACTAGATGAGCAATTAGGTCTCACCGTTTTACTGTTAAATTAGCTACATGTAACTGTAAGTTTTATTCCCGCCTCTGGAACACTCTACCGGTCTCTTGTTTTCCTTGCGACGTACAATCATCAAAAATTTAAATGCATCGTCAATCGCCATCTTCTGTCTTCCTAGAACTTCTCTTTTTATTGTCATTTCTCCTCGCTAAAGTGTTCGCATTTTATTTCACTCTCAGTAATCTGATGCATCTTAGTGGCATTAAAGCCTTGCTTGGGGTGAACGGATTTAAAAAATACACAATATTGTACAATATACAAGATTTTACAAACAGAAAATTCTTGTTATGATGAAGTATATGACATTTTTACTCACATATCTTGATAGGAATTCTTAACTTTTTTTGGTCGTAACTCTAAATTTATAATAGCGATCTATGTACTTAGATTTATTTTAGACATTTAAAAACAAACTATTCTATGTTATTAAAGAAAAAACAAAAGTTATTTTATACATTAAGAAATGGACAATTTATTTATTAAAGACTTTTTTATTGAATACTTGTATCTATAAAAATAACGTTAAAGTAAATGCTCTGTTTATAATAAACAGTATTAAATAACATTTACCGACCTGAATGTCCGAGAAATTTTTAAGAACGTTAAACATAAAAATGTCTTTAATAAATAAATTGTCGGACTTTGTCCATTTCTTAATGTATGACGTCATTTGTTTACATTTGATACGCCATGAGCAGTTATGAATGTACGAGATTCATGGAAGATTGAAGTTTATAAGCAGTAAATTCGACCTTGCCACCCGAGCGATCCTTTGCGGCCGAGCGGTTAGGCACGTCAGGTTAAATGACGGTTCCGTATAGGATGCAGGTTCGAATCCTGTCAAAGGACGAATATTTTCTATGAAAATTTCTCGGACATTCAGACCGGTAAATGTTATTTAATACTGTTTATTATAAACAGAGCATTTACTTAAATACTTGTATCTATAAAAAGAACGTTAAACATAAAAATGTCTTTAATAAATAAAAGTTATTTTATCTCTATCTATAAAAGGCAGGATGTGTGTGTGTATGTGTATGTGTGTGTGTGTGTAACGAATCCACGGCCACAATTTTCGACGGATTTGCACCAAAATTTATATGCACATGCTCCAAGTTAGCGGAAAGGCCAACACCGACTTTGCATTTACCAACTCCCATCAATAGTGGAAATAATCGATTTTTTTCATGCTTCTACAGCAGTTTTCCTGTAGTTTGCAGCCATTTTCTACTGGGCCATTTTCTACTGGCCAGAGTGAGAGCCTATAGCTGGCTGCCACGAATAGGCAGGAAGATTCTATTGGCCAGCGAGAGAGCCAACTGCTGACTGACAAGAATGTTAACTAGCATGCTAGCATGCAAAAAACATCGATAGCTGCATTCGTCACAAGTGGGAAAAATTTAAATCTGCATGGCACTTTACTCCAATTGGCTCATTCGCTTGCTTAAACTCAATGTTGATTCTGATTCCGCAGAACTGGGTTGGGTGTGAAAAAATATTTGTTGTTAACATTCTTTTTTCATTCGGTTTTTCCAGTTACGAATCCTTTTTTAAAGCTGATCGTTTTGTGTTCATTTTGTTTAGTTCTTTTTTCGTAACCGATTTAATGTTTAGTATAGAGCTTAGAAAAAATTGCAATGTGAGATAGGCCAGAAGTAAGGCATGTAGCAACATCAGCACGGAAAAAGGCACTCCTTTAAAAGCAAGGAAGGGCAAAAATATTTTAAGTCAAGTGATAGCGATTGCTGTATGAGTCGTACGATTTTTGAATCAAGCAAGAGCAACGCCGGGCCATGCTCCTAGTATATGACTAATACACAGACATATTGTTTAATGATTATTAAAACCAGTCCTGAAAGAAAACCCATTAAATCAGAAATCCTTTAAGTCACTGATTAATTATTTTTTTGACGGCTTATCAACCTTCTTCAGGTTATTTTAAAGTCAGAAAATGTTTTTAGATTGTAAGATTTTTTTCGAGATAATAATGATTTAAAAAAATCCCAAAAATTAAACCATAACTGGGAGGTGGATATTTGACTTCAAGGGTATTGACATGCAAGTGAATATAACGAATACGTCCGGAATTGAAACCTGGCCCTTCGGATCTCAATTACGATTCGTTATTCATTACACCACCCAAGACAATTCAGAAGAGATCTCCCATTTTGCTACTGACTAAGATCATTGTAGCTTAACGTCGCTGATCGCACGGTGGTGGTGGTGGTGGGGGGGTCACAACCAGGGAGATAAACTTATGCATGTCAACACATCTGTTAAAGGACTCATATTTGTCGTGCCCAGGAAATATTACTTTTTATGCCTTTGTAACCCCACCCCATATATATATATATATATATATATATATTTGAATTTTCATTATCTGATATATCTAACAGCACATGATTCTTTTAAACCCAGCAAACACCTGTCACTTACGTTAACGCGCGAAACCTTGTGTCACCGTCTTCCGTTTTCTTCTTTCTCCTTTCTCGGCACTGGTCTCGTTTTGACGATGTATCTTAATCATGAAGTGCTTGCCACTCTCCACAGCCTCCAGCCTAGCCTGTGTGAAGTTGGGCGAAAATGTCCCACTTGTCTTTTCACTGGGGTTAACATTTCGCCTCAGCCGCCTTTGCCATGTTCGAATTTTGCCGCTCGATTACAATCGGAATGTCAAGACAGTGATTCTTTTTTTCACTTCGAAGATTTATGTTGAAATGTGTAAGTAGTAAAGTTGGATCAATAAAATGAGGGAAAGGGACAAAGGGAGAGAGAGAGAGTGACAGAGAGAGAGAAAGAAAGAAATAAAGAAAAAATGAAAAAGGAAGGAAGGAAGGAAGGAAGGAAAGAAAGAAAGAAAGAAAGAAAGAAAGAAAGAAAGAAAGAAAGAAAGAAAGAAAGAAAGGAAGGGTTAAGATGTGTAGAAGTGAGTGAAAAAGAAAACATAAAGGAGAAGTGAATGGTAACGCAACAGTATAAATAGGAGAAAAAAGGAAGGAAGCAAGAAAGAAAGAAAAAAGAAAGAAAGAAAAAGAAGGGAGACTTTAGAGGTGTAGATGTAATTGAAAAAGAGAATTGAAAGGAGAATTGAGTGGGAGGTCAATAGGATGGATAGGAAGGAAGGAAGGAAGGAAGGAAGGAAGGAAAGAAGGAACGAAGGAGGGAGGAACGAAGGAAAAAACGACCGAAGGAAGGAAGAAAGAAAGAAAAGAAGGTAGGAGTAAAGGACCGCCGAAGAAAGGAAGGAAGTAAGGAAGGGAGAGAGAGAGAGAGAGAGGGAGGGAGGGAGGAAGGAAAAAAACACCGAAGGAAGGAAGGAAGAAAAGAAGAAAAGAAGAAAGGAGTAAAGAACCGCCGAAGGAAGGAAGGAAGGAAGGAAGGAAGGAAGGAAGGAAGGAAGGAAGGATAGAAGGAAGGCAAGAAGGAAGGAAGAAAGGAAGGAAAGAAGGAAGGCGTAAGCGGTGTAGATGTAATTGAAAAAGAAAGCATAAAGAAGAATTGAGTGGTAACGCCATAGTATAAATAGGAGAAAGAAAGGAAAGAAAGAAAGAAAGAAAGAAAGAAAGAAAGAAAGAAAGAAAGAAAGAAGGTTGAAAAGGGTAGATGTAATTAAAAAGAAAAGATGCGGAAAAAATGGATGCTAGCTCAATCGTATGAATAGGAGAAATAAAGAAAGACGTTGGAAAAAACGAAGAGAAAATTTTAAAGACTAACAAATGGAAAAGGAAGAAATAAATGAGAATTGAGTGGGTGGTCAGTCGAGTCATTAAAAGGAAGTAAAAAAGAAAGTCAGACATTAAAAAAGATCCAGAAGGGCGAATTGAAAAAAAAAAAAGACTGAGCTGGAAAGAAACGTGAAAATATGAAAGGGGTTGGGGGTGGTTGGAGAGAATGTAAGAATCAAATCATAAAATGAAAATAATTGAAGTGGGAGTTCATGGCTGAGAAATAAAAGAACGAAGCAAAAACAGAGAGGGGGAAAAAAGAAAGAAATAAAGAAAGAAAGAAAGAAAGAAAGAAAGAAAAAGTCCAGAAAACAAAAGGGTGAAAATGTGTGAAAGTAAGAAAGTCTCTGTGTGTGTATGTGTGTGTGTGTGTGAGAGAGAGAGAGAGAGAGAGAGAGAGAGAGAGAGAGAAAGTAAGCGAGATATAACGGTGGGGGTAAAAAAGAAAGGAACGCTTCCGGAAGTTAATGATGATTCTTCTTTTATGTGCCATGTCCCTTCAGGACGTAGGCGATCATGGCCCTTCACTTCTTCCTGTCTCTTGTAGCTCTTAGTAAGTTTTGTCTTTTTCTTACTTCTCCCAGACCCTGTTCTGCAACTCACTTGCTCAAGTCGATTAAGTATATCATGCGTTGCTTTTCCCTGCCCCTCTTTCTCTCTATCCGCCCTGTGAGTATCAGATTTCTAAACCCTTCTTCCTCATTACGTATCCCAGAAATTTCAGTTGTCTCCTCCTGATGTTAAGTATAAGTTTTCTCTTTGTTTTCATTCCCTCCAAAACCTCGTCATTGCTCACATGTTCGGCTCATGGTAGTCTTGGCTTCCTTCTGTAAAACCACATTTCTGTTGTCTTTGAGGAGATTGTCCAGCATTCACTGCCATACAGGAGGACATATATCACGTAACAGTTCAGGACTCTTTTCTTTGTTTCTATCGACAATTTCCCGTCTCTTAATACTCTGCTTAGCTTTTGGAATTACGTCTTTGGCTATCTCAATACGTCTTCGGATCTCAGTCGCACTTTCCGTTCCATATATTTAAATTTCTGTACTTCCTTGGTTTTAGTGTCCCCAACTTCTAAATTGCATTTTGGGCTCATCTTTTTACTGATCATGCATTCTGTCTTCTTGTAGTTTATACTTAGTCCCTTCTTCTCGCTCTCGTTCGCTATCTTCTTTAGGAGTCTTTGTATTTGCGTGTCTGCTATCAGAACTAGGACTCCTTTGAACTAATTTGAAACTATTTATAGTAGTTAGGCTTCTCTAATTTGAGGGTCCCTAATTTAGATTTTATTATAGACACGGGGTGGCGAAAATACGTAATGTTTCCTTTTTCTGTTTCTTCTTAAGGTAAGGTTCTCTAAATTCTATTAGCCCAGGGACCTTTTTTAGCCTAAATTCAGAAAAGTAAAATAAAACAAAACAAAAAACAAAACAGTTGACTATAGAAAGAAAATATTTTTTGCTTTTTTCTTACTGATTTTTAAAGTAGATTTCAGATTGTGATTTTTAGTAGAAATATTTACATTAAATTAGTTGTGAGATTTTATTATGCAACTCGAAAGTTGTTCATCATATTGTAAATAAATATGCCAAACTATATTTCTACGAAAACTTATTTTTATTTTAGATATGTAATAATAGCCACAAAAGAGATACAAGATTTTGTAAAATTATTCATAGATGTGAATACTAATTTGGAAAGACCTGAACAGAGATCACAGAACCAGAAAATAGGAAATTGAAAATTTTGGCACGGTAACCTAGGAACTAAATGGGTCATCTGCATATCTTATATTGTTAGGATTGTCTCGCTAATGATGAATCCTTGAAGGATTGCCAGTTCTCTCAAAATTGGCTCGTTGAATAGGTTGATAATTAAGTAAATAAATAAGAAGTGATCAAATACTAGAGAAAGAGGAGGAGAATGAAAGCAAAGTATTGAAAAAGAAAGTGTAAAGAATGATGCTGTAATAAAAATGAGGAAGAAAAACAAAAAAAAAAACTCTGTTAAAGAAAGAAAAGAAATATATGCATAATGAGAGAGTGGGGGAGAAAAGCGAGAGAGTCAAAGAAAAGGTAGGGAGAAAGAAAGAAAGAAAGTGGCAAGGTGTGGGAATTAAGAAGAAACAAAAAAAAGAAACATTTGTTGAGAAAAAGAAACAAAGCAAAGAGAGAGAAAGAGAGAAAGAGAGAGAGAGGCGGGGAAAGGTAGAAAGAATGGAAGTGGCAAGGTTTGGAGATTAAGAAGAAGCAGTAAAAAAGAAATAGTTGTTGGGAAAAGTAACAAAACAAAGAGAAAGAGAGAGCGGAAGAAAGGGAGATAGAAAGAGAGTGAGTGGCAATGTGTGAGGAGTAAGAGGAAACAAAAAAAGAAAGACTTGTTTAGAAAAAGTAACAAAACAAAGAGAAAGAGAGAGAGAGAGAAAAAGAAAGAAGTGTAGATAGAATCCTTTTTTGTCCTTGTTATTAGTACTCAGGTGATCACGGCTCTCCACTATTTCTTAATTTTATTTATGTTTTATGAAATGTCATGTTATACTTTATCGTTGCCTTTTTCACAGTTTGCAGTTCAGAATTGTCTTTCTTTTAAACTGGTTGCCACTTAAGGCTAGATAGCCTAGTCTACCCTTCTATTTAACCCCTAGCTGGAAGAAGAAGAAACGGATTCACTAGAAAATTTGTGGGAAAACAAGAAGAAACGAACTCAACTGGCTAGTACGGAATTTGAACTCGGATTTCCGTTTTCACTTTCTGCACCAATCCATCCACTCCCCGTATTGACATTTAAACACACATGTACGCATACATATACACACATATACGATCAAACATCGTAATTCATCATTTCGAATCCTTTTTACGGTTGGACTAAGAACTTTTCAGCTGAACTCCTACCTTTCATCTTTCTTCAGATATCTGTTGAGTTTTCCTGCAATTTTACAGATCAGAAATTCACCATATTTTCTATTCGAACCGGCACACTCATCTGGGATTTTAATACACATAACGTTTTAGCCATATTGCCCTTCAGCATTCTTCAGATTTTTCGTCTTTGTCCGCGGTAGCTTGCTTACAATTTTTCAGTACTTGCTTTTCAACAGAATATATATATATATATATATATATATATATATATATATATATATATATATATATATATATATATATAGATAGATAGATAGATAGATAGATATAAGGTTAATGGTCAGTTGAATCAAACAGGAAAATGGATAAAAAAAAATACATTTCAATTACCACCGACCATCGATACATTCTTCTTCTTCTTCTTTTTCTTCTTCTTCTTCTTCTTCTTCTTCTTCTTCTTCTTCTTCTTCTTTATTTTCCTCTTATTATTTAACCAATAAACGAACGTACGACCGACCGACCGAACGAAGCAACGAACCAATCAACCAATCAATTGATCTGTTAATCAACCAACAACATTTTCCTGCACAAAATATATCAGCTGATAAAGTCTGTTTCCCGTTTGAAAGTTTGGGTATCATTTGAATGTTCCTTAAATGTCGGGCAATCCGTGGTTATCGTTCAAGCAGGGTGTGCCATTTCTCCGCGAACGGTACACGTTTGGCGGTATTTACTGATGTAAAATAAATTGAATAGTGTTGAGCGCTAGACGTTATTTTTATATCGGCTTTTGAAATAGCAAAAAACATCAAACTGATGAAAACAGCATTCTTTCGTTTCTCTTTGTAATCATTCTTTCTTCTCCACTTTCTTCCTCATTTTCTTCTTTTTCTTGTACTTGTCTTTCTTCTTCTTCTTCTTCTTCTTCTTCTTCTTGCTGTTCTTCTTCTTCTTCTTCTTCTTCTTCTTGCTGTTCTTCTTGTACTTTCAAGATGTTGGTAATCATGGCTTTTCACAATTTCCTATCCTTTGTAGCTCTTAATATATTTTCTCTTTTTTATGTTTACTATCCGCATATCATCCACTCTTGTATCAACATCTAAGCAAACACGTACACATTCGTATTCATATTCATTTACCTAAGCTCGCTAGGTACGTTATACGCTGTTTTCCTTTGTCCCTCTTACAGTCAATCTGTCCTGTGAGTATCAGATTTTCCAAGCTTTCTTTCTTCATTATGTGCCATAGAATTTTCAACTGTATTTATGATGTTAAGTATGTCTCCGTTTTGTTTCCGTTTTCTCTAAAACTTCGTTGTTGCTCACATATTTGGTCCATGGTATTCTCAGCATCCTTCTGTAGAACCACATTTATATTACTTCAAGACATTTTTCATCTGTGAGGAGATTTTTCAGCATTCAGTACCATATAGGAAGACCAATATTACATAATAGTTCAGTACTCTTTTTTTTTGTTTCCAAGGAATTTTTCTGTTTCTTAATACTTGGTTTAGTTTTGGTGTCGCAATTTCCGTCCTCTGTTAAGGCACTTCTCTTAAATTTTTGTACTCGTTTGATTTTGGTATCACTGATTTTCAAATGGTCTAACTTGGCTAGGATGCCTGTCGCACTCACCTGACATCGTACATTCGGGTTACCACTACGAAATGTTACATTCTCTCTCTCTCTCTCTCGTCTTCTGATCAGGGTCCCAAAATGTTTTGAGTCCAGAGATGAAAGATATCAAACATGAAGACTTTTAACTTATCTATTTTTATTTATAATATGTACTAACCATCCAATAATATAATTATAATATGTACTAACTCACCCCACCTCACTGGGGAGCAATTTCAGACACGAAAGAGGGCACGTCTACATCGCTTGGCGGTCAAAACCTCGCTGAAAAACCTTTTTCTACCTATCATTCCCACGTTAGCTCAGCTAATCAAAATCGACTTTTTTTGTTATGTCTTACACCTGAGCCTGAAGCTCAACCTCCGGAAGTCGGAGCTGGGATACACTTCCACCTCAACATAAAAGTCTGCTAAACAATTATTTAACAATTCTCTGGAAATATGTAAAAAACTAATAAGACCGGTTTATCATCCAGAAACATGCCATCTTCTGGGAGGATGGAATCATGAAGCTGCTCGAAAAATGTCAAAAGGTAGTGGAACAAAATAGCACATAATTGGATAAATATATCTAATTACAAATATCTAAATATTATATTTGATATTAACTTTAAAAAAGGCTACCCACTTTTATTTTGATCCAATGCTATAGTGTGCACGATTTTCAACGAGAGTTCTTCTCTTATGTCATTGTGTCAGATTGATCAAATCTAAGATCGGCGTATTTGCTTCTCGTGACATTTTCGACGATTTAGCTTTCTTTCTATCTCAGTTTACTGAATCCTCATTAGCATCAGCATCAGTTTTAGGATCGTGGAGTCACTGCACAGCTGAACACCTGACAAGATCCCGACGTATTTCTCATATGCCTGCCAATGTCTGAGTCCCTATGAAGGAGCTTCCGGTCCACTGAGTGACGGTGTCTGGCCTGCCGCTCTTTCTCTCTTCTTTTGCATACTGTGGTACCTTGAAGGATAACAGCGGAAAGATTGTTGGCTCTACTGAGATCTCCATACGATTTGAACTTTCTCTTTCAATGGGTCTGATCATGTTTCGTATTGTGTCGTTTGCCCACACTAAGCGGAATGCATCTATAATCCTTGAAGGAGATATCTATTCTTGTTGTATTGTGAATGAACAAACCGCTATCGATTTAGCTATGGTTTTATAGCCGTCTACATGCCATTATTTTTATTATTCGTTTTGTTTTTTAATTAATATCAAGCGGAACATATTTACAAGAAGTCAATAGAATGCCATACATCACTTCCGCCACACACACAACCTGACGTTTTGACGCTTTCGCCCGGACTTTTAGATTAACATATCAAATTGAAAGATCAGATGAAAGAAAAAAAAAATGAAAAATAAAGCAGCTCATGTGACCAGTTTAAACTTTCCCAACTGTAGATATACCTTGCGTCAGTTTATACCTGCAAGGCACAGCGTTGAAAGGTATTTCACCCTGTGGCGGCGGAAAGGGAAAAAATCGGTTCATGCAAACAAACTCTACCCTGGGAACAGCCGATCTGTCAATTTCTGTCTCTATCGTATATCTGTTAATAATATAATATTCACTTTTAGAAAAAAAAATGCAACATATGTGAGCATAAAACGGAATATGAAAGGGGTATGTTGTTAGGTAGGTGCTGAAATGATTTGCTGGGCTATTGGTAATGGTATTGCTTACTCGCTCTGTCCATAGAATTCTCAGTATTCTTCTGTAGAACCACTTTTTTTTTGTTGCCTCCAGTTTTCTCTTCATTTGTGGGGAGATTGTTCAGCATTCACTGACAAAATAACAAAAAGAAAAAAAAACAAAACTTTCTAACACCATTTCCTTTGTTTCTAATGAAAACTTTTTTTCAGATCTATATTTTGCCCTGTCGGCTGGGGCCTCAGAATACGCCAACTGCAACTCTGCAAAGGGGTAAAGATGTCCCTCACCAAATGAGGCATCCTGGGTTAGACGATAAACTAAATCCGAGAGCAAGGCCTCTGATCAGGAGGTTTCGAGGAGCATGGGACCACCTCTTAATTGCTGGTGTTCCCAGATCCACCCTGACGCTGAGCAACACACAATTATTATCAGTTATTTCCTGTTAATTCCCCACTCCAAGTTCTCCACCCCGCCTTAACTCACACTCTTTGGCTCCTGTCACTGGATCTAACTAGCGCCTTTATCCACTGTGCCATGTGTCCTTGAGGACATCTGTGTATGAATTTCTGGGTATTATAAACCTAATGTCTTCAGCAACCATTTTTTTACCACTGCTCATATTGCAATTTTTGCTTTTATCATTCCATGTTTTTACCAGAGCTCATATTGCAACTTTTGTTGTTATTATCGCTTTTCTCTAGTACTCCTTATTACTGGTTCCCATATTGTATTCTAGACAGGTATTGTAGGTAATTTTACTATAAAAAATACATTTTTATATTTTTTAGTGTTGCATTAATTTTCATATTGTTATAAAATTGTATTGTTGCCCATTTTATTATAAAAATGAATTGTAGATTTTTCGAGGGGGTCACTATTTTCCCATAGCTGTGACCCTAACAGGTGTTACGATCCCGGATCAGGGTGGACCTGAGAACAACAGTTGTTAAGAGGTAGTTCTACGCACTTCAAAACCTTCAATTTCCTTACTGCCGGATGTACTTTATCGTCATGACCAGGACAAAAGCCCTATAGCTACTGACGGTAGAGGGTTACTGTACTGACAACCATATATTCTATCATTATATATTCTTTTAAAATCCTTTTCTTTACATATAGCTTTTTTTCTGCTTTTGTAGAGAAGCAAAACCAAGAAAATTAATTAGAGGCACGATATATAGAAAAATGTGATCTATCACACGAACGTTTGACGCAACCACTCCATACATCTATTATGTACCATATTTGACAGCATAAAAGACAGACTGGGATATTAAACGCAACCTCATCTCGGCAGTACTTATTTAGAAAAGTTTTTACTGTATTTAAGCATGTGATTATTTACATTACTTACATTGTTTGTACCTTTTTTATTCATCTTTATTGTCATATTCACGATGCTTCGGCTTTTTTCAGGTGATATACGTTGGAATTATGAATTTATTTAGTCCACTGGGGTAGATTAATCTAGTTCCACGTGTCATGCCTTTTCTGGATATCTCAGTTTTTAATTAATTCCCTTTAGTAGCTCAACTCTCCAATTTTCCTTGTTCACCTCTGTTGTGGCCAGGTATTGTACTCACAACTCTTTGGGCCACTGAATTGGTTCAACCAACTAAGCCATGTGTCCGAGCAGTGTAAACAGTGTATAAATAATTGCAATATCTCATCTCAGAAATATAATCAACTGTTTAAGCATTGTTTAAATCATGTTGTTAGTACACAAGATGACATTACACATATATGAGGATAAGTTAAAAATTATCCGCGCTTTCGTCAGAACATGTCATTACGTTTCTCAAACTGCCTTCTGATTATAGTTGGCGCTATTGCGATCACGTGATCGAAGTTCGAAGTCGATCGCGCCGGTTTTCTTTCTGCTGTAACAGTGTAAACTTGGCCGCTCCATTAAATGTTTGTAGCATGCAAGAACAAAGGGCAGTGACCCGAATCTGAAGAGAACATGTTACCTCATCGATGATGAATTCTTCGGTTTGCTATTACCATCTCTCGAGCTTGCTGAATCTTTGTGTCACTAGTGGAAGTTGACAAGTAGTCTTGCTCCTTCCCCGTTCATCACGCGTGTCCAGCCACTTTTAAACTTCTCGATCCACTCATACCCACTTCTACGCGGTAGGGCATTGTCACCTTATTAGTCTCCGATTAATTTCTGCATCTGACAACCATTGCAACGAGAGAAATCGGATTATGAAAGTTGGAAATAACATTAATAATAATAATAATAATAAGAAGAAGTATAAGAATATTATTATCAACTATAATCACTGAGGTTCACGTGTGATACGACCAATGTGACTGAATGACAAGCGCTTGGAGAGAAATCACCCTGATAGCACACTTGTACACAAAAGCAATCTTGAATGGATCATGATAGACGTTCATATACCTTGTGATAAGACTATCGTGAAGGCAGAGCAGGCAAAATACAGAGGTATCAATATCTATATAGAGAAACATACCAAGAGGTTTCTCAAGTTGACCCTTTGTGCACGTGGAACTACTCCCGGGAAGTTTTCTGGTATCTGGTATATAGCATGCTTTGGAGATATGTTTGTCAGTGGCTGAACAAAAAACGTACAGACGATGTCATGAGAAAATAGCCCGAAGGATATATATATATATATATATATATATATATATATATATATATATATATATATACATACATACATATATATAAATATATATATATATATATATATATATATATATATATATATATATATATATATATATATATGTGTGTGTGTGTGTGTGTGTGTGTGTGAATTACAATTAATGAGATTACCTCATACAGATGATCATTTCGTCCATGAGAAAGTATTTTTTTTCCTGGACTTATCAATGCAAATACATTTACTATAATGTGTGGATCAGTTTTAATATTTTATATTAATAGGCTCTACTTGGATTACTTATCCACGGATTTTTTTTACCCGTTCTCTCTCTGTCTCTGTCTCTGTCTCCATATATATATATATATATATATATATATATATATATATATATATAGTGGCCAGATGGATGACTATATGGAAAAATATTTGTGAGGGGTTTCTTCAGAAAATAGTTTCAGGCTTGACTCCTGTTACTTGGGCCACCTAATTTTCGCTTTATTGGGTCAAATGACAATGCATTGTCAGAAATTGTTCTATTTTATTCTTTATTTTTGTAAATATCAGAATGTGCATAAATTATAAACTGAGCTTTATGATAGATATGTATGTATAAAAAATAGTATATTATCAGGGCTTCGTAATATCCGCGCTTTCGGGCGTCTACACGATGTCTTTGGATATATCACTTACATCTGAAAAGGGGGTAATATTCTATTCTTTTTTCTTCTTCATTTTGTCCCCTTTAAAGATGATCTGATATTTTTTTTGTGCATTTTTAAAGCGCGTATCTAATCTTTCTGTCGGTTGATGGAAGAAAGACATGCGATAAAAAATTAAACGAAAAACAAACAATTTCGTTGGCCTTATTAGATCGTTTGCATATGTAGACATTTCTTACGCTTCTTGTCGGAAGAAGGAAACAATTCTGAATCGGATAAGAAAGCTAAATATAGAAAATACAAAGAAATCACTGAGAAAGAAAAAAAATTACTTTAGGTCTGGTTTCTAGATCACTAATATCATTAGAAAAATCAGTCATTTAAAGAAAAGAAATTGAAAGAAAATTCCAAACGGCTGAATCTTTTGAATCTTTTGAAACTTGTCAATATCGTGTTATATTGTGGCAGACTTCACCACATTAATTTAGCTTTAGGTTAGGAAACAGGGCTGACGCAGAAAAGACATTGTTACACATAAAATATGTATTTAACAAGATGTATAATATCAAACAACGATGTGAAAGAAAGCGTGCATTTAAGTAAGAAAATGTTGAAATAAACAAGAGTTCTCTCTCTTTAACTGTTATTTTAGTATTCCAAAGTTCACTGGAAAAATGTTCATGCGAGTTTCGTGTAATAATAGTTCTTGAAAGATTGCTGTGTAAGAAAAGATTTTGTGAGGTATGTTCAGCATGTGAGTAGTGCGTGTGAGTGAGAAGGTTGACGCATGGTTTCAACTGTCGTGAATTCGTTTGGCAGCTGAATTCACACTAATCAGCTAAGAAAAATTCTTGCTTAAATACGTGACTATAGGCTCCAAATCGCTGCGCGTGAAGAATTATTCTTCACGTACAGACAATCTGATTGGTTGGCATAGCGGAAGAGATTTGGGGAGATTTAAGAAAGCTTCTTTTGATGTGTTTCTCCCAAATGTGCACAAAACTGACTACATAAAAATAGAGCGATTACAAAATTGTCGTATTCCTGCGATTTGTAAATTGTCTATAATAACGTAGTGGTGATTAATTAACCAATGAATGCTTGGCGTTGTATGTGATTTGTATTTTTGTATGTATGTATGTATGTATGTATGTACGTGCGTAATAGATTCGCACAATGTCTATAATTATTTTGTGGACTGCTTTCTTCCAGTAAGACTCTCACCGTGATGTAGTGCCAGCTCGTTTTAGAAACTATTACTTTGACCTTATGCTCTAGATTTGATATTGTGTTATGATATGATATTTGATATTATCTAAGATTGATATTATTTTCTAATTTTAATAAATATCTTTTGCTACTACATCCTCATCGGGTACACAACATTAGATTATGCAACAATTGTAAATATCGATCGTTTCAAGCTCTGGTGACTAGGCTTAAAATACGACTAATGCAGAGAGGTCAACACCGGCTCAAAAGTGGCTATTTTGGATGTGAATGCCTGTCGAGTAAAGTATAAACTGTACCTATGTAGACCTTTTTACTTTAATATGCATATTTTTTTTTACTCAAATCTGAACTGGATCCATATCTCGGCTTTTGACTGTAGTATAAACTTGACCAATGCTTACCTTTTGAGTTAAGTATAAACCGGACCTGCTTTCCCCTGTTTAAATCTAGTATAAAACTTTCCCATGCTTACTTTTTGAACTATAAACCGGTGCTATGTTTATCATTTTTTTTAATTCCGATGTAAATTGGACAGATGCTCTATGTTCTATGGGCAAATATCTAAATATTTTCTGTGAAATTCACTTTAGAAAAACATATTAGAACTTCTGAACTAACTTTATAGAAAATGAAAATCTTAATATGATAAATAATTAAAAAAAAAAAAGATTTTAAATGTTAAGAAACTGTGTGAGAATATCCGTACCCATTATTGATTCAATGATGGATACTTTTTTTACGGTTTATCAACCCTTGCAAGCTATTTAACGCCAGCTAATATTTTATCCGTAAGAATGTTAAGAAACTGTGTGAGAAAATCCGTAACCATTATTGACTCATTGAGGGATACGTTTTTTACGGTTTATCAACCTTTGCAGGTTATTTAACGCCAGACAATCTTTTAGATTGTAAGATTTTATTTTTTTGGAATTGGAACTTGTCTCTCTGATGAACAATTTTGCATTTTCCATTGCACCACCCGCACATTAAATTTTACAGCACCTAGTAATCCCAATTAAGGTATTGACCAGGTATTGACCAGGCTCGACATTGCTTAACTTTGGTGATCGAACGGGAACCGATGACTCAACCTGATCTGGTCTGAAGACTTTAATTATTATTGACAATTTGTATAGAACTATCTAATCTATATTGCTATTGCTGTAGACGAAAATTTCAATTTATATTTTATCTTTGCGTGTAATCTTGGAGAAATGGAAACGCATTTCAGAGTGCCGCAATTTCCTTTGCCGTCAGTGCAGTTTTGTAAACTTTCTTGAAGCAATTATTTTTCTATCCCATACTGTGTTTCTATTTATTTCTCCTTTAGCCCCCACTGATGAGAAAAGTGTAAGAAACATGTTTCCAAGCGAGAAATAAATAAATAAATAAGTTAAGTCGCTAATTGTTTCTGATCAGGCAATTTTAAACTGGCGTGTCTGGAGTCTCTTCAACAGCGACAATACATGCACAGAAAATAGATCATCAAAATTTAGACAGCCAGTGCATACATTCTTCCTCTTCTTCAATGCATATTCAGGACGTTGACAATCACGGTATATCACAATTTCTTAGCCAGTACTAAGTTAGTCTAATAGTTCTTCCATTTAATTGATAAACATTTTCCTAAAAGTAACCCTCTTAGTAAAATATTTAACAGAAACGCACTAAAACTAAGTTATAGCTGCACCGATAATCTTAAGATTATAAAGAAAGACAATAATAAAATTTTAAAGCAATTTAAAAATTTGGATAATAATACACATCCCAAGATAAATACTGTTGATAATATTAACCAATGTAATTGCAAGAATTCTAACGAATGTCCAATACGAAACAGATGTTTAACCAGCTTCTTGTTTATCTAAGTACTATTTCTACAATAAAGAATCCAACTGTTGAAAATATATTGGTAGAGTAAGAATTCTTTTAAGACTAGGTAGTATCAACATATCCTTCACCAATCGTACTTATCAAAATAGTCCATCTCTTTCTAAATATTTTTAGAATTTAAAAGAATCTAATAAAACTTCTAAGGTAAAATGGAAAATTAAAAAAGCTAGAGCATTTAGATCTTAAAATAAACCCTGTTTACTATACTTACATGAAAAATTAGAAAGTATCAGATTTTCTGTGAAAAACTCCCCTATTAAATAAGTGAATTTACTGTAAATTGTAGACATAGTCTACCTTTTACCTTACAATATGTTTAAAAATTGAATTTGATTATACTTTTTCTTATAGTAATAATCAGATGAACTGCGGTGCACCTTGTATGGCTTTCTGTTCTGTTTGTAAAATTCTTTTTTATTTAATATAGCTCTGTACTGATAATCACTTAGTAACATCTTATATTGATTAGTTGGTATTATTAACATCTTATATGGATGCTTTTTATTTAACGGTTGCATATTAATTTACCAAAGTCGTTCTATATTTTTGATCTGTTATTTTTTTCAAACCCTTAAGTTATTTACCAGTTTATTAAAGGGGCCTTTTATTTATCGGCTACAAAAATTTATGTAAGAAGCTGAACGAGCATCCAACTGGTTAGCATTGTGTTAAATTACCTCCCTACCACTTTAGCTTTAACTTATTAGGAAAGTTGAACATCAGGCATCTATACATCTTACGAAATAATGTAACCATTTGTATCTGTCCATAATGAAATTGTCTAGGATTTATATGAAGACAACTTCGTGTCATGACCTATATTAAAAAAAAAATCTGTGAGTTTGAATTTAGCGTAAGTCACATCAATCTTGGCAAAGCTTACAAGTCTATTTTTATTCTGTTTGCTTTTAAAATTAATCTTTCACTCGCCAGTAGTTTAACATCGACTGAGGAGACACATTTGTAGAGTTGAAACATAATTGTAATGGTGTAGCGATTTTTAACATGTTTTTGTTTTAATATCCTAAAACAAATATATATATATATATATATATATATATATATATATATATATATGGTATATCAAAAATACTTTTACCAACTTTTGGGAGCGGATTCCTCACACCAAAACAAGGATAACAGTCCATATAAACATATATTCGCAAATGCCTCATTATTTAATTATTAAGTTTAACGAAAGTTGACGATAGATAACGCTATGTTGACATGTATACTGCTTTACATCTGTCATTCGTGTATATTTCTGGCCTGTCTGTTTTAACAATGGCAGAATATTCCTGTCATGAACAAGCAAATTTGATTTTTACATATGGTCGCGCTAAGGGTAATGAACGCGAGGCTGCACAGCTCTATCAGATTGCGTTTCCAGACCGAAGGCAGCCGAGTCATCCAGCATTTGCTGCCGTTTATCGTCGTGTTGCTCAGTCAGGATCCGTAGCACCACAAATTATGGGTCGAGGAAGACCGAGTTGAGTTGCAAGGACGGCCTTTTGGATATATGTTTACATGGACATTTTACCTTGTTTTGGTGTCAGGAACCCGTTCCAGAGTTTGTAAAAGTATGTTTGGTACACCCTGTATATATATATATATATATATATATATATATATATATATATATATATATATATATAGAGAGAGAGAGAGAGAGAGAGAGAGAGAGAGAGAGAGATTGCGATGGGTAAATTGTCGCCATTTTATGTTTTCAATTTCGCGTATGTGCGTCGTTTGTTATTAATTTTGTTGACTGTACAGTATAGTAGGTTCAGTTGGGCACCGACCGCGAGAAAAAAAGAGAGCGCAATGACACAATTCAACCCGCCAGAAATTTGGAAACGGCATGCTCTGTTGAATCGCATACGCGCCAGAAGCAACAATAGGAACATTTCATAGTGTTTGGGTGTCAATCTTAAGAGTTAGATGATATATCCATTCAACACCATGGTGTTTGGAGTGACCACTAGTGATGGTGACGTTATGCCTCCATTCGTCTTCTTACAGGTCATCAGGCTCAACAGGGAGGCCTACATCAAGTGCCTTGAGGAGGTAGTGCTGATCTGTATAAACAGAGTGGCTGCTGGAAGACATGTCTGGCAACAGGACTCTGTACCATGTCACACAAGCAGGAGATTCCGGTCATGGCTGCCAGACAATTTCTGTGGCTGCATCACCACTTACATCTGACCACTTAACACCCCAGATTGCAAACCCCTTGATTATTATGTACGGGGCGCAGTTGAGTGAACGACGAACAACACTCCTTGTAACTCCAAAGATGAACTGAATACAATGATTATGTCAGCATTCACTAACTTAAACAAGACCGCCCAGAAGAGTTGCAGATTACGAAGTCGTCTGGAGGCCGTAGTTGAAGCCAATGGCAATTTTATTGAATAAATTTATGTTGAATTTTGTAAAACATATCTGTTAAAATGAGATGTCAGTATTTTTTTTATTTTTGTGTAATTTAGACGACAATTTATTCATCGCTACCTGTATATGTATCTATGTAGATAATTGTTTTAATTAAAATAATCAAACGTTAACTAAGGCTAATACTTCTGAAGAGATTAGAAGGTATTATCATCTAATTAATACCTAGTCACCATCACTTTTTTTTTTCTTTCTTTCGTTTTTTTTATTACCCTCTATCGAAAAGGATTATCAAGTAAAAAAATACCTGCACGGAGCAACAGGTAGGAATCAGCTGTTTGCACGCGGCTCGCCTATGAAATTTACTATCACTTTAATAAGGCAAGATTAAGAATGAGTGGAAGACTAAATGCTTTGTTCAAAGATAACTGAACATTTCTGGGTTTATTATTATTATTATTATTATTATTATTATTCCTTCTTTTAATACCCCGTTAAATCATCCGAGGAATACATGTCTTGACGCGATTCCAGAATTAACGATGTGCCGCTTGACTTTCTGACCCTTTCGTAAAGTCTTTTCAATAATGACAAACGACTTCTACTCTTTGAAATGAAAAGTAATAGTATCGTTTATTCTCTTTTATCGACACGACTGTCTCCGAGCTTAACAAACAATTTTTAATCTACATTCAACTATGAGAAAACTGTATGTTGGATTAACAAGCTTGTCACGTAGGCCATTGCCTGTGAGATGGTTTCAATCTTCACCGGATTCTTCATCATTGAGACTTTGTGTCTGACACATGTCAGTCTAATAATTATAATTTGCAACTGTTGTCCAGAAGGCTCGTCTTTCGCATCATTGCCTGTTTAGAGGGTTCAATCCTCTTGAGCAGTAGCTTAGTAATTGCTCTCTGGCATGAGGTGTTTTCATTGTTTATAGTATGTACACCCAGACTAATGTCTTCCTTTTTATGCATATTATCATAAGCGTTTCGACTGTTCAGATTTCTAGTCTTTTTCAGTGTTTCTCGATCCAGTTTACTTTCATGGAACTTTGAACTAAACGCTTTATTTAATCTACGGAGATTTTACTTGTTCCGCCGGAAACGACTGAACGAACGTACACGCCAAATGAACAAAAAATATTTTTAAAAGATACTTTCATGTATATTTTCTCTTTAATTATAAACAAATATACATCTCCGGAATCCCGCATATACGGAATCCCTCATATCCGGAATCCCGCATATCCGGGATCATGCATATCCGGACATTTTTTTCAGGAAATTTCTTTTGGAGAATTGCTTATGCTTATTTCACCCTAATGGCTTGTATTGGTGCTAAAGATAATCGGAATAAGAGATAAAGAAAAACTTTGGAGTTATCGCAAAAAGTGGAAAATTTAAACAGACTAGACGCTGGTGAAAGTTCATTGTAACTAATGGCTGAGTTCAACACAGGAAAATCAACACTGTATCATATAAAATCTTCCAAAGAAACTATTCTGTCACAATGAATAAGGAAATAAAAAAAAAAAAAACATGATAGTGATCTGGGCTGAAATTGTAAAAGCTAATTTAAAAGGTCAGTTTTAAAAGGTCAGTTTTATGGAAAGCGAGCATTCAGTTATGACGCAGACATAAAAAAGTGTCTTTAGTTTAAAAACTTTCAAGAACAAAAGCAAAACGAAATGCAGAAAAGGATGAAAATGACATTAGAAGAAAAAGAATCTTCATGCAACAGCGATTAAAAAATCCTCGATACATTATTTGTTTTGCATACGTGGCATACATAATTTAATGAATTTTCATAAACATTACATAATTTATTTCTTTTTCCTTAAAATCAATTCCGTTCTATTCTACTTAACATTAGCTTATTTTTTTTACTGTAAAACCCAGAACATAAATGTTAAACCTGAGTTCAGTTCTTTTATTTTAATCTAAATATAGCCCCGCATATCTGGACTTTGTAACCAATTCCTCATATCCGGAAGGCCTTCTTAGTCCGGTTTTCAGGGATTCTACTGTAAAAAAAAAAATGACATATTAACATAATTTTTTATTATAAAAATAAAGAAGAACGGTAAATAAAACCTTTTTTTTCTACTCATTTCCCCCAAGAAATGGAATAAGGCTTGTGACACTGATTTAGAGAGAATATGAGAAAAGGAAAGCATTATTAATGAGAGAACACATTACAAAACCTCCTATTCATCTGTTCTGACATTCAGTGGCACAAACTCATTACAAATGTTAGTAAAGTTTCTCCCATCCCCATATACCGTTCATATATCTTATGAGTGTCACATTTTCCAAACCACCTTTCTCATTATGTTCCAGATGTTTCCAACGTTTTCTTTCAAATTCTAACTACAAGTGTCCTTTGCGTTTCAATTGTATTTAAATCTTCGGTGCTGACGCGTCCGTCCATAATATTTCCAACTTCCATCTTTAGAATCGTATCTCTGTTGTCTCAAATCTCTTCTTTATCAGTTATGAAATTATTCAGCCTTCTCAACCATAGAGGAAAACTGATATTGCATAGCAATTCGCCATTCATTTCGTATTCTTCCAATTAATTGTTTCTGTTTCTTAATACATTCTTCAGATTCTGGGAGGCACCTGTATATATTTTAATGCGTTTTCTGATTTCGGTGTCATATTTATAGTCATCCCTTGTAACACATCTGAGAGAAGTGGATCCTTTGATATATATATATATATATATATATATATATATATATATATATATATATATATATATATGCGCGCGTGTGTGTATATATGTATATATGTATATATATATATATATATATATGTATATATATATGTGTATGCATATACATATATGTATATATATGTATATGCATATATATGTATATGCATACGTATATGCATATATATGTATATGCATATGTATATACATATGTATATACATATATGCATATAAATATATATGTATATATATATATGTATATACATATATATATATATGTATATACATATATGTATATATATGTATAGACATATATATATATATATATGTATGTATATACACACACACACACACACACACACACACATATATATATATATATATGTCTATATATATGTTAGGTTTTTTCTCGACTACTTATATATATGGTTCAGTGGTGCATTGTGCGTAGCCAATTCTAACGATTATTTTGGCGGGGGTGTTTCGTTTATTTTTGGTGATTAATTTATTTTGCTTGTTTTTTATTTGTATTTTATATATTTATTTATACTTTTCGGTTTTCGATGTTTTGTTAATGTAGTAAAAAATTTAAAAATTATTTTTGATCGTTTACTTAACAGTTTAATTTGGTCTGGGAAGGTAATTAATACACACACACACAAATATATATATAGCCGACAAAGAAACCTATAAAAGCATACCTACAGATCCCCTTCCAGAACACCAAAAATAATTAACTAGTTCACTAAACATAATGCTTCGCAACAATCTAATCGACAAGGAAACATACACAGCACTTACACCCACAAACATTACACCTGCTCGTTTCTATCTCCTTCCTAAAATACACAAAAGCAACAACCCAGGAAGGCCGGTTATTTCATCGTTCAACTGCCACACAACAAAAATTTTCAAATACATAGACCATTACATACAACCGCTAGCTAAGGAAGTAAAATCCTACATCAGAGACACAACAGATCTACTGAACAGAATTAATCGCATACAAACTGTTCCAGAGAATGCTATTCTAGTGACTATGGACATTAGGTCACTCTATTCAAATATTAAACACATCGAAGGGCTAACCGTCCTTCAGGAAGCACTTACTAAAAGAAGAAAACAAGCCCCCACCCCCCAGAAGTCATAATAAAACTCATAGAGCATGTCCTTACATTGAATACTTTCAACTTCAATGTAGCACACTACCTTCAAATAAGAGGTTTTGCCAGGGGCACCATTGCAGCTGCATCATATACTACAATATTCATGGGAAAATTTGAGGAGACCCATATCTATCCAACCATTGGTAGCGACTGCGTATTCTATGCAAGATATATCGATGATATATTCTTTGTATGCACGGGTAGTGATGACAAACTTACCCAATTCCTTATGACCCTAAACACAGTGCACGACTCAATTAAGTTTGACTATGAAAAATCCACAACATCAGTAACATTTTTAGACACCCGCATTTACATGGATGAAAACCGGAAACTACAAACGACACTACACACTAAAATCACCGACACGCACAACTATCTACACTTTAAGTCTCCCACCCTAAACACCTCAAAGAGAACCTTCCCTATTCACAAGCACTTAGACTCAGAAGGATATGTTCCAACAATGAAGAATTAAATAAACACATTGAAAATCTGGAGCATCAATTCACAACACGTGGCTATAAACAACACCTAATCAGGGAACAAATATATAAAGCAATTTCCACACCTAGAGAAGACACCCTAATGTACAAGATTAAAAATAAATCTAGCCGCATCCCTCTAGTAACCACTTTCAATCCCACTCTGCCTCCACTATCCCAGATAATCAAACGTCGCTGGGAAATACTACATCTCAAACCAGACCTAAAAAATTGTTTAAGGAACCTGGCCTTCTTGTATATCGTAGACCTAAGAACCTAAAAGAAATCATAGGTAGTAACCACATTTTAGGGAACAAGGTAATCCGTAATAAACTAAGAACAAAAACAACAGGATTTTCCCAACCATGTAACAACAAAAGAAGTTTATGTTGCAACCACATTAAAAACACGAATTCATTCACTAGCTCAATCACTAAATCTACTTTCAAAATCTACCACGATTCTAACTGTAGAAGTCATAACATAATTTACCTCCTAGAATGCACACTATGCCAGAAACAATATGTAGGAAAATCTGAATGACCCTTTCACTACAGAATTAATAATTATCGTAATCGAATTAGGTCGACTCCCCATGAAAAATTATTACCTGTAGAACAACATTTCCGCCTGGAAAAACACGATATCAAAACCCATGCCAAATTCACTATAATTGAGAGAATAGAAAAGTTCAGAGCAGATAACATTAGAGTCCCATGAAAATAAGTGGATACAACGTCTAAAAACAAAATATCCAGCCGGGCTAAATCATAAATTTAACAATACAAATAGTAGCAATATATAAATCAACAAATCAAAACCTACCCACATTTCTCACCCACACAACACAGACATGCTTACGGAGGTGTTGAGGCCTCACACTTATACACACACTCACACGAATATACACACTTACACACATCATACTCACTCACTCCCTAATGAGCCAAATGATAACACACACCTACAGCAATACACACGCTTACACATGTCATACTCAT